>LR738713.1:499839567-500020267 GCA_902687465.1 Secale cereale
CCCCCCCCCCCCCCGATGCCCATCTTCTCCTATATGGGGTGTTTTGACCTGGAAAAAATCAGAAGGAGGCTTCCGGGACCAGAGGTCGCCGTCTCGAGGCGGAACCAATCTAGGGCTCCAGCAGAGCTGTTCTGTTGGGGATACTTCCCTCCGGGAGGGGGAAATCGTCACCGTCGTCATCACCAACAACTCTCCCATCTTGGGGAGGGTTATCTTCATGAACATCTTCACCTGCACCATCTCCTCTCAAACCCTAGTTCATCTCTTGTATCCAATCTTTGTATCCAAACCTCAGATTAGTACCTGTGGGTTGCTAGTAGTGTTGATTACTCCTTGTAGTTGATGCTAGTTGGTTTACTTGTGGAAGATCATATGTTCAGATCCATTATGCATATTAATACCCCTATGATCATGAACAATATTATGTCTTGTGAGTAGTTACTTTTGTTCCTGAGGACATGGGAGAAGTCTTGCTATAAGTAGTCATGTGAATTTGGTATTCATTCGATATTTTGATGAGATGTATGTTGTCTCTCCTCTAGTGGTGTCATGTGAACGTCGACTACATGACACTTCATCATTTTTTGGGCCTAGAGGAAGGCATTGGGAAGTAATAAGTAGATGATGGGTTGCTAGAGTGACAGAAGCTTAAACCCTAGTTTATACGTTGCTTCGTAAGGGGCTGATTTGGATCCACTTGTTTCATGATATGGTTAGGTTTACCTTAATACTTCTTTTGTAGTTGCGGATGCTTGCATTAGAGGTTAATCATAAGTGGGAGGATTGTCCAAGTAAGGACAGCACCCAAGCACCGGTCCACTCACATACAAAATTATCAAAGTATAGAATGCGAATCATATGATCGTGATGAAAACTAGCTTGACGATAATTCCCAAATGTCCTCGGGAGCATTTTCCTTCATATAAGAGTTTGTCCAGGCTTGTCCTTTGCTACAAAAAGGATTGGGCCATCTTGCTGCACCTTATTTACTTTTACTATTTGTCACCTGCTACCAATTACCTTATCACAAAACTATCTGTTACCGATAATTTCAGTGCTTGCAGAAAATACCTTACTGAAAACTGCCCATCATTTCCTTCTGCTCCTCGTTGGGTTCGACATTCTTACTTATCGAAAGTACTATGATAGATCCCCTACACTAGTGGGTCATCAAGACTCTTTTCTGGCGCCGTTGCCGGGGAGTGAAGCGCCTTTGGTAAGTGGAATTTGGTAAGGAAACATTTATATAGTGTGCTGAAATTTATTGTCACTTGTTACTATGGCTCATAATCCTTTGAGGGGCTTGTTCGGGGTATCTTCACCCCATCCAGAAGATCAAAGAGTTGCTCCTCAACCTATTGAACCTACTAAAAATGTTTTCTTCTAAATTCCTTCGAGTATGATAGAGAAACTGCTAGATAATCCCTTTACATGAGATGGAACACTGCATCCCGATTTACACCTAATCTATGTGGATGAAGTTTGTGGATTATTTAAGCTTGCAGGTATGGCCGAGGATGTTATCAAGAAGAAGGTCTTCCCTTTATCTTTGAAAGGAGATGCATTGACATGGTTTAGGCTAGGCGATGATATTGGATCATGGAACTATAATCGACTGAAGTTGGAATTTCATCAGAAGTTCTACCCTATGCATGAGGTTCATCGTGATCGTAATTATATATCTAATTTTTGGCCTCGCGAAGGAGAAATCATCGCTCAAGCTTCGGGGAGGCCTAAGTCAATGTTATATTCATGCCCCAATCATGAGCTCTCAAGAAAAATGATCATTCAAAAATTTTATGATCGGCTCTCTCTCAATAATCGCACCATGCTCGATAATTCTTATGCTGGTTCTTTTATGATGAAGACTATTGAATTCAAAGGGTTTTATTGGAAAGAATTAAATGCAACTCTGAAGATTGGGATCTCAACGAAGGTAAGGAGTCAGGTATGACCCCTAAGTTTGATTGTGTTAAAGCTTTTATGGATACCGATGTTTTCCATGAGTTTAGCACTAAATATGGACTTGACTCTGAGATAGTAGCTTCTTTTTGTGAATCATTTGCTACTCATGTTGATCTTCCCAAAGAGAAGTGGTTTAAATACCATCCTCCCATTGAAGTAAAAGTAGTTGAACCTATTAAAGTTGAAGAAAAGACTATCACTTATAATGTTGATCTTATTGTTCCCACTGCTTATATTGAGAAACCACATTTCCTTGTTAGAATAAAGGATCATGCTAAAGCTTCAACTGTGGTTCGTAAGAGTAATACTAGAACACCTACACCCTCTGAGCAAATTAAAGTTGAACCGAGTGTTGCTATGGTTAAAGATCTCTTGGTTGAAAATTTAGATGGACATGTTATTTGCCTCCAAGAGGAAGCTGCTAGAATAGCCAAACCCGATGCTAGGAATAAGCATAGACCTGTTGTAGGCTTGCCTGTTATTTTTGTCAAAATAGGATATCATTGTTATCATGGTTTATGTGACGTAGGTGCTAGTGCGAGTGTAATACCTATTTCCTTGTATGATGAAATTATGCATGATATTGCACCCGTTGAGCTAGAAGGTATTGATGTCACTATTAAGCTTGCTAATATAGACACTATTTCACCAATTGGGATTGTTGGAGATGTTGACGTCGTGTGCGGGAAAGTTAAATACCCTGCTGATTTTTTGTTCTTGGTTCCCCACAAGATGATTTTTGTCCCATTATATTTGGCAGACCCTTCTTGAATATTGTTAATGCTAAGATAGACTGCGTAAAAGATATTGTTACTGTTGGTTTAGGGGATATGTCTCATGATTTTAACTTTGCTAAATTTCGTAGACAACCCCATGATAAAGAATTGCCTAGTAAGGATTAAATTATTGGTCTTGCTTCTATTGTTGTGCCTCCTAACGATCCTTTAGAACAATATCTGCTAGACCATGAAAATGATTTGTATATGAATGAGAGAAGGGAAATAGATGAAATATTCTTTAAGCAGGGACCCGTATTGAAAAACAACTTGCCTATTGAAATCCTAGGGGATCCTCCTCCACCCAAGGGTGATCCCGTGTTTGAACTCAAACCATTACCTGATAATCTTAAGTATGTTTATCTTGATGAAAAGAAGATATATCCTGTTATTATCAGTGCTAACCTTTCAAAGCAGGAAGAAGACAAATTATTGAAAACTCTGAAGAAGCATCGTGCTACTATTGGATATACTCTGGATGATCTTAAGGGCATTAGTCCCACTTTATGCCAACACAAGATAAACTTGGAAGAGGACGCTAAACCGGTTATTGATTATCAACGATGGTTAAATCCTAAAATGAAAGAAGTGGTAAGGAAGGAAATACTAAAGCTTCTAGAGGCAGGTATTATCTATCCAGTTGCTGATGACCAGTGGGTAAGTCTTGTCCATTGTGTCCCTAAGAAGGGAGGTATGACTATTGTCCCTAATGATAAAGATGAATTGATCCCACAAAGAATTGTTACAGGTTATAGGATGGTAATTGATTTCCGCAAATTAAATAAAGCTACTAAGAAAGATCATTACCCTTTGCCTTTCATTGATCAAATGCTAGAAAGGTTATCCAAACATACTCATTTTTTCTTTCTAGATGGTTATTCTGGATTCTCTCAAATACCTGTGTCAAAAAGGGATCAAGAAAACCACTTTTACTTGTCCTTTCGGTACCTTTGCTTATAGACGTATGCCTTTTGGTTTATGTAATGCACCTGCTACCTTTCAAAGATGCATGATGGCTATATTCTTTTATTTTTTGTGAAAAGATTGTTGAGGTTTTCATGGATGACTTTTCCATTTACGGAACTTCTTTTGATGATTGCTTGAGCAACCTTGATTGAGTTTTGCAGAGATGTGAAGACACTAATCTTGTCTTGAATTGGGAGAAGTGCTTGATGACCCACAAGTGTAGGGGATCTATCGTAGTCCTTTTGATAAGTAAGAGTGTTGAACCCAACGATGAGCAGAAGGAAATGATAGGCAGTTTTCAGTAAGGTATTTTCTGCAAGCACTGAAATTATAGGTAATAAATAGTTTTGTGATAAGGTAATTGGTAGCAAGTGACAAAAGGTAAAAGTAAATAAGGTGCAGAAAGGTGGACCAATCCTTTTTGTAGCAAAGGACAAGCCTGGACAAACTCTTATATAAAGGAAAGCGCTCCCGAGGACACATGGGAATTATCGTCAAGCTAGTTTTCGTCATGATCATCTGATTCGCATTCGGTACTTTGATAATTTGGTATGTGGGTGGAACGGTGCTTGGGTGCTGTCCTTACTTGGACAATCCTCCCACTTATGATTAACCTCTAATGCAAGCATCCGCAACTACAAAAGAAGTATTAAGGTAAACCTAACCATAGTCTGAAACATATGGATCCAAATCAGCCCCTTACGAAGCAAAGCATAAACTAGGGTTTAAGCTTCTGTCACTCTAGCAACCCATCATCTACTTATTACTTCCCAATGCCTTCCTCTAGGCCCAAATAATGGTGAAGTGTCGTGTAGTCGACGTTCACATGACACCACTAGAGGAGAGACAACATACATCTCATCAAAATATCGAACGAAGACCAAATTCACATGACTACTAATAGCAAGACTTCTCCCATGTCCTCGGGAACAAAAGTAACTACTCACAAGACATAATATTGTTCATGATCAGAGGGGTATTAATATGCATAATGGATCTGAACATATGATCTTCCACTAAATAACCCAACTAGCATCAACTACAAGGAGTAATCAACACTACTAGCAACCCACACGTACCAATCTGAGGTTTGGGTACAAAGATTGGATACAAGAGATGAACTAGGGTTTGAGAGGAGAAGGTGCTAGTGAAGATGTTGATGAAGATAGCCCTCCCCAAGATGGGAGGGTTGTTGGTGATGACGGCGGTGATGATTCCCCCCTCCCGGAGGGAAGTAGCCCCAGCAGAACAGCTCTGTCGGAGCCCTAGATTGGTTTCCGCCTTGGTTCCGCCTCGAGACGGCGGCGTCTGGTCCCGAAAGCCTCGTTATGATTTTTTCCAGGTCAAAACACCTCCTATAGGAGAAGATGGGCATCGGGGGGCCGTCGGTGGGCCCACGAGACAGGGGCGCGCCCTGAGAGGGGGGCGCGCCCCCACCCTCGTGGACAGCAGGTGGCCCCCTCGTGGACTTCTTTCGCCAGATATTTTTATATTTTCTGAAACGGAGTTCGGTGGAGTTTCAGGGCTTTTGGAGTTGTTCAGAATAGGTTTCCAGAGTTTGCTCCTTTTCCAGCCCAGAATTCCAGCTGCCGGCATTCTCCCTCTTCATGTAAACCTTGTAAAATAAGAGAGAAAAGGCATAAGTACTGTGACATAACGTGTAATAACAGCCCATAATGCATTAAATATCAACATATAAGCATGATGCAAAATGGACGTATCAGTGCCACTTTATGGTCAATGAAGGCATTATCTTGGGGCATAAAATTTCTGAAAGAGGTGTTGAAGTTGACAAAGCTAAAGTTGATGTTATTGAAAAGATGTCGTGTCCCAAGGACATCAAAGGTATAAGAAGTTTCCTTGGTCATGCCGGGTTTTATAGGAGGTTCATTAAAGACTTCTCCAAAATCTCTAGGCCTCTGACTAATATCTTACAAAAAGATATTCCTTCGGTCTTTGATGATGATTGTTTAGAAGCATTTGAAATACTTAAGAAAGCATTGATCTCTACACCTATTGTCCAGCCTCCTGACTGGAAATTACCCTTTGAGATTATGTGTGATGCTAGTGATTATGCTGTAGGTGCTGTTCTAGAACAAAGAGTTGATAAGAAATTGAATGTTATCCAATATGCTAGTAAAACTCTAGACAGTGCCCAGAGAAATTATGCTAATACTGAGAAATAATTTTTAGCACTTATATTTGCATGTGATAAGTTTAGACCTTATATTATTGACTCTAAAGTAACTATTCACACTGATCATGCTGCTATCAAATACTTTATGGAAAAGAAAGATGCTAAACCTAGACTTATTAGATGGGTTCTCTTGCTGCAAGAATTTGATTTGCATATTATTGATAGAAAGGGAGCTGGGAACCCCATTGCAGACAACTTGTCTAGGCTAGAGAATATTCTTGATGACCCACAACCTATTGATGATAGCTTTCCTGATGAACAATTAGCTGTCATAAATACTTCTTGTACTGCTCCCTGGTATGCTGATTATGCTAATTACATTGTTGCTAAGTTTATACCTCCTAGCTTCACATACCAGCAAAAGAAAAAATTCTTCTATGATTTGAGACATTACTTTTGGGATGATCCACACCTTTATAAAGAAGGAGTAGATGGTATTATTAGACGTTGTGTACCTGAGCATGAACATGAACAGATCCTACGCAAGTGCCACTCCGAAGCTTATGGAGGACACCATGCTGGAGATAGAACTGCACATAAGGTATTGCAATCTGGTTTTTATTGGCCTACTCTCTTCAAGGATGCTCGTAAGTTTGTCTTATCTTGTGATGAATGTCAAAGAATTGGTAATATCAGTAGACGTCAAGAAATGCCTATGAATTATTCACTTGTTATTGAACTGTTTCATGTCTGGGGCTTTGACTATATGGGACCGTTTCCTTCCTCTAACGGGTATACACATATTTTAGTTGTTGTTGATTACGTTACTAAGTGGGTAGAAGCTATTCCAACTAGTAGTGCTGATCACAACACCTCTATTAAGATGCTTAAAGAAGTTATTATCCGAGGTTTGGAGTCCCTAGATACTTAATGACTGATGGTGGTTCACACTTTATTCATGGTGATTTCCGTAAAATTCTTGCTAAGTATGATGTTAACCATAGAATTGCATCCCCTTATCACCCACGGACTAGTGGTCAAGTAGAATTAAGCAATAGAGAGCTGAAATTAATTTTTCAAAAGACAGTTAATAGGTCGAGAAAGAATTGGTCCAAGAAACTTGATGATGCATTATGGGCCTATAGAACTGCATACAAAAATCCTATGGGTATGTCTCCATATAAGATGGTTTATGGAAAAGCATGTCACTTACGTCTCGAGCTAGAACATAAGGCATATTGGGCTATTAAAGAGCTCAATTATGATTTCAAACTTGCCGGTGAGAAGAGGTTATTTGACATTAGCTCTCTTGATGAATGGAGAACCGAGGCCTATGAGAATGCCAAGCTGTTTAAAGAAAAAGTTAAAAGACGGCATGACAAGAGGATACAAAACCGTGAGTTTAACGTAGGTGACTATGTCTTTCTATACAATTCTCATTTAAGATTTTTTGCAGGAAAACTTCCCTCTAAATGGGAAGGTCCTGACGTTATCGAGGAGGTCTATTGTTCCGGTGCCATAAAAATCAACAAATTCGAAGGCACGAATCTGCAGGTGGTGAACGGTAAAAAGAATCAAACATTATATCTCAGGTAATCCTATAAATGTTGAAACCAATGTTATTGAAATCGTAACCCCGGAGGAATACATAAGGGACACTTTCCAGAATGATTCAGACCCCGAAAATGAAGAGGTATGTGATACGGTAAGTAAACCGACTCCAAAATAGTTCTAATGGCAATTTCTCACCGTTTTGGAATATTTAGAAAAATAGACAAATAAGAGGCAGTCTGGAAGGGACACTAGCCGTCCACGAGGGTGGAGGGCGCGCCCGCTTCCCCTTGGCGCGCCCCCCTGCCTCGTGGGCACCTCGTGTGCCTCCCGGACTCCGATTTCTTGCACTTTACTCCTTTTGGTTGGTAAAAATTCATTATATATTCTCCCGAAGTTTTTGACCACCGTATCACGCAAAAATCCTTTGTTCTTGTTTCGAGCTATGTTCTGCTAGGGTTGACAAGGCCAGGCATCATGTAGTCCTCCTCCTCCAACAATGAGGGCAACGATGCTTGGCTAATGAATATAGATCTGAAGAAGGAAGGACCCGAGGAGATCAACAAGGAGAATAGGATCAAGAAGGCTATGGAGGATCAGGCTCCGGCAATAGGAGAAGAAGACATCCTTCAACCCCTTCCTAACCTTTTTACTTCAACTGAGATTGAAGCTTTCAAGATGATTGAGTTAGCTCAAATACAAAACAAGTATCTCACAAGTGAAATTTTTTGCTGAAGGAGCATATAGTTCCACTCAAAGGTATTATCCGCAAGTTGGAGGATCTCCTACGCTCGATGTATGATGATCTGGCGTCACTGCTTTCAACTCTGTCATCACCAACTTCGAAGAAAGAGACATAATCATATGGGTATGGGCACTCCTCTTGGCAACTGCCAAGCTTGGGGGAGTTGCCCCGGTATCGTATCACCATCACACTCCTATCTTTACCGTTTTTCTTAGTTCGATCCTTTTGGTAGTATCTTGATTTAGTAGAATAAAGTTATCATGATCTAGTTGTGAGCTTTTGCTTTATGATCTTTACCTATGTAATCGAGTCCGTGGGCTATATAATAAAGATTAGTGTTGAGTCAAGGGCTTGATTTCCTCACTTTGGTCATGAGAGAATGAAAGAAAATATAAAAAGTATCAAAGAGATCATATTGATCTTATGGAAAGTAATGACTTCACATATAAAGAGTATGATGAATAAAAGTTGTTGAGAGTTGA
Organism: Secale cereale; assembly: GCA_902687465.1. Taxonomy (NCBI): domain Eukaryota; kingdom Viridiplantae; phylum Streptophyta; class Magnoliopsida; order Poales; family Poaceae; genus Secale; species Secale cereale. The sequence goes on from LR738713.1 coordinate 499,848,190, forward strand.
CAAACATTGTTTTGGTCATCATTGCAATTAATAGGGAGTAATAAAGAAAGAGAGGTTTCACATACAAATATATTATCTTGGACATCTTTTATGATTGTGAGCACTCATTAAAATATGACATGCTAAAGAGTTGATGTTGGACAAGGAAGACAACATAATGGGTTATGTTTTCTTATATTTGAAATAAAGTATATTGTCATGGATCATCCAACATGTTGGGCTTGCCTTTCCCCCTCATGCTAGCCAAAACTCCTTGCACCAAGTAGAGATACTACTTGTGCTTCCATACATCCTTAAACCCAGTTTTGCCATGAGAGTCCACCATACCTACCTATGGATTGAGTAAGATCCTTCAAGTAAGTTTTCATTGTTGCAAACTCTCTAAAATATGTATGATTTATTAGTGTGGAGGAAATAAGCTTTATACGATTTTGTGATACGTAAGTAATAAAAGGGACGGACTGCATAATAAAGGTCCTTATCACAAGTGGCAATATAAAGTGACGTTCTTTTGCGCTAAGACTTTGTGCATCCAACCATAAAAGCACATGACAACCTCTGCTTACCTCTGTGAAGGGCCTATCTATTATTCTTGCCTTATAAGAGTCAAGGTGAAAATCACTTTTCCTTTTTACATTTTATCCTTTGGCAAGCATATTGTGTTGGAAAGATCCTGACATATATACCCACTTGAATGTAAGTTATCATGGTCTATTATTGTTGACGTTACCCTTGAGGTAAAAGGTTGGGAGGCAACACCATAAGCCCCTATCTTTCTCTGTGTCCGATTAAAACTCCACAAACACAAGTATTGCGTGAGTGTGAGCAATTGTGGAAGACTATATGATAGTTGAGTATGTAGGCTTGTTGAAAGTTCTTACATTGACTCTTTCTGATGTTACGATACATTGCAATTGCTTCAATGACCGAGATCAAAGTTTATTAGTTTTCAATGAAGTTTATGATTCATGCTTGATATTGTGGATGAATTGTTACTTTAGCATAAGGATCATATGACAATATATACATGTTGCTGTTATGAGAATGATCATGATGCCCTCATGTCCGTATTTATTTTTATCGACACCTCTATCTCTAAACATGTGGACATATTTTTCGATTTCGGCTTTTGCTTGAGGACAAGCGAGGTCTAAGCTTGGGGGAGTTGATACGTCCATTTTGCATCATGCTTATATGGTGATATTTATTGCATTATGGGATGTTATTACACGTTATGTCACAATACTTATGCCTTTTATCTCTTATTTTACAAGGTTTACATGAAGAGGGGGAATGCCGGCAGCTGGAATTCTGGGCTGGAAAAGGAGCAAACTCTGGAAACCTATTCTGCACAACTCCAAAAGCCCCGAAACTTCACGGAACTCTGTTTCAGAAAATATAAAAAATATCTGGCAAAAGAAGATCACGAGGGGGGCCACCTGCTGTCCACAAGGGTGGGGGCGCGCCCCCCTGTCTCGTGGGCCCCTCGAAGGCCCCCCGATGCGCATCTTCTCCTATATGAGGTGTTTTGACCTGGAAAAAATCATAAGGAGGCTTTCGGGATCAGACGCCGCCGTCTCGAGGCGGAACCGATGGAGTAACCAATCTAGGGCTCCGGTAGAGCTGTTCTGCCGGGGATACTTCCCTCCAGGAGGGGGAAATCATCACCGCCGTCATCACCAACAACTCTCCCATCTTGGGGAGTGCTATCTTCATCAGCAACTTCACCAGCACCATCTCCTCTCAAACCCTAGTTCATCTCTTGTATCCAATCTTTGTACCCAAACCTCAGATTGGTACATGTGGGTTGCTAGTAGTGTTGATTACTCCTTATAGTTGATGCTAGTTGGTTTATTTGGTGGAAGATCATATGTTCAGATCCATTATGCATATTAATACCCCTCTGATCATGAACAATATTATGTCTTGTGAGTAGTTACTTTTGTTCCTGGGGACATGGGAGAAGTCTTGCTATTAGTAATTATGTGAATTTGGTCTTCGTTCGATATTTTGATGAGATGTATGTTGTCTCTCCTCTAGTGGTGTCATGTGAACATCGACTACATGACACTTCACCATTATTTGGGCCTAGAGGAAGGCATTGGGAAGTAATAAGTAGATGATGGGTTGCTAGAGTGGCAGAAGCTTAAACCCTAGTTTATGTGTTGCTTCGTAAGGGGATGATTTGGATCCACTTGTTTCATGTTATGGTTAGGTTTACCTTAATACTTCTTTTGTAGTTGCGGATGCTTGCATTAGAGGTTAATCATAAGTGGGAGGCTTGTCCAAGTAAGGACAGCACCCAAGCACCGGTCCACCCACATACCAAATTATCAAAGTACCGAACGTGAATCAGATGATGGTGATGAAAACTAGCTTGACGATAATTCCCATGTGTCCTCGGGAGCGCTTTCGTTTATATAAGAGTTTGTCTAGGCTTGTCCTTTGCTACAAAAAGGATTGGGCCACCTTGCTGCACCTTGTTTACTTTTACCTTTTGTTACTTGCTACCAATTACCTTATCACAAAACTATCTGTTACCGATAATTTTAGTGCTTGCAGAAAATACCTTAATGAAAACTGCCTATCATTTCCTTCTGCTCCTCGATGGGTTCGACACTCTTACTTATCGAAAGGACTATGATAGATCCCCTACACTTGTGGGTCATTAGTGGTCGCGCACTGAGGCTTACTCAACTTCACACCTTGTAACACAGGCAAGGAACCTTTCTTTGACTGATCCATTTTCAACTTCTTCAAAACTTTATCAAGGTATGTGCTTTGTGAAAGTCCAATTAAGCGTCTCGATCTATCTCTATAGATCTTGATGCACAATATATAAGGAGCTTCACCGAGGTCTTTCATTTAAAAATTCTTATTCAAGTATCCTTTTATGCTATCCAGAAATTCTATATCATTTCCAATCAACAATATGTCATCTACATACAATATCATAAATGCTACAGAGCTCCCACTCACTTTCTTGTAAATACAGGCTTCTCCAAAAGTCTGTATAAAACCATATGTTTGATCACCTCATCAAAGCGTATATTCCAACTCCGAGATGCTTGCACCAGTCCATCGATGGATCGCTGGAGCTTGCACACTTTGTTAGCACCTTTAGGATCGACAAAACCTTCTGGTTGCATCATATACAACTCTTCTTTGAGATATCCATTCAGGAATGCAGTTTTGACATCCATTTGCCAGATTTCATAATCATAAAATACGGCAATTGCTAATATGATTCGGACAGACTTAAGCATCGCTACGGGTGAGAAAGTCTCATCGTAGTCAACTCCTTGAACTTGTCGGAAACCTTTCGCAACAAGTAGAGCTTTGTAGATAGTAACATTTCCATCAGCATTAGTCTTCCTCTTAAAAATCCATTTATTTTCAATGGCTTGCCGATCATCGGGCAAGTCAACCAAAGTCCACACTTCGTTCTCATACATGGATCCCATCTCAGATTTCATGACCTCAAGCCATTTTGCGGAATTTGGGCTCATCATCGCTTCCTCATAGTTCATAGGTTCATCATGGTCTAGTAACATGACTTCCAGAACAGGGTTACTGTACCACTTTGGTGCGGAACGTACTCTGGTTGACCTACGAGGTTCAGTAGTAACTTGATCTAAAGTTTCGTGATCATCATCATTAGCTTCCTCACTAATTGGTGTAGGAATCACTCGAACTAATTTCTGTGATGTACTACTTTCCAATTCGGGAGAAGGTACAATTACCTCATCAAGTTCTACTTTCCTCCCACTCACTTCTTTCGAGAGAAACTCCTTCTCTAGAAAGGATCCATTCGTAGCAACGAATATCTTGCCTTCAGATTTGTGATAGAAGGTGTACCCAATAGTTTTCTTTGGCTATCCTATGAAGACACATTTTTCTAACTTGGGTTCGAGCTTATCAGGTTGAAGCCTTTTCACATAACCATCGCAGCCCCAAACTTTAAGAAACGACAACTTGGGTTTCTTACCAAACCACAATTCATAAGGCGTCGTCTCAACGGATTTAGTTAGTGCCCTATTTAACGTGAATGCAGCAGTCTCTAAAGCATAACCCCAAAATGATAGTGGTAAATCAGTAAGAGACATCATAGATTGCACCATATCTAATAAAGTACGGTTACGACGTTCGGACACACCATTACGATGTGGTGTTCCAGGTGGCGTGAGTTGTGAAACTATTCCATATTGTTTCAAATGAAGACCAAACTCGTAACTCAAATATTCGCCTCCGTGATCAAATCGTAGAAACTTTATTTTTCTTGTTACAATGATTCTCTACTTCACTCTGAAATTCTTTGAACTTTTCAAATGTTTCAGACTTGTGCTTCATCAAGTAGATATACCCATATCTGCTCAAATCATCTGTGAAGGTCAGAAAATAATGATACCCGCCGCGAGTCTCAACACTCATTGGACCACATACATTAGTATGTATGATTTCCAATAAGTCAGTTGCTCGCTCCATTGTTCCAGAGAATGGAGTTTTAGTCATCTTGCCCATGAGGCATGGTTCGCAAGCACCAAGTGATTCCAAAAGTCCATCAGCATGGAGTTCCTTCATGCGCTTTACATCGATATGACCTAAACGACAGTGCCACAAATAAGTTGCACTATCATTATCAACTTTGTATCTTTTGGCTTCAATATTATAAATATGTGTATCACTACGATCAATATCCAACAAAAATAGACCATTCATCAAGGGTGCATGACCATAAAAGATATTACTCATATAAATAGAACAACCATTATTCTCTAATTTAAATGAATAACTGCCTCGCAACAAACAAGATCCAGATATAATGTTCATGCTCAACGCTAGCACCAAATAACAATTATTTAGGTCTAAAACTAACCCCGAAGGTAGATGTAGAGGTAGCGTGTCGACGGCGATCACATCGACTTTGGAACCATTTCCCACGCACATCGTCACTTCATATTTCGCTAATCTTCATTTAATCTGTAGCCCTTGTTTCGAGTTACAAATATTAGCAACCGAACCAGTATCAAATACCCAGGCGCTACTACGAGCATTAGTAAGGTACACATCAATAACATGTATATCAAATATACCTTTGTTCACATTTCCATTCTTCTTATCCGCAAAATACTTTGGCCAGTTCCGCTTCCAGTGACCAGTTCCTTTGCAGTAGAAGCACTTAGTTTCAGGCTTGGCTCCAGACTTGGGTTTCTTCGCGGGAGTAGCATCTGGCTTGTTATTCTTCTTGAAGATCCCCTTCTTTCCCTTGCCCTTTTTCTTGAAACTACTGGTCTTGTTAACCATCAACACTTGATGCTCCTTTTTGATTTCTACCTCCGCAGCTTTGAGCATAGCGAAGAGCTCGGGAATTGCCTTCTGCATCCCTTGCATATTATAGTTCATCACGAAGCCTTTATAGCTTACTGGAAGTGATTGAAGAACTCTATCAATAACACTATCTTCATCAACTTTGCATCCAAGTTGAGTCATGTGATTGTAGTACCCAGACATTCTGATTAAGTGTTCACAGATAGAACTGTTCTCCTCCATCTTGTAGCCATAGAACTTATTGGAGACTTCATATCTCTCAATTCGGGCATTTGCTTGAAATATTAACTTCAACTCTTGGAACATCTCATATGCTCCATGACGTTCAAAACGTCTTTGAAGTCCCAATTCTAAGTCGTAAAGCATGGCACACTGAACTATCGAGTAGTCATCAGAATGAGCTTGCCAGACGTTCATAACGTCAGGAGTTGCTCCTGCAGCAGGCCTGTCACCTAGCGGTGCTTAGAGGACATAATTCTTCTGTGTAGCAATGAGGATAATCCTCAAGTTACGAACCCAGTGCGTGTAGTTGCTACCATCATCTTTCAACTTAGCTTTCTCTAGGAACACATTAAAATTCAAGGGAACGGTAGCCCAGACCATTGATCTACAACAACATAGATATGCAAAAACTATCAAGACTAAATTCATGATAAATTAAAGTTCAGTTAATCATATTACTAAAGAACTCCCACTTAGATAGACATCCCTCTAGTCATCTAAATGATCATGTGATCCCAATCAACTAAACCATGTCTGACCATCACGTGAGATGGATTAGTTTTCAATGGTGAATATCTTATGTTGATCATATCTACTATATGATTCACGCTCGACCTTTTGGTCTCCAGTGTTCCGAGGCCATGTCTGTACATGCTAGGCTCGTCAAGTTTAACCCGAGTATTCTGCATGTGCATACACCCGTTGTATTTGAACGTGGAGCTTATCACACCCGATCATCATGTGGTGTATCGGCACGATGAACTGTTGCAACGGCCATAAATCACAAACATGTCGTTGATGGAAACATGATGGCATGATAATTCACGGATAGAATGACATAATTCAAAATATGATGACTATGTGAACAGGATGAGATGATATAACTATATTATGTCTTTAGAAAATGGGTTGGCATGCCATAATTCATATACATGTTGTCTATGTAAACATCGTGGCATGATATAATTCAAATATATGATTTATATAGGGAGAACACTTGTACCTTGAAATTTTGGAAGGGATCATCTTATAATGCTACCGCCGTACTAAGCAAAATAAGAAGCATAATAAAATAAACATCACATGCAATCAAAATATGTGACATGATATGGCCATCATTATCTTATGCTTTTGATCTCCATCTCCAAAGCATCGTCATGATCCCCATCGTCACCGGCTTGACACCATGATCTTCATCGTAGCATCGTGGTCGTCTTGCCAACTATTGCTACTACTACTATCGCTAACTCATAGTGATAAAGTAAAGCAATTACATGGCTTTCGCAATTCATACAATAAAGAGACAACCATAAGGCTCCTGCCGGTTGTCGATAATTTACAAAACATGATCATCTCATACAATAACGTATAACTCATCATGTCTTGACCATATCACATCCCAACATGCCCTCCGAAAACAAGTTAGACGTCCTCTACTTTGTTGTTGCAAGTTTTACGTGGCTGCTACGGGCTTAGCAAGAACCGTTCTTACCTACGCATACAAAACCACAATGATTTTTCGTCAAGTGTGTTGTTTTAACCTTCAACAAGGACCGGGCGTAGTGACACTCGATTCAACTAAAGTGAGAGAGACAGACACCCGCCGGTCACCTTTAAGCAACGAGTGCTCGTAGCGGTGAAACCAGTCTCGCGTAAGCGTACACGTAATGTCGGTCCGGACCGCTTCATCTCACAATACCGCTGAATCAAAGTATGACATGCTGGTAAGCAGTATGACTATTATCGCCCACAACTCTTTGTGTTCTACTCGTGCATATCATCTACGCATAGACCTGGCTCTGATACCATTGATGGGGGAACATAGTATTTCAAAATTTTACCTACGATCACGCAAGATCTATCTAGGAGAAGCATAGCAACGAGCGGGGAGAGTGTGTCCACGTACCCTCATAGACCGAAAGCGGAGGCGTTTAGTAACGTGGTTGATGTAGTCGAACGTCTTCGTGAGACAACCGATCGAGCACCGAACGCATGACACCTCCGCGATCTGCACACGTTCAGCTCGGTGACGTCCCTCGAACTCCTGATCCAGTTGAGGTCGAGGGAGAGTTTTGTCAGCACGACGGTGTGGTGACGGTGTTGATGAAGTTGCCGACATAGGGCTTCGCCTAAGTATTGCGACAATATGACCGAGGTTTGTAACAGTGGAGGGGGCACCGCACATGGCTAAAACAATTGTCAACTTGTGTGTCCTAGGGTGCCCCTGCCCCGTATATAAAGGAGCAAGGGGAGAGGCCGACCGGCCCCTATAGGCGCGCCCCATGTAGGATTCCTACTAGGAATAGGAATCCTATTCCTAGTAGGTTTCCAACAAGGGAAGAGAGGGGAAGGAAGGAGAGAGGGAAGAGCGCGCCACCTCCTGGCTGGCCCTCTCACCTCTAGGACCCATGGTGGCTCATTAACCTCCCGGGGGGTTTCCGGTAACCCTCCGGCACTCCGATATTTATCAGGTGACCCCCAGAACTCATCCGGTGTCCGAATAACATCGTCCAATATATCATTCTTTATGTCTCGACCATTCTGAGACTCCTCGTCATGTCCGTGATCTCATCCGGGACTCCGAACAACCTTCGGTACATCAAAACACATAAACTCATAATACTGATCGTCATCGAACGTTAAGCGTGCGAACCCTATGGGTTCGAGAACTATGTAGACATGACCAAGACTCATCTCCGGTTAATAACCAATAGCGGAACTTGGATGCTCATATTGGTTCCTACATATTCTACGAAGATCTTTATCGGTCAAACCGCATAACAACATACGTTGTTCCCTTTATCATGGGTATGTTACTTGCCCGAGATTCGATCATCGGTATCATCATACCTAGTTCAATCTCGTTATTGGCAAGTCTCTTTACTCATTCCGTAATACATCATCTTGTGACTAACTCATTAGTCGTTTGCTTGCAAGGCTTATTGCGATGTGTATTACCGAGAGGGCCCAGAGATACCTCTCCGACATTCGGAGTGACAAATCCTAATCTTGATCTATGCCAACACCACAAACTCCTTCGGAGACACCTATAGAGCATCTTTATAATCACCCAGTTACGTTGTGATGTTTGATAGTACACAAGGTGTTCCTCCGGTATTCGGGAGTTGCATAATCTCATAGTCAGAGGAACATGTATAAGTCATGAAGAAAGCAATAGCGTAAAAACTAAACGATCATAGTGCTAAGCTAACGGATGGGTCTTGTCCATCACATCATTCTCCTAATGATGTGATCCCGTTGATCAAATGACAACACATGTCTATGGTTTAGGAAACATAACCATATTTGATTAACGAGCTAGTCTAGTAGAGGCATACTAGGGACACTCTATTTAGTCTATGTATTCACACATGTATTAAGTTTCCGGTTAATACAACTCTAGCATTAATAAAAGACATTTATCATGATATACAAGGAAATATAAATAATAACTTTATTATTGCCTCTAGGGCATATTTCCTTCAAAGTCCTCTATATTCTTCAGTAAGGGATGTTCCTTCGCGTGCAGAATGAATCCCTGAGCGAGGAATATTTGGGTATGCCTACAGAAGTTGGACAATCCAAAAATGGCATGTTTAAGTATTTAAGGGATAGAGTGTGGGAGAAGATTCGAGGTTGGATGCAGAAACTTCTTTCAGCTGCAGGAAAAGAGGTACTAATAAAATCTGTAGCTCAAGCCATTCCGGTGTTTTCCATGTCTTGCTTCAGGTTACCTAGAGGGTTGTGTGATAATGTGACTTCAACCATTAGACAATTCTGGTGGGGCAGCAAGCAAGGGAAGAGAAAACCATGTTGGGTTTCATGGGATGTGATGACAAGACCTAAAAACTTGGGGGGACTGGGCTTCCGGACCTCGAAATTTTTAACCTCGCCCTTTTGTCAAGACAAGCTTGGAGGAGCCTCATTCCCTTAGTGCTCGAATACTGAAGGATGTATACCATCTGGAATGCTCAATCCTCGAAGTAGAGTTGGGGACTCATCCATCTCAGATCTGGCGTGCTATTCTGGATGGAAGGGAAGTTATCAAAAAGGGAATCATTAGAAGAATTGGCGATGGTCGGACAACCAAGATATGGCAACATAACTGGTTACCACGATCGGGGCTGATGAGACCAATTTCCTCGCTGGTTCACAACCCTCTTGAGATAGTTGCTGATCTAATCGATGCAACTTCGGCTTCCTGGAAGGAGGAGTTGGTAAGGCAGGTTTTTGTTCCGTAGGACGCTGAGGTGATATTGCGGATACCCATATGCACCAGGCAATTGGATGACTTCTGACCTTGGGCTGAAGACATGAAGGGTCGACTCTCTGTTAGAACGGCATACAAAATGATATACAGAACAAAGATGGGGAGAGAGGAATGGCTAGAGGAAGCGGAGAGCTGGTCAAACTTGCAAGCAGAGAAGAAAGGCTGGTCGGATCTTTGGAAATTAAAGGTGCCCTCAAAGCTAAAGGTCTTTGCATGGAGGCTAGCTCAACATTCTTTACCAACGGGGGGCGTACTACAGAAACGGAACATGGCAACTACTGACGTGTGTGCTATTTGTGGTGCTCAAGACAGCTGGAGACACGCCCTGCTTGAGTGTGAATTCGCCAGATGCACCTGGGCGCTGCCGAAAGAGGAGCTGGTGCAACATTTGGCCTCAAACCATGACACTGATGCTAAACGTTGGCCTCATTCTATGTCAGATGCTCTTCCGGATGATGAGTTTAGAGTCATGACTGTTACAGCATGGACGATCTGGTTTGCAAGGCGAAAGATGATCAATGAAGGTATTTATCAGACTCCGCATGCCCCTAATGGTTTTATATCGAGCTACATATCAGATATCGAAGTTCTTGAGCAGCCACGAGTCGTAGAGAGGAATGCACCAGCGCCCAGGACGACGACCTGGATCCCACCTCCTGATCAGCATTTTAAAGTGAATGTAGATGCGGCCGTCCCAAGGCACGGCGGACTTGGTGCAGTTTGTGCGATATGTCAAGACGGTTCAGGAGCATTCCAGGGTGCTTCGGTGTTAATCTTTGCCAATATGGATGAGCCGGAAGTGCTAGAAGCTCTGGCGATACATGAAGCGATGGCCCTCTCTAAAGATTTGTATGTGCAGAACATTGCAATCGCCTCGGATTGTAAGATGGTGGTGGAAGCGATCAGGTCTGGTACCTCGGCTGCTTATGGAGCAATTGTACTTGAGATCACAGAATGAAGTAGGTCTTTTTCTTCTTGTCAGATTAGTCATGAATTTAGAACCTCGAATGTCGAGGCTCACAAACTTGCAAAGCATGCTTTAACATTGGGGACCGGCCGCCATACTTGATTAGGCCACACCGGAAATCTTCTTTTCGTTCATGTAAACAATGTGATGTGTGAATAAAGCTTTGTGGGTTTGTCTAAAAAAAGTTGTGCATAGTCAAACACGGACACAAACATGAGCCCACATGCCACAAACAAATCAGGGATATATGCACAATGAGCGGGAATGTTTAGTAGTTGATCGTACGGCTATTAGGTCATTAAATATATTTTTAATATATGTTAATATTTTTAGAAAGCATATTGAAATATATTTTTTAGTGATATGATTTCTTTGAAACTATCTGAAGTTTTTTTTACATTATAAAATTATTATTTTAAAATGTCAAATCATATTTTTTAAGAGCATGAAAAGTTTTAAATGTGGCGTAAAAAATTTACATTGTACAGTTTTTAGAAAACATTGCCCAAAAATGTTTTTGAAACACGAACATTCTTGGAATGCCATACATATTTTGCTAATGGTACAAACATCTTCTAAAAGTTGAGTGAACATGTTTCTTTTTACACTGCATGAATACCTTTTGAAAAAATTACTAAATTAATTTTTCAAAATATATGTATTTTTTACTTTTCAATATATACAAAAGTAACAAAAGTGAGTGAGATCATCATACGCCAGCGTGATGGAGGCTACTGGGCTAGGTCACTACCAGCTCCTGTGGGCAAGCCGAGCTATTGTCTCACGCGAAGCGAGACATAGTTGCGCCCCATTTATCTACTAAAATAAAAAGTTGCACCCCATTTTAGGGCAATGGGAAATAGGAAGGAAAAAAGATGAGCACAACATTTTTGTTTCCCACTGGAACAGGTGCTGGGAGGAGAGAAGTTCATCTTTCTTTTTAGGGGTAAACCAAATTCTTATTCATCAAAAATCACGGTCTATGGGATATAGTTCATGTCATAAGGTTGACCAAGCCAGACGTGGTGCCTCTGACCTTGAGAGAGAACTTGGCTAGACTATATGCATCTGTATTGAAAGCACGACATTTGAATATAAAATTACATTGAAATAAAACTGCTTGAAGTCTAATCTCACCTCCGTAGTTGCCTCGGCTGCCCTTGTTGATATCATCGAAGGTTTTTTTCTTCGCAAGGATCGGATCTATTATGAAGAATTATTGGAAGTACAAAACATTTTAAACATAATAAAAATTACATCAAGGTCCATGGCCATCAAACGACCATTGTCGCCGCCATAACGAGCCGCAGACGCGCCACTGTCGCCGCTCTCATACCGGACCCGTCCTCACCTTGTAGATGATAGCCGGGAAGTCTTCGTGCATGTGCCCTAAGGACCAGTGCCCTGGAGCCGCAGTCGTAGCCGTTGAATCTTTAAATCGATCCGAAGAATCTGACACCAAATATCACCGTTTCGTACACACGACGAGAAACTTTAACCTCGCCGCCCCGAGGAACTGGCAGGAATCTATGCCGGAGATACGTCTAATCCGTCCCAACGAACTAACTTAAAGAGGATCAGAGCCCGAATGATTGACTCGAAGAAGAAGCGTTGTCATTCATTCAAACGCCGCCCATGCGAGAATTAAAACGCTACATATCTACTAACCGGATCCGAGGCACCAGAATTCCCTCCCCGCCACCAGCCGCCGGAACGGCAAGCGCAGGGAAGGCAAATCCATGGGCTTGCCGGTGAAGACCGAGGGGATCGAGGAAGACTTTCCCTGGCCGTTCACAGGAACAAAGTCGCCCATGCTCTAGCTCACATGGCCAGGTAGAGAAACCGTACATCAGCTTGGCTACGTAGTAATCTATGCGAGCCGCTTCAATGACGTAGGCAGTGAAGGTGGTGTCTGCCCTGAGTCGCCTTCAATGCAGAGCCGCGCGTTCTACAATGACATGAAAGCGGGCAGCTCGCGCCGGCGGAATGCGCACGTGGGAGGGGCGGTCAGAAGCGGGTTTGGGATCGCTCCGAACTTTCGCAAACCTCCTTCACTTTTGCCTCCGGTTTACGGGAGAAATCGCGTGCGGATCATCCCGCGAAATACAGGTCGCATTGGATGACTTCTTCGTTCCGGACAGCATGGTCTGAACGGTTGCATGAGGCTTCGAGGGTCTTTACATTAGTTTGAGGGTCCGATCGGCGTTGGAGATGTCCTTCTCGACCAGTCATTCTCAGCGAGAGAGAGACGACATCTGCAGTAGCAGGCTGTTGCCGCCCGTCGCAAGCAGAAATCCAATGCTCCAAACTAATGTAAAGACCCCGCCCCAAGTCCACTCTCGCCGCCCCCGGAGATGCGCGCGTACAGCCACGCATGACACACGCATCACCGTGGTAGATGGATTAGATGCGTAATGCGCTCCTCGGCGTCGAGCTGATGGACATGGACCAGACGACGGCGGAGCGGTGGACCGCTCTTGCACCTCACCTACCTGCACATATAGCACGTCTGTACGTACGTGCGCTCTGGGTCAGTGCAGGCAGGGCGCGCACGCAAGCACGCGGCTAGCTACTTGCGCCGAGTCCGCGCTTGGACATGGACGCGTCACGTACCAGGCTAGTCTACTCTACTCTACCTTGGGCAGTTGAGTCGTGTGTTGTGTCCTCGTCACCTGACCGCGGTGCCGCGGCCGCGCCGCTGGAGCTGGAGCCGGGCGGCGCCGACGGACGGGTCCGTGTTCTTTGCTAGCTCGCTGCGATATGTATGTGGCGTCACGGCCGGGAAACCTGCGGTATGTAGGAGGAGAGCCGTGCTACTATGGCTATGGCTGCCGTGATAGCTGCTTCGGCTACGTCGTCGCCGTACGTACGGCGACAGGTCAGGGACGGCATTTGGACCAAGAAAGTGATCGCACACAAACTTGGCAGCCTTTTGCCGCGGCCGGGAAACGGTGCGGAGTCGCCATTGGTTGCTGGGCATTTTGCCGACCTCCTCGACAGGGGGAGATCAAGGCCACGGCCTCAACATCTGCCTTCATCTGGCGTAGCGCCGGTGACGAGCGCAAACGCCCTCTTGATCTGTATGATTCGTATGAACTTTCTGTTGCCCCTCGATCACACACGTCGGTCAGAGTCAGACACGACACTCTGGGCCTAGCAGCGGCATGTGAAGACAGAAGACGAGAAGCTTAGCGAATCATTGGTGCGGGTATGGGCCTAACTAAAGACAAGGAGGCGTGCACACCCACGGACACTTGCAATGAGATATCTCGTCGTGTGGACATAATGCCTACACGCGCGCAAAATAAAAATGAATGATATGGTGCGACGGCGGATCCCCATACTGAGGCCAAACTGGTAGCAGACGTGAGACGTGGGCATACCATGCAGAGCACTTCTCCATCATCATCATCTTCTTCAACATTCTTTTTTACAGTTTTGCTAGAACTCATCTAAATGAAATATAATTTGGTCTCATTCATGTTTTATAGCCATTGGATATGATGCTATAGGATGCGTGTGTGCTGACGTGGGTTGTATTTGTTCTTGTTTTTCAGGTGAATGAGACCAAATTATGTCTCGTCTAGATGAGTTCTAGGTACTCCTTTTTTTTAACATTGCAGAAATAGATCCAACGAGAACAATCCTTGCCAAAAAAAAACCTAAATGGTTCAATCCGGCCAGTGTCTGTATCAAGTCACACGAGCAGGACTGCGTGAACTGTCAAAATAAATGGATTGGCACAAGAGGAAGACCTACTCAACAGGAGTCGGTTCAGTTCAGTTCAGTGCACTGAACCTGAGGCGAGTGGCAATCAAAACAAGGTAACGTAAAGTTAGGCATCAGCGTCACAAGCGACACGGCCCACCAAAAGCACCACTCTACACGATGATATCTCGTCCTTGCCCGCGCTTTATGTGCTCATCGCCGTAGCACGGGTTGTGCCAAGGCGGCGACGTTTCTGTCACTCGCACAAGGCTCAAGTGAAAATCCAGTTGAGGGCACGTGCGTGATCATCATCGCCTCATCAGACGCAGATGTTTGTCACGGGGTCTAAAGTTTTACGGTGATGGAAAGCTCCTGAAACTGCCATGCTCTCGCAATTTTTCATGCTTAATTCTCCATTAAGGTGCGGTCCTTGGCGCAAATTATTGCGCTGGTCATGCTGATCATACAGGGTTAGTAAAAGCTTGCTTGACTTTTGTGCGATCCCACTTGTCTGGGAACATTGAAACACAATGGAACTGGACATGCGGTCTCTGTCGTCGACACTCACCATGGCGATAGCGACGATGAATAATTCGAAGGACCATTCATGTATTATTATTCCATGACAGACAGCACATCCAATCCAAGTACCCAAGTTGGCCCATTTGCACCCTAGATTTCTCGATCGGTGGCAGAAGCAAATCTCGGGGAAACAATCGCTGATGAAGCAGACCCGGCCTGGGGCCTGCATTTCCCCCACAAATATTTCTACTTGCAAAGGAGCCGCATCGCCAAGCATGTACGATGAAAAGGATGTGTTAACAGCTACATCAGCAAGTTGATGCCGACTTTCTGGCAAGGAAAATCAAACTATCA
The DNA here is from genome assembly GCA_902687465.1 of Secale cereale. NCBI lineage: Eukaryota > Viridiplantae > Streptophyta > Magnoliopsida > Poales > Poaceae > Secale > Secale cereale. Next base: position 499,863,561 of record LR738713.1, read on the forward strand.
AAGACGGTGACGCAAGCTAATGGTTGGTTGAATGAGCGCTAATATTGCATGATAAACAAAGCAAAACCAGGGACCAGATCCAGTGTGCAAGTGCAACCGATCATCTTTTGATTCAGTTTTTCAGGTCACACTCGTCCCAGATACAGTCAGCTGCAGTACTACTAGTATTTAATCTTCAGCGTCAAGTGCGGCACCAAACAAAGCCAAATTCAGCTAAATTGCTTGGCCACCTACCAATCAAACACCTAATGCTGGAATATACTAGCACTAATCGTTCTCAACAAACAGCTGAGTTAAGACAGAACCATTTAATATGGACCGAACAGTTTGTTGATTTGGTCATTGATCTCTCCAGATTTCAGATGTCGCACAGAAAGCGAAAGCGAAAGCGAGCAGCACTCAGCAGAACGCCATTGTAGATGCTCACTTAACAATATAGGCACAATCAACAGGAGTACTCAACAAGCACATTACATCAGACATTATATGACCAAGGTATTTTATTTATTAAACTCCAGTCTCAAACATGCACCCAATCATAGAGACGATGTACAACAACAAAATATAAACATGACATACGGTTCCACTGCTAGCAGCATACAGTCTTTAGCATAACTAGGGTTTCAACCGGTACCAAGCATAACAGATGCAACCAATCCTTCATCTTGGCCACATGCACCACCAGTTCTTCGTCTTGGCCACATGCAATGCAAGGGACCTGGCAATAAACCCATGAGTTAAGACCGTTAAGAGCAACAACAGTTGCATTTTGCACACGAAAATCATGGAAGAAAACGAAACCATACAGTATGGATGGCTTACATTTGTGCTATCCGCAGACCACACTGACAAGAACCCTCAGTAACCACCAGCCGCCATGAACAGCTCGTCGAGGCTCCAGAGATCCCCGCTGCTTGCCCCGTCTTGCATCGCACCATTCAGCAGAAGGCTGTCCATCGATCCGTCCGAGCTGCTCTCAACATAAGGCAGTGAGTACTTCATCTCATGGTCAAAAGCAGGGATGTCTTGTGCACCATTTCCCTGAGGCAGCACGGCTACACCAAAGTTGTTCCTCATTTTCTTTGGAGCTCCGCCTTGCAGGTAAGCGGGCTCGCCGTATGCCGGCATGGCAGCAGCATTCGGAACGAAGACGGACGTGTAGTCCGGGGTCATGGCCTCGTCGTCCCACCCAAATTCAGTGGAGCCAAATGAATTGCTGCTCTGGTCAGACAGCATGTTCATCCCGAATGTCTCAGTGGGGACAAGAGGTTTCACTGGAAGAAGGGAATCCACACTTTCAGCTGGCCTTGCAGGAACCTTCTTGTCATTGAAGGCGAACATCGCGAACAAATCATTGTCTCCTCTGCTCGGATGATTGAAAGGCTCATCCTCGCAGGCCTTCGGAGGTGGAGCCAGCTTTGCTGATTTAGCAGCAGTTGGCTTCAGAGTAGACTTCTGAACAGTTGGAGCATCCTCAGGAAAATTGACCTTGGCCTTCTTCCCACGGATCTTGCGGGCTTCAGCATCATATGCCCTGGCTGCCTCCTCGGCAGTGTCGTATGTCCCGAGCCAAACCCGGACACCCTTGCTAGGGTCTCGGATTTCAGCTGCCCATTTTCCCCAGGGACGTTGGCGGATCCCTCTGTACTGATTCTTCCGAGCGCGCTTCACTGGTTTGGCAGCAGGTCCATCATGTTGCACAACAGCATCTACAATAAAAACAGTTTTTGCTTAGTAATGCAACCCAACAAGATAACTTGAATAGGAAACTGGTGGTACAACAATCCCATGAGCAATTGAGTTACCGAATAAAAACATTCAAGGTGCCCTGATATCTGCTTATTTCTACTAGAGTGATCACCCATACTAAGTAATTTTTTACTCTAGTTGTCCAAGAGATGAATTCATATCTTTGATCTGAAATTCTTCCTTATGTCCCATGTACACACAGGAAAAAAATTACTACAGATTTAGAATGGGGAATAAATGATTTCCAGTTCCACAATACATCTCTGAGATAAATAGTTATATGGGAAGTTAAATTGGAGAATATTAACCGGTAATGAAAAGGTTGAGACCAGAATTGTGTTTCCTTCTGACATACCTATAGCGGACATATATAAGCAATAATAGACATGATGCTACTAGGAACAACATCATTGAGTTTATAGAACCAATTGGTTCCTCTACGAACTATGGTTAGCAAAAGATAGTAATTTTGTACATTTCTCATTGCTGCGATGTTTGAATTTTCATCCAGCAATATTATATCTATGATGTATAAAAATTAACATGCCGTTAAGAATATGTTTTTTTATAAAGAATATGTTTCCATTTACATCAGAATTAGGCTGATGTACTTCCTCAGTGAGGAATAAGAATTTAGCTGGTGCAAATTTGAAGTCACTGGGTTCTCTTATTTCAATGGATCAAAGAAACTGAAATGAGGTACAAATTTTATTTTTCAAGATCACTGGAAGGACGATAGGGTATGCATCTGAATCTCAAGATGGCAATACATCAATGAAAATTTAACAAGAAAATGTAAAAATTAAGACAGTGATTTTTTTTTTACCATAGATAGACATCTTACAAAAGCATCACCAGAGATAGGTTAATCCCAAAACAATCATAATACAAGGCCGAAGCTTACGGGCCCAAACCCCATGATTAGTTATGGACACACACAAATGCACTCAACAACCACAAGAACTCAACTACCTTCGAAGCTCATTAATCCCCCACCTTACTATCCTACTAAATTAATTTAGGGCTGAAAATAAATTGCAGACTCTAAGGCAGGCAGAGTTTGTCTACCAAAATCCCCACTACGAGTAGGTAGGATCCTATGCCCTAGAATTAACCAGATTTGGGTAAACAAGCGAAATTTACAGTACCAAGTGCTGACTCCATCCCTGACATCAAGATTAAATATAGTACTACTAGGCCTTGCCATCGGAAGTCGATTGGTTCGGCAGATACTAGGCAGAACATCTCTCTCCTCAACGGCGACGCAAAGCAGGCGGGGGCATCTTTCTTTTGCCCTCTCGTACATAAAAGGGAAAAGAAGAAGGCGAAGAGGAAGCCAAGTTGAATGTGCCCCTCGTGTCTCACCTAGGCGGGTCGGAGCCGGGAGCGCGACCTCTGCGGCGGCTGCGAAGGCGAAGCCCGCCGTGGCCGGCGGCGGTGGCGGTGGCACCTCCTCGACCGCATCGTCGTCGCTGGAGTCCCGCTCGAAGTCGCGGAAGTCGGCCTCGAAGTCCTCCTCCTCGGCCACCTTCCTCCGCTGTCCCGGCCATAGCGAGTCGGCGGTGACCCTGCGCTGCTGCTGCTGCTGCTGCTTCTTCTTGGCGGCCGCCGCCTTGGCCGCCGCCGCGGCGGCCGACGGCGGGATGAAGCCGGCGAGGATGGCTCCGCCGCACATGGCGAGGTGTGGATCAAGGCGAGGGTCTGGGGTTGGATCGGCGCGGGGAGAGGAGGGGGGAGCACGGGCGGCACAGTGAAGGAGGAGGAGGAGGGGAGGTTTGCGGGCGGAGTGGGGGGAGGGAGGGAGGGTGGTGGTGATGGGATACTGGTAGCTGGCGGACAGTTCTCCGTACTTATAATAGCCGTGTCAGCTGACGCACTACCCGACAGCGACGATCGAAGCGGCTGGATCCCTTTTTTCACCCCGGGTAAACCATCAGTTGATCACCGTGCCTCTCTCTTTCGCGCCAAAGTGACCGAGTGAGTGCACATACCAGCGGTGGCTGATTTTCGTGGTGTTTCGACCCTAGACTGTTAGAGCAATTTCAACGTGCCGATCCGAACGGACAGCGTTATTATCTGTTTGGATCGGCCCGGAACACCCATGTTCATTTTTATATTTGGATCGACGCTTGCGCCTAACGCTAACCCAACATTTTTTAGCCGGCACAAAAAATATTCACACACATTTTGAAAATTAGAAATTAATTAAATATTAATGCCGGCCACAAAGGCCAGCGATAGTCCACTATTAAATTAAATAAAACTACAAACTACTAGGAAGCGTGCTACCCTAGGCGACGACAGCGTCGTCGTCGATGGGCTAGTGAGGTCGATGAGCGTCGGCACGGGGCCAGCCCACAAGAACGCCGTCAATCAGGCTCTAGCGACATCGTCCGCCGCCGGTTGGACTACCGCCAACTAGGCTGGGCCAGCGCGGGCACGGCGCTCCTCCTCGGGGTCACGCTCCAGCATTTCGAGGTACTCGCCCTCGCGGCGCTCTGCGGCCAGCCTTTGTTGGCGCCATTGCTCGAGGTAGGCATGCTCCTGCTCCGGCGTCGCCCCAACCAGACCGGCGGCGTGCTGCCCCACTCGCGCACCACCCTGGTCCATGAGTAGCGCTTGATGGGCTCGGTGGGGGTCGGCCCCGGCTTAGCCTTGATGGGGACGGCGGCCTCAATGACGGCACGACGCAGTCGCCGACCGTGGACAGCGCCATGGCCTCCGCCATGCGCTCCTAGTACGCTTCCTCCTCCTTGCGGCGCTTCCCCTCCTCGCTTTTGCGGAGGACTGCCGCCAGCGCCACTCGGTGGCCGGCCTCCGCCTCTTGGTCATCGTCCTGCACGAAGAGGGCCGGCGGCGGGGAGCCATGACGCACGTCGCCGACGCTGCGCCTGCGGGCCTCCTCATGCTCGAAGGCGAACCACTGCTCTCAAGCAGGAGAGTCGAACACGTAGGCGAGGTCACGGCGCTGCTCCAGCGTCGAACCTCCTTCGCGCGCCCCCAGCTGACCACGGCACCGTCGGTACTGGGATCCTCTCTGGATCCAAGTGTCGGTCGTGTGGCAGCGTCACGTCAGGGTAGGGGAGGGAGACGCGGTGCTCCCATTGCCACTTGCCCTGGTACACCGGGACGTTGATGCGCTACCGCGGCCGGTGGAAAGACACCGATAGGACGCGCGACGCGTCCGCTTCGCGTCCGTGCCGACACATTTCAGCCGTAAAATGGGTCCGCGCGGATGCTAAGCGCACATGTTTTGAAAATGCATCAACGCGTTGGGCCAGCACATTTGTTCGCACGGACCTAAACGCTCTTATACCCTACTAGTATCATCGATGGTAGAAAAAGTGAAATACTTTCGGATGAGGGGTCAGAACCGGTCAAACTTTAACAAAAGGGTCAAACAACAAAATCGACCGGTAGCAGTAGCAGTAGCAGTACATTCTCCCTGGTGGTGGTTCACGCGACTGGGCTGCGTGCGTGGTTGTGACACGGCAAAGTACATGCCTCCGAGTGAGCGATGAAAGCTGCTACGAGGACGGACGGAGGACCCAACCCTACAAGATACGGTTTGTGTTTGGGGTCCGGGAACGAGCCCGTGTCACGTACGTACGTACAGTATAGGTGGTTCGGCTGGAAATGAAGCTTTGTTTGGGCGATCGATCCCAGCTAGCGCGTGTAAATGCGCTTTAGGGGGGCGATTAGGACGGCCGTCAAAGCTGCTTTCGGAGCGAACCGGTCATGTGATCGACCGAGGCTCCTGCTGCTCCTCCTTGTGCTCTTGGGTGCGCCGGACGCGATGCGCTGCTGCCTTCTGCCTCGCGTGATGCGTCGGTCGATAGCGTCACGCCTTGTTTCGGTTTTTTGTCTCGAGGAAAAGAGGGGACAGACGAGAAGGTGCTTGCGTTATGAGCTTTTTCTGGAGCGATATAGGAAACGCAGGGGCGTGTGACAAGGGTGTCTCTGTAGTGTACCGTGGCAACCTGTGGGCGGGCTCAAGGGCGGTTTTGCGGCACATAGGTACAGTACGTCGTCGCTCCGGCTATCCATCCGGCAGCTCTGGCGCATTTAAATCGGCACATTCCGGCCGCCCTGTGTCCAACTGTGCACTATGTCGGCTATATTTACGGACTCTTTATCTGCAATGTGCATCACGATTCACGATACGCATTTGTTGTTCTACTACTTAAAAAAAAAGATACGGCGCATTTGTTGTTTGTTGTTAAAATATACTCCACGTGCGAGTGAATTGCAGAAAACATCGACATTGAAGCACGGTCTTGCAGAAATCACAAGTCTCTAGTTTTGTGCCCAAAAGCACTAATTCCCAGGCTAATTTTTTGCAAAAAACACTAGTCGCTTGGTTCGCTCGTTTTAAGTCAGATTATGACAGGTGGGACCCGTTTTTTCTGATGTGGCATAACGGTTTGTGATAAACGACGTTAGATTGGCCTTTTTGCAAAAAACTCCTCCCTCCCTTAAGATAATAACTCCCCCACGGTCAGCCCGAGTCCTACCCGTGCGCCGGCTGGAGCCAAGCCGTGCGACTCCACCCTCCGGCCGCCCGGCGCCATCGTAGATGCGCCACTCCAGCTGCAGGTCCCTCCCCGAGGTCGTCCCACGTCCGTCCCTCTCCGGCGCCGCCCGTGTCCGCCGACGCAGGAGCCCGGGGCCGCCCGTGCAAGCCGGCGCATGACCCCAGGGGCGCCCCTATCCGCCGGCGCAGGACCAGGCGACATACCAGTGTGCCAGCGCACAACCCCGGGGTCGCCTTTGTCCGCCGGCGCACGAGCCAGACGAGGTCGCCCCTGTCCGCCGGCGCACGAGCCAGACGAGGTCGCCCCTGTCCGCCGGCGGACAGCGCCGTCGCGGCTGCGCTCAAGCCAGCCGGCGACCCCATGCTCGCGTTCCAACCTTCCAGGTGAGGTGGGTGCCAGGGGTGAACTCCCCGCTACAAAGCTTCATCGCGCAGGGGAGGCCGGTCCAGAGCGAATCACTGGCAAACTCGGCGGCGGTGCCGCCTCGTGAAGGCCTGGATGTGGGCGAGGAGCCAGAGGAGCAGGCGCATGCGTTCTGCAGCCGGCGAGCTCCGGCTGCCACGAGGACGGTGGCGGCGTGTGGCTCTGTGGCAGGCTGTGCTCGAGGCTGTGGCCACTGGACAACGACGAGGGCACTCGCCGGCCGACCACGACGTTCTTGTTTCGCGGGAGGAGTTTTTAGAGAGGGGAAGAAGAAGAGGATTGACTAATCAATGCGCCGGCCCACCCGCCCAGCCAGCTCCGCCGCAGCAGCCGCGAGCGTGCGCCCATGCCCTCTGCTCCCGCTCCCGGCGATGAGGCCCATGGCCGGCGTGCTGCTGCTCTGCTCGGCTGCTTGGGAGCAGAAATCTGATTTGCGATGGCACACTCCCTTGCCGGCGACGAGACCATGGCCGGCGTGATACTGCTCTGCTCGCCGGGCAACCCAAATCCAACTCACGGACCCCATGTCGGACTTGATTGCTTTTTTTATTGAAGAAGAAGGGTGCCATCGTAAAATTACAGAGACTAGTTTGTAAATCTATACAAACCCCCAGCTAACATTGTCTATTGTGAACCGTTACGCCACGTCAGCAAATGCGGGACCGACCTGTCATAATTGTCCTTAAAACGGTCTAAGCCACCGACTAGTGTTTTTTGCAAAAAATTAGCCTGGGAATTAGTGTTTTTGGGCACAAAACTAGAGACTTGTGATTTCTGCAAGACCGTGCTTCAATGTCGATGTTTTCTGCAATTCACTCCTCCACGTGCAGTCAGGCCCCATCTACGTGATCAACCGATTTTGATTTCACCACACACAATCATCTAGTCACCCCACGCCGTGGAGGCCGTGTGGTGTCGAATGAAGACCCGCACCAAAACTCAAACCGCCCACGACGACCACGCAGATTCAACTTTAATGGAGAACTATTCAAGGTTGATGCCATGCAAGACCACCGAATAAAGCACACACATGTCGCCAGTCATAGTCGCAATCGTGACTCCGTCACTGCATCTCCGACTTCACAACATCAAACAAGCTAAGGCAATCCCACAGATACGACGAAGAAGAGTCGGCTACCAAAACCATTACCGCGTCTACACATCGCCAACCATCGTCATGTTACCAGAAAAGCCCCAACACCAACACCGCCGCCTTCCATCAACCCCGATTGCCGATGCCTGGCTCAAACACGAAGACGTAAAGAGGGGATGCGGCACATGTGGGTTTATGAATGCAGCACGCGCTCGTGCGCACGAGAGGATACGACCCCGATTGACGACGTTTCGTGAGAGCACTCGCGATCGTACGCACACTCGTACCAGATGTCCACCCCGACCAACAGAAATTACAGAGTGAAAGACGACGTTCTGTACGAGTGTTTGCGCTCGTATGCTCGCTTGTATGAGAGGGCGACACTGGGTATGGACTTCCAGAGCGAAAGACATGGTTTCATACAACCGCACTCAGTCGTACATACCCTCGTATGATGGCAATAATACCCCAATTTGAGTCATTCTCGACGTCTGAAGTCGATGGGGTATTTTCTAACGATTATTTGCTTTGTACATTCATTTAAGTTACATTCGAAGCTCCTTGACCAATAAATCTGTTAGGACCGAGAGTATATCGACCGACGGGTGGTGAATGGGAGATTAAAAAATTCTTACGAATGTTTTGAATAGGTCCCAAGAACGGCAGTGAAAATAAGGTTCGGTAGACACACACTCAATTAAGCACACTATTGAGAAACAAAGTTATTGATGTAATACGCAATAATTGCTCGAGTATAGTATATCACATGCTTGATAATGATGATAACAATGCAGCAGACAAGCACGAACAGTAACATGACAACACGATATATATGATGCGAAGGAAATGCTTGATAAACAGTAGTAATGGAGGGAATGAAAAGTAACACGGTGAGAGAGAAATTAGTATAACATGATCAGAACGAAAAGTAATGTGAAAGACAAGTGTCAACAACTGGGTGAAGAGAAAGATACTGAGTAAACAACACACAACACAGTTGGGACAACAGGCAAGATATGACTTAAAGATTTGCGACAAGCATATAATTATCAGGTAAACTATCGTGATAGAGCACGAAATTAAACTGTCAAATTAATACAGTGAAGTAGATTGAACCAGTGGTGCTCGATGGCGACAGAGAAATTTGGTAGACCAGTTCGCCCTTCTGCCAAAGGACTACGTCTGGTTGGAGGGGTTGTGACTTAACACAGAAGATAAGCTCTCTTCACCCTATTCTCCCTCAACTCGGAGCTGGTCAGACTCCGGTTGATTTCACTCGTAGTAGATACTTATCGGCTATCCAAACCTTCGGTCGATCTACGCGAACCACAATCACTCTTGGTTGCTGAAGATCTAACTCGGTGAAGACAACAACTCTTCAACACTCGAGCCGAAACCTATCCGTCTAGAGAGTGCGCAGCTCTCAAGAGTAGTAAGTACAAGAACTCTCACTCAGAACAACAGTGATGCTAAACCACTGTCGAAGTTTGAACTCTTGTTTTCTCTCTCGGTGGATTGTAAACTCAAATCACTCGGAGAGGGGATGCTTAGTCAATCTTCTCAGATATCTCAAGCGGAGCAGCCAACGAACAACGTTGGAGCGGGGTGGCTATTTATAGCCGCAACCTTCCCTGAGGGAAATGATCAAATTGGACATGTGGAGCAGCCAATGGCCGAACGACACGAGTCCAACGGTCAGATTTTGAGCAAGTTAAGCTAACTCATCAGTCCGAAAGATATCTCATGCAGCATGAAGAACAACGTCTACTGCTGACAGGAATCATTCGAAGCATAAAGAGATTTCTCTCGCATATTTCATAGGTTTTGGGCTAAGCATCACCGCGGATCTAAGCTTCGAGAACCTATACCCCTCTTAATAGTACGGAGGTCTTATGACACAAATAAATGAAAGAAGAACAAGGAAATGAATACTACATCTTCACTTTGTCTTTGACTTTCAATCGCAGCAGTCATTTTCCTTCGAACATAAAGGTACGAACAAATGCTTCACGTCAACAATAAATTTCCAGATATTCTTCGGTGAAGTTCCTCAAACTTAACACCCGAGTTAGCATTCTCTTCGATTCTATATGGACTATTTCTCTCTGTATGCACTAGCAAACAAATCAGTCCATACCTGTTTCTGTCAACAATCTCCAAAACACATGAAGGTAGATTATTGCACCAACAATATCCCCCTTTTTGTATGATTGTTGACAAAACAGAACACATCGAAAGATAGAATAATGAATGGAATGTAATGCGAAGGATAATGAAAGACAAGAGATAATTACGAAGATAAAACACGCTCCCCCTGAAGATATGCATTAGAGCATGAAATAAACAGGAAGGTAGCGAGGTAAATCTTTGTAAGAGTGACATTGACAAGTAATTTCTTTGTGGTCTTATTCAATGCACTCGACAATGTCTGAGGTATTTCCTGTCACACACAATCTTTGAGAAATGTGTTTGATAAAGTGAATACTTTGAAATGATTTGTGATGAAGGGTAAGCCATAAAAAAATCTCGAAACACGATTTAGATCCACACGAGATATAAGTTCCCTGCACGTTAGATATACGAGGGAAAACAGAGCAAAAGAATTATAGATGTATTGCTCGTAGAGGATATGCTTCAGACGAAGTTTTCCTGCAACAAAGATGTTATGAAGGAGAAGTGCAAGGAAAACAACTTGAAAGATAGAAATGACTCCTCTTGACACAAGAGAGATGATCTGAAATAGTTTCTCTTTTTACGCAAAGATAGATATTGAAAGATATGTTGGGGAATGTTGCATGGAAAAAAAAATCTACGCACGCGCAAGATCTATCCATGGAGATGCATAGCTATGAGAAGGGGAGAGCATCTTCGTACCCTTGAAGATCTCTAAGCGGAAGCGTTTATCAACGTGGTTGATGTAGTCGTACACCTTCACAATCCGTCCCAATCAAGTACGAACGTACGACACCTCCGCGTTCAGCGCACGTTCAACTCGATGACGTCCTCGCCTTCTTGATCCAGCAAGAGGGGCGAAGTAGTAGATAAGTTCCGACAGCACAACGGTGTGGTGACGTTGGTGGTGAAGAACAATCCCCGTGGGGCTTCGCTAAGCACTACAGAAACTATGAAGGAGGATAAACTAGAGGGTCGCGGTTGCCAGCACACGACTTGGTGTATCTTGATGTGTTCAGGGTGCTAGCCCTGCCCCACTATTTATATGTTGAGCCCTGGGGTCGAAACTTGGAGAAAGAGCCTCCTCAAAGTCGGTTTTGCCCGCAAGGAAGAGTCCTTCTCAGACTTCCAGGACCAGACGCCACAGTCCTTGGCGTCTGTCCCAGACACCATGGGCCTCGGTGTTTTGCCCAGGTCCAGACACCAGGGTCTTCGGCGTTTGGTCCCTGACCTCTGCAAAACATCCTTTTGCACCGACCTAAAGCCCCGTGGACCTGAGCCCTGTGCCTAACCATATCATCCTATATATCAATCTTTACCTCTGGACCATTATGTAGTTGCTCGTCATGTCCATGATCTCATCCGGGACTCTGAACAACATTCGGTCACCATCATACATAACTCATATAATACATATCGTCAACGAAAGTTAAGCGTGCAGACCCTACGGGTTCGAGAATGATGTAGACATGACCGAGACGCTTCTCTGGTCAATAACCAATAGTGGGACCTGGATGCCCATTGGTTCCTACATATTCCACGAAGACCTTTATCGGTCGAACCTTTATGACAACACATACATAATTCCCTTTGTCTGTCGGTAAGTTACTTACCCGAGATTCGATCGTCGGTATCTTCATACCTAGTTCAATCTCATTACCGACAAGTCTCTTTACTCGTTCTGCAATACATCATCCCGTAATTAACTCATTAGTCACATTGCTTGAAAGCTTCTTGTAATTTTGTATAACGAGAGGACCCAGAGATACCTCTCCGTTACGCGGAGTGACAAATCCCAATATCGATCCATGCCAACCAAACATACACCTTTGAAGATACCTGTAGAGCATCTTTATGATCACCCAGTTACGTTGTGACGTTTGATAGTACACAAGGTATTCCTCCAGTATCCGGGAGTTGCATGATCTCATGGTCGAAGAAACATGTATTTGACATTAACAAATCAATAGCAATAAACTTAACGATCATATGCTATGCTAACGGATGGTCTTGTCCATCACATCATTCTCCTAATGATGTGATCCCGTTATCAAATGACAACTCATGTCTATGGTTAGGAAACCTTAACCATCTTTGATCAACGAGCTAGTCTAGTAGAGGCTCACTAGGGACACAGTATTTGTTTTTAGAGAAAAGGCATCGGCCGAGCCCGAGAAAAGGCTCGAACCTAGCCCGGCTTTGAATTAACAAAGCCATTAACCGGCCAAGAATACATAGGAATTACACAGCAGAGAAAGAAAGCAACGCGGAAAAAAAATACATAGTGCCGCGAGGAACGACTCTAAGGCTACAACAAGCGCCGATGCCAATGACCACCGCAAAGCCGAAACCAACTAACCAAACTAAGGCCTCGGAAGGAGGGCAACACCGAGCAAGTATCATGTTGCTGGCTGCAACCAGAGGGCCAAACATGAGCAACCACAAGGTCTGTTTCCGTCGCCACAAAGGGCCACTACCCTTTCACCTAGGCTCGACAGGTGCCGCACCGGCAAACGATGGAGATGTTCCATGGAACCCAGACCAAGGAGACCAAGCTACCATGAAACACAGCAACAACAGACCCGCACGCAATGGAGACCGACCACTAGAAGACCATAGTTGGCAGCGGCAAGGCAGGGCGCCGACCGAGACTCGCTGATCGAAGACGGAAAACCGTAGAAAAGGACGGAGAGGGACCAAGCCTTGCACCGGTCATGGATTATAATCGTCAGAGATCGGGACTCCCACCAAGCAGGGTACCACCGGCGCCGGAGAAGGAGACACCAATCCCCTCGTATGACACCAGTGCCAGAGACCACCCGCACCAAGGGACCGCGCAGGCTGCCACCAAGAGGACCATGCCGCCACACCCTTCACCGCACCACCAACAGCTCCACCGCAAGAGCAAAACCCGGAAGACGCCTTCAGGAAGGAGCACGACACCGAGTGTTGGGGGACGTAGTATTTCAAAAATTTCCTACGATCACACAAGATCTATCTAGGAGAAGCATAGCAACGAGATGGGGAGAGTGTGTCTACGTACCCTCGTAGACCGAAAGCGGAAGCGTTAGATTAACGCGGTTGATGTAGTCGTACTCTTCGCGATCCGATCATGATCCAACCGATCTAGTACCGAACGCACGGCACCTCTGAGTTCTGCACACGTTCAGCTCGATGACGTCCTCGCCTTCTTGATATAGCAAGACGGATGAAGTAGTAGATGAATTCCGTCAGCACGATGGCATGGTGACGGTTGGTGGTGAAGAACAATCTCCACAGGGCTTTGCCAAGCACTACAGAAACTATACGGAGGAGAAACTAGAGGGACGGGCTTGCCGACACATGGCTTGGTGTATCTTGATGTGTTCCAGGTGCTAGCCCCGCCCCTCTATTTATATGTTGAGCCCTGGGGTCGTAACTTGGAGCAAAAGCCTCCTCAAAGTTGGTTTTTCCCGAAAGGAAAGCCTCCCATTCGGACTCCAGGACCAAACGCCACAATCCTTGGCATCTGGCCCAGACGCCAGGGTCTCCGGCGTTTGGCCCCGTGGCCTCCGCAAAGCTCCTTTTGCACCGACTTAATACCCCGTGGGCTTGACCCCTTGGCCTAACCATATCATCTTATATATCAATCTTTACCTCCGCACCATTCCGGAGCTCCTTGTCATGTCCGTGATCTCATCCGGGACTCCGAACAACATTCGGTCACCATCATACATAACTCATATAATAATATATCGTCAACGAACGTTAAGCGTGCGGACCCTACGGGTTCGAGAACTATGTAGACATGACCGAGACACTTCTCCGGTCAATAACCAATAGCTGAACCTGGATGCCCATATTGGCTCCTACATATTCTATGAAGATCTTTATCGGTCGAACCGTTATGACAACATACACAATTCCCTTTGTCCGTCGGTATGTTACTTGCCCGAGATTCGATCGTCGGTATCTCTATACCTAGTTCAATCTCGTTACCGGCAAGTCTCTTTACTCGTTCCGTAATGCATCATCTCTCAACTAACTCATTAGTCACATTGCTTGCAAGGCTTCTCATGATGTGCATTACCGAGAGGGCCCAGAGACACCTCTCCGATACTCGGAGTGACGAATCCTAATCTCAGTTCACGCCAACCCAACAAGACACCTTCGGAGATACCAGTAGAGCATCTTTATAATCACCCAGTTACGTTGTGACGTTTTATAGCACACGAGGCATTCCTCCGGTATCCGGGAGTTGCATGATCTCATAGTCAAAGGAATATGTATTTTGTTGTAGAACGTAGTATTTTAAAATTTTCCTACGATCACGCAAGATCTATCTACCAGATGCATAGCAACGAGAGGGAAGAGTGTGTCTACGTACCCTCGTAGACCGGAAGCGGAAGCGTCAAGTGACGCGGTTGATGTAGTCAAACTTCTTCGCGATCCAACCGATCAAGCACCGAACGTACGGCACCTCCGCGTTCAGCACACGTTCAGCTTGATGACGTCCCACGAGCTCTTGATCCAGCTGAGCTTCACGGGAGAGTTTCGTCAGCACGACGGCGTGGTGACGGATATGATGTATCTACCGGCGCAGGGCTTCGCCTAAGCACTGTGACGGTATGACCGAGGTGTGTTTCTGTGGAGGGGGGCACCGCACACGGCTAGAACCATTCAACTTGTGTGTCTTTGGGTGCCCCCCTGCCCCCATATATAAAGGAGCAAGGGGGGAGGCCGGCCGGCTCTCCTATGGTGCGGCTAGGGCTGCAATCCTACTAGGAATAGGATTGCAATCCTATTCCTAGTAGGAACTACCAAAGAAGGAAGAAGGGGGAAGGAAAGAAAGGAAGAGGGAGAGGGAAAGAGGGGCCGCGCCCCCTTCCCCTTGTCCTATCCGGACTCCTCCTAGGGAGGGGGCGCACCACCTCCTGGCTGCTGCCCTCTCTCTCCCCTATGGCCCACCAGGGCCCACCATTCCCCCGGGGGGTTCCGGTAACCCCCCCGGCACTCCGGTAAATTCCGAAACTTTCCAGAACACTTTCGGTGTCCGAATATAGTCGTCCAATATATCTATCTTTATGTCTCGGACATTCCGAGACTCCTCATCATGTCCGTGATCTCATCCGGGACTCCGAACTACCTTCGGTACATCAAAACTCATAAACTCATAATACCGATCGTCATCAAACGTTAAGCGTGCGGACCCTACGGGTTCGAGAACTATGTAGACATGACCGAGACTCTTCTCCGGTCAATAACCAATAGCGGAACCTGGATGCTCATATTGGCTCCTACATATTCTACGAAGATCTTTATCGGTCAAACCGCATAACAACATACGTTGTTCCTTTTGTCATCGGTATGTTACTTGCCCGAGATTCGATCGTCGGTATCTCTATACCTAGTTCAATCTCGTTACCGGCAAGTCTCTTTACTCGTTCCGTAACACATCATCTCGTGACTAACTCATTAGTCTTTTGCTTGCAAGGCTTATTGTGATGTGTGTTACCGAGAGGGCCCAGAGATACCTCTTCGACATTTGGAGTGACAAATCCTAATCTTGATCTATGCCAACACCACGAATACTTTCGGAGACACCTGTAGAGCATCTTTATGATCACCCAGTTACGTTGTGACGTTTGATAGCACACAAGGTGTTCCTACGGTATTCGGGAGTTGCATAATCTCATAGTCATAGGAACATGTATAAGTCATGAAGAAAGCAATAGCAGTAAAACTAAACGATCATAGTGCTATGCTAACGGATGGGTCTAGTCCATCACATCATTCTCCTAATGATGTGATCCCGTTGATCAAATGACAACTCATGTCTATGGCTAGGAAACATGGCCATCTTTGATCAATGAGCTAGTCTAGTAGAGGCATACTAGGGACATACTATTTTGTCTATGTATTCACACATGTATCAAGTTTCCGGTTAATACAATTCTAGCATGAATAAAAGACATTTATCATGATATAAGGAAATACAAATAACATCTTTATTATTGCCTCTAGGGCATATTTCCTTCAGTCTCCCACTTGCACTAGAGTCAATAATCTAGCTCACATCGCCATGTGATTTAATACCGATAGTTCACATCGTTATGTGAATAACACCCATAGTTCACATCGCCATGTGACCAACACCCAAAGGGTTTACTAGAGTCAATAATCTAGTTCACATCGCTATGTGATTAATACCCAAGAGTAATAAGGTGTGATCATGTTTTGCTTGTGAGAGAAGTTTAGTCAACGGGTCTGTCACATTCAGATCCGTATGTATTTTGCAAATTTCTATGTCTACAATGCTCTGCATAGAGCTACTCTAGCTAATTGCTCCCACTTTCAATACGCATCCAGATTGATACTTAGAGTCATCTGGATTTAGTGTCAAAGCTTGCATCGGCGTAACCCTTTACGACGAACTCTTTATCACCTCCATAATCGAGAAACATTTCCTTAGTCATCCAGTTACTAAGGATAATTTTTGACCGCTGTACAGTGATCTACTCCTGGATCACTATTGTACCCCCTTGAAAAACTCATGGCAAGGTACACAACATGTTTGGTACACAACATGGCATACTTTATAGAACCTATGGCTGAGGCATAGGGAATGACTTTCATTCTCTCTATATTTTTCTGCCGTGGTCTGGCTTTGAGTCTTACTCAACTTCACACCTTACAAGTCAGGCAAGAACTCCTTCTTTGACTGATCCATTTTGAACTACTTCAAAATCTTATCAAGGTATGTACTTATCGAAAGTCTTATCAAGCGTCTTGATCTATCTCTATAGATCTTGATGCCCAATATGTAAGCAGCTTCACCAAGGTCTTTCTTTGAAAAACTCCTTTCAAACACTCCTTTATGCTTTCCAGAAAATTCTACATCATTTCCGATCGACAATATGTCATTCACATATACTTATCAGAAAGGTTGTAGTGCTCCCACTCACTTCTTTTAAATACAGGCTTCACCGTAAGTCTGTATAAATCTATATGCTTTGATCAACTTATCAAAGCGTATATTCCAACTCCGAGATGCTTGCACCAGTCCATTGATGGATCGCTGGAGCTTGCACATTTTGTTAGCACCTTTAGGATTGACAAAACCTTCGGGTTGCATCATATACAATTTTTCTTTAATAAATCCATTAAAGAATGCAGTTTTGTTATCCATTTGCCAGATTTCATAAAATGCGGCAATTGCTAACATGATTCGGACAGACTTAAGCATCGCTACGGGTGAGAAAGTCTCATCGTAGTCAACTCCTTGAACTCGTCGAAAACCTTTCGCAACAAGTCGAGCTTTGTAAACAGTAACATTACCGTCAGCGTCGGTCTTCCTCTTGAAGATCCATTTATTTTCGATGGCTTGCCGATCATCGGGCAAGTCAACCAAAGTCCACACTTTGTTCTCATACATGGATCCCATCTCAGATTTCATGGCCTCAAGCCATTTTGCGGAATCTGGGCTCATCATCGCTTCCTCATAGTTCGCAGGTTCATCATGGTCTAGTAACATGACTTCCAGAACTGGGTTGCCGTACCATTCTGGTGCGGAACGTACTCTGGTTGATCTACGATGTTCAGCAGAAACTTGATCTGAAGTTTCATGATCATCATCATTAGCTTCCTCACTAATTGGTGTAGGAATCACTGGAACTAGTTTCTGTTATGTTCCACTTTCCAATTCGGGAGAAGGTACAATTACCTCATCAAGTTCTACTTTCTTCCCACTCACTTCTATTGAGAGAAACTCCTTCTCTAGAAAGGATCCACTCTTAGCAACAAAGACCTTGCCTTCGGATCTGTGATAGAAGGTGTACCCAACAGTTTCTTTTGGGTATCCTATGAAGATTTACTTCTCCGATTTGGGTTCGAGCTTATCATGTTGAAACTTTTTCACATATGCATCGCAGTCCCAAACTTGAAAAAATGACAGCTTAGGTTTCTCGTCAAACCACAGTTCATACGGTGTCATCTCCACGGATTTAGATGGTGCCCTATTTAACGTGAATGTAGTTGTCTCTAATGCATAACCCCAAAAGCAATAGTGGTAGATCGGTAAGAGACATCATCGATCGCACCATATCTAATAAAGTACGGTTATGACGTTCGGACACACCATTACACTGTGGTGTTCCAGGTGGCGTGAGTAGTGAAACTATTTCACATTGTTTTTACTGAAGGCCAAACTCGCTAACTCAAATATTTTACCTCTATGATCATATCGTAGAAACTCTTATTGTCTTGTTACGATGATTCTCTACTTCACTCTGAAATTCTTTGAATTTTTCAAATGTTTCAGACTTGTGCTTCATTAAGTAGATATACCCATATCTGTTCAAATCATCAGTGAAGGTCAGAAAATAATGATTCCCGCCGTGAGCTTCAACACTCATTGGTCTGCATACATCAGTATGTATGATTTCCAACAACTCTGTTGCTCGCTCCACAGTTCCGGAGAACGGAGTTTTAGTCATCTTGCCCATGAGGCATGGTTCGCAAGCACCAAGTGATTCATAATCAAGTGATTCCAAAAAGTCCATCACTATGGAGTTTCTTCATGCGCTTTACACCAATATGACCTAAACGGCAGTGCCACAAATAAGTTGCACTATCATTATTAACCTTGCATCTTTTGGCTTCAATATTATGAATATGTGTATCACACGATCGAGATCCAACAAACTATTTTCATTGGGTGTATGACCGTAGAAGGTTTTATTCATGTAAACAGAACAACAATTATTCTCTAACTTACATGAATAACCGTATTGCAATAAACATGATCAAATCATATTCATGCTCAACACAAACACCAAATAACACTTATTTAGGTTCAACACTAATCCCGAAAGTATAGGGAGTGTGCGATGATGATCATATCAATCTTGGAACTGCTTCCAATACACATCGTCACTTCATCCTTTAACTAGTTTCTGTTCATTATGCAACTCCCATTTCGAGTTACTACTCTATAGCAACTGAACCAGTATCAAATACCGAGGGGTTGCTATGAACACTAGTAAAATACACATCAATAATCTGTATATCAAATATACCTTTGTTCACTTTGCCATCCTTCTTATCCGCAAAGTATCTAGGGCAGTTCCACTTCCGGTGACCATTTCCTTTGCAGTAGAAGCACCTAGTTTCAGGCTTGAGTTTAGCTTTGGGTTTCTTCATGGGAGTGACAACTTGCTTGTCATTCTTCTTGAAGTTACCCTTCTATCCCTTTGCCCTTTACTTGAAACAAGTGGTCTTATTAACCATCAACACTTGATGTTCTTTCTTGATTTCTACCTTCGCCGATTTCAGCATTGCGAAGAGCTCGGGAATTACCTTCGTCATCCCTTGCATATTATAGTTCATCACGAAGTTCTACTAACTTGGTGATAGTGACTAGAGAACTTTGTCAATTACTATCTTATCTGGAAGATTAACTCCCACTTGATTCAAGTAATTGTAGTACCCAGACAATCTGAGCACATGCTCACTGGTTGAGCTATTCTCCTCCATCTTGTAGGCAAAGTACTGTCAGAAGTCTTATACCTCTCGACACGGGCATGAGTATGAAATATTAATTTCAACTCTTGGAACATCTCATATGCTCCGTGGCGTTCAAAACGTTTTTTCAAGTCCCGGTTATAAGCCGTAAAGCATGGTGCACTAAACTATCAAGTAGTCATCATACCGAGCTTTTGTCAAAACGTTCATAACGTCTACATCTGCTCCCGCAATAGGTCTGTCACCTAGCGGTGCATCAAGGACATATTTCTCTGTGCAGCAATGAGGATAATCCTCAGATCACGGAACAATTCCGCATCATTGCTACTAACATCTTTCAACTTAGTTTTCTCTAGGAACATATAAAAAATAAACGGGGAGCAACATCGTGAGCTATTGATCTACAACATAGATATGCTAATACTACGAGGACTAAGTACATGATAAATTAAAGTTCAATTTAATCATATTACTTAAGAACTCCCACTTATATAGACATCCCTCTAGTCATCTAAATGATCACGTGATCCAAATCAACTAAACCATGTCCGATCATCACGTGAGATGGAGTAGTTTCAATGGTGAACATCTTATGTTGATCATATCTACTATATGATTCACGCTCGACCTTTCGGTTTCCAGTGTTCCGAGGCCATATCTGCATATGCTAGGCTCGTCAAGTTTAACCCGAGTATTCTGCGTGTGCAAAACTGGCTTACACCCGTTGTATTTGAACGTAGAGCTTATCACACCCGATCATCACGTGGTGTCTCGGCACGACGAACTTTCGCAATGGTGCATACTCAGGGAGAACACTTATACCTTGAAGTTTAGTAAGGGATCATCTTATAATGCTACCGTCGTTCTAAGCAAAATAAGAAGCATAATAAGATAAACATCACATGCAATCAAAATATGTGACATGATATGGCCATCATCATCTTGTGCTTTTGATCTCCATCTCCAAAGCACCGTCATGATCACCTTCGTCACCGGCGCGACACCTTGATCTCCATCGTAGCATCGTTGTCGTCTCGCCAACTATTGCTTCTACGACTATCGCTACCGCTTAGTGATAAAGTAAAGCAATTACATGGCGATTGCATTTCATACAATAAAGCGACAACCATATGGCTCCTGCCAGTTGCCGATAACATTACAAAACATGATCATCTCATACAAAACCGTATAACTCATCATGTCTTGACCATATCACATCACAACATGCCCTGCAAAAACAAGTTAGACGTCCTCTACTTTGTTGTTGCAAGTTTTACGTGGCTGCTACGGGCTTAGCAAGAACCGTTCTTACCTACGCATACAAAACCACAACGATGTTTCGTCAAGTATGTGCTGTTTTAACCTTCACAAGGACCGGGCGTAGCCACACTTGATTCAGCTAAAGTGAGAGAGACAGACACCCGCTAGTCACCTTTAAGCAACGAGTGCTCATAACGGTGAAACCAGTCTCGCGTAAGCGTACGCGTAATGTCGGTCCGGGCCGCTTCATCTCACAATACCGCCGAAGCAAAGTATGACATGCTGGTAAGCAGTATGACTAGTATCGCCCACAACTCATTGTGTTCTACTCGTGCATATCATCTACGCATAGACCTGGCTCTGATGCCACTGTTGTAGAACGTAGTATTTTAAAATTTTCCTATGATCACGCAAGATCTATCTACCAGATGCATAGCAACGAGAGGGAAGAGTGTGTCTACGTACCCTCGTAGACCGGAAGCGGAAGCGTCAAGTGACGCGGTTGATGTAGTCGAACTTCTTCACGATCCAACCGATCAAGCACCGAACGTACGGCACCTCCGCGTTCAGCACACGTTCAGCTTGATGACGTCCCACGAGCTCTTGATCCAGCTGAGCTTCACGGGAGAGTTTCGTCAGCACGACGGCGTGGTGATGGAGATGATGTATCTACCGGCGCAGGGCTTCGCCTAAGCACTGCGACGGTATGACCGAGGTGTGTTTCTGTGGAGGGGGGCACCGCACACGGCTAGAACCATTCAACTTGTGTGTCTTTGGGTGCCCCCCTGCCCCCGTATATAAAGGAGCAAGGGGGGAGGCCGGCCGGCTCTCCTATGGTGCGTCTAGGGCTGCAATCCTACTAGGAATAGGATTGCAATCCTATTCCTAGTAGGAACTACCAAAGAAGGAAGAAGGGGGAAGGAAAGAAAGGGAGAGGGAGAGGGAAAGAGGGGCCGCGCCCCCTTCCCCTTGTCCTATTCGGACTCCTCCTAGGGAGGGGGCGCGCCACCTCCTGGCTGCTGCCCTCTCTCTCCCCTATGGCCCACCAGGGCCCACCATTCCCCCGGGGGGTTCCGGTAACCCCCCCAACACTCCGGTAAATTCCGAAACTTTCCAGAACACTTCCGGTGTCCGAATATAGTCGTCCAATATATCAATCTTTATGTCTCGGACATTCCGAGACTCCTCGTCATGTCCGTGATCTCATCCGGGACTCCGAACTACCTTTGGTATATCAAAACTCATAAACTCATAATACCGATCGTCATCAAACGTTAAGCGTGCGGACCCTACGGGTTCGAGAACTATGTAGACATGACCGAGACTCTTCTCCGGTCAATAACCAATAGCGGAACCTGGATGCTCATATTGGCTCCTACATATTCTACGAAGATCTTTATCGGTCAAACCGCATAACAACATACGTTGTTCCTTTTGTCATCGGTATGTTACTTGCCCGAGATTCGATCGTCGGTATCTCTATACCTAGTTCAATCTCGTTACCGGAAAGTCTCTTTACTCGTTCCATATCTATAACAACATAACTCATTAGTCTTTTGCTTGCAAGGCTTATTGTGATGTGTGTTACCGAGAGGGCCCAGAGATACCTCTTCGACATTTGGAGTGACAAATCCTAATCTTGATCTATGCCAACACCACGAATACTTTCGGAGACACCTGTAGAGCATCTTTATCATCACCCAGTTACGTTGTGACGTTTGATAGCACATAAGGTGTTCCTACGGTATTCGGGAGTTGCATAATCTCATAGTCATAGGAACATGTATAAGTCATGAAGAAAGCAATAGCAGTAAAACTAAACGTTCATAGTGCTATGCTAACGGATGGGTCTAGTCCATCACATCATTCTCCTAATGATGTGATCCCGTTAATCAAATGACAACTCATGTCTATGGCTAGGAAACATAGCCATCTTTGATCAATGAGCTAGTCTAGTAGAGGCATACTAGGGACATACTATTTTGTCTATGTATTCACACATGTATCAAGTTTCTGGTTAATACAATTCTAGAATGAATAAAAGACATTTATCATGATATAAGGAAATACAAATAACATCTTTATTATTGCCTCTAGGGCATATTTCCTTCATATTTGACATACATGAAAGTAATAGCAATATAACTGAACGATCAACATGCTAAGCTAACAGATGGGTCTTGTCCATCACATCATTCTCCTAATGATGTGATCCCGTTATCAAATGACAACTCATGTCTATGGTTAGGAAACCTTAACCATCTTTGATCAACGAGCTAGTCAAGTAGAGGCTCACTAGGGACTCAGTGTTTTGTCTATGTATTCACACATGTATTAAGGTTTCCGGTCAATAAAATTCTAGCATGAATAATAAACATTTATCATGATATAAGGAAATATAAAATAACAACTTTATTATTGCCTCTAGGGCATATTTCCTTCACCGAGTGTCGTCGTCGACCAAGCAGGGGAGGGCAGGCTTTCACCTGTGCTCGAGGGGAGTGGGAGGGAGGGAATCCGCTCCAAAGCCTCAGGGAAGGAGAACGACACTGGTAGGCGTCGCCTTTGGAGTGGCTGCCGCGACGGCCAAGGGTTTCCCCCGGAAACACGCCTAGCCACCAGATCCGCCCGGTAGAGCCCCGTGGACGACGACCGTAGCCGCCAGAGGGCAGGGCCGACACGGATCCGAGCAGATCGGGGTCGGGGAAGGATCTTCTCCAAGATTTGCCAGCAACCACTGATGACCCACAAGTGTAGGGGATCTATCATAGTCCTTTTGATAAGTAAGAGTGTCGAACCCAACGAGGAGCAGAAGGAAATGATAGGCAGTTTTCAGTAAGGTATTTTATTCAAGCAGTGAAATTATCGGTAACATATAGTTTTGTGATAAGGTAATTGGTAGCAAGTAACAAACAGTAAGAGTAAATAAGGTGCAGCAAGATGGCCCAATCCTTTTTGTAGCAAAGGACAAGCTTGGACAAACTCTTATATGAAGGAAAGCGCTCCTGAGGACACATGGGGATTATCGTCAAGCTAGTTTTCCTCACGTTCATATGATTCGCGCTCGTTACTTTGATAATTTGGTATGTGGGTGGACCGGTGCTTGGGTGCTGCCCTTACTTGGACAAGCATCCCACTTATGATTAACCTCTATTGCAAGCATCCGCAACTACAAAATAAGTATTAAGGTAAACCTAACCATGGCATGAAACATGTGGATCCAAATCAGCCCCTTACGAAGCAACGCATAAACTAGGGTTTAAGCTTCTGTCACTCTAGCAACCCATCATCTACTTATTACTTCTCAATGCCTACCTCTAGGCCCAAACAATGGTGAAGTTTCATGTAGTCGATGTTCACATGACACCACTAGAGGAAAGACAACATACATCTCATCAAAATATCGAACGAATACCAAATTCACATGACTACTTGTAGCAAGACTTCTCCCATGTCCTCACGAACAAACATAACTACTCAGAAAGCATATTCATGTTCATAATCCTAGGGGTATTAATATGCATAATGGATATGAACATATGATCTTCCACCAAGTAAACCAACTAGCATCAACTACAAGGAGTAATCAACACTACTAGCAACCTATAGGTACCAATCTGAGGTTTTGGTACAAAGATTGGATACAAGAGATGGACTAGGGTTTGAGAGGAGATGGTGCTGGTGAAGATGTTGATGAAGATAACCCTCCCCAAGATGGGAGAGTTGTTGGTGATGACGGAGGTGATGATTTCCCCCTCCCGGAGGGAAGTATCCCCGGCAGAACAGCTCTGCCGGAGCCCTAGATTGGTTCCGCCAATGTTCCACCTCGAGAGCGTGGCGTCTGGTCCCGAAAGCCTCCTTATGATTTTTTCCAGGTCAAAACACCTCATATAGGAGACGATGGGCATCAGGGGGTCAGCGGCTTGCCCACGAGGCAGGGGCGCGCCCAGGGGGGCGCGCCCCCCACCCTCGTGGACAGGTGGTGGCGCCCCTGGCAGATCTCTTTTGCCAGATATTTTTTATATTTTCTGAAATGATGTTTCGTGGAGTTTTGGAGCCTTTTGAGTTGTGCAGAATAGGTCTCCAATGTTTGCTCCTTTTCCAGCCCAGAATTCCAGCTGCCGACATTCTCCCTCTTCATGTAAACCTTGTAAAATAAGAGAGAAAAGACATAAGTATTGTGACATAACGTGTAATAATAGCCCATAGTGCAATAAATATCAACATAAAAGCATGATGCAAAATGGACATATCAACTCCCCCAAGCTTAGACCTCGCTTGTCCTCAAGCGACAGCCGATATCGAAAAATATGTCCACATGTTTAGAGATAGAGGTGTCGATAAAAATAAAATACGGACATGAGGGCATCATGATCATTCTTATAACAACACACACACACACACACACACACACACACACACACACACACACACACACACACACACACACACACACATATATATATATATATATATATATATATATATATATATATATATATATATATATATATATATATTGTCATATGACGCTTATGCTAAAGTAACAATTCATTCACAATGTCAAGTATGAATCAGAAACTTCATTGAAAACCAACAAACTATGATCTCAGTCATTGAAGCAATTGCAATTTATCATAACATTTGAAAGATTCAATATAAGAGCTTTTCAGCAAGTCCACATACTCAACTATCATCTAGTCTTTCACAATTGCTCACACTCACGCAATACTTATGGGTATGGAGTTTTAATCGGACACAGAGAAAGATAGGGGCTTATGGTATTGCCTCCCAACCTTTTACCTCAATGGTAATGTCAACAGTAATAGACCATGATAACTTACATCCAATTGGGTATATATGTCAGGATCTTTCCAACACAATGTGCTTGCGAAAGGATAAAATGTAAAAAGGAAAGATGGAAATCACCTTGACTCTTATAAGGTAAGCATAATAGATAGGCCCTTCGCAGAGGGAAGCAGAGGTTGTCATGTGCTTTTACGGTTGGATGCACAAAATCTTAGCGCAAAAGAACGTCACTTTATATTGCCACTTGTGATAGGGACCTTTATTATGCAGTCAGTCGTTTTTATTACTTCCATATCACAAGATCGTATAAAGCTTATTTTCTCCACACTAATAAATCATACATATTTTAGAGAGTTTGCAACAATGACAACTTACTTGAAGGATCTTACTCAATCCATAGGTAGGTATGGTGGACTCTCATGGCAAAACTGGGTTTAAGGATGTATGGAAGCACAAGTAGTATCTCTACTTGGTGCAAGGACTTTTGGCTAGCATGAGGGGGAAAGGCAAGCTGAACATGTTGGATGATCCATGACAATATACTTTATTTTGGATATAAGAAAACATAACCCATTATGTTGTCTTCCTTGTCCAACATCAACTCTTTAGCATGTCATATTTTAATGAGTGCTCACAATCATAAAAGATGTCCAAGATAGTATATTTGTATGTGAAAACCTCTCTTTCTTTATTACTTCCTATTAATTGCAACGATGACCAAAACTAGGTTTTTCAATTCTCAACAACTTTTATTCATCATACTCTTTATATGTGAAGTCATTACCTTTCATAAGATCAATATGATCTCTTTGATACTTTTTTAATATTTTCTTTTATTCTCTCATGACCATAGCGAGGAAATCAAGTCCTTGACTCAACACTAATCTTTATTATATAGCTCACGGACTCGATTACAAAGATAAAGATTAAAAAGCAAAAGCTCACAACTAGATCATGCTAAACTTTATTCTACTAGATCAAGATATTACCAAAAGGATCGAACTAAGAAAAAGGTAAAGATAGGAGTGTGATGGTGATACGATACCGGGGCACCTCCCCCAAGCTAAGCAGTTGCCAAGGGGAGTGCCCATACCCATGTGATCATGTCTCCTCTTCGGAAGTGATGATGTGATATTCTTAGCGATGATACCCCTCAGGATACGATTCTCCTCCTCGAGCTTGTTAACTTGTTGCTTAAGGTCCATAATTTCCTTGCGTAGCTTGCCCGTAACGGCTAAAGCTCCTTTCACCCAAGGATGCTGCATAGCTGTGGGAGAACAAGTAACGCTCTTTTTCATATTTTCATAAGAAGGAAACCAGACATTGGTAGGGATGACTGAGTTTGGAATAGCTGAGCTGTGTAGTTCCCCCATCGTGAATCCTGCTCAAAACCGAGAGGTAACTTCTTGATCTTCCTCCATGGCATCAATCCTATTCAAGTCAGCCTCCATCTCTTCCTCCATTGATAGACCAAAGTGGTCAGCATCGCTGTTTGCTCCTGGGCCAGGTGTTGGATGAGATACCCGACTCGCTCCAACTGACTCCTGAGAAGACATCTTGCTCTTATCTGCGACAGAAACAACTCAAAACAAAAACAGAGGATTTTGGCGTGATACGGTGGTCAAAACCTTCGGGAGAATATATAGTGATTTTTTACCGACTAAAAGAAGTAACGTGCGAGAAATTGGAGTCCGGGAGGCACACGAGGTGCCCGCGAGGCAGGGGGTGCGCCTAGGGGGTAGGGCGCGCCCTCCACCCTCGTGGACGCCTCGTGTCCTTTCCGGATTGCCTCTTATTTTTCTATTTTTCTAAATATTCCAAAACGGTGAAAAATTGCCATTAGAATTGTTTTGGAGTCGGTTTACTTACCGTACCACATACCTCTTCCTTTTCGGGGTCTGAATCATTTTGGAAAGTGCCCCTTATGTATTCCTCTGGGGTTACAGTTTCAATAACATTGGTTTCAACATTTATAGGGTTACCTGAGATATAATGTTTGATTCTTTGACCGTTCACCACCTTCGGATTTGTGCCTTCGAAGTTGTTGATTTTTATGGCACCGGAACGATAGACCTCATCGATAACGTAAGGACCTTCCCATTTAGAGAGAAGTTTTCCTGCAAAAAATCTTAAACGAGAGTTGTATAGCAAGACATAATCACCTACGTTAAACTCGCGCTTTTGTATCCTTTTGTCATGCCATCTTGTAACCTTTTCTTTAAACAGCTTGGCATTCTCACAAGCTTGGGTCCTCCATTCATCAAGCGAGCTAATGTCAAATAACCTCTTCTCACCGGCAAGTTTGAAATCATAATTGAGCTCTTTAATATCCCAATATGCCTTTTGTTCTAGCTCAAGAGGTAAATGATATGCTTTTCCATAAGCCATTTTACATGGAGACATACCCATAGGATTTTTGTATGCAGTTTTATAGGCCCATAATGCATCATCAAGTTTCTTGGACCAATTCTTTCTAGACCTATTAACTGTCTTTTGCAAAATTAATTTCACCTCTCTGTTACTTAGTTCTACTTGACCACTAGACTGTGAGTGATAAGGGGATGTAATTCTATGGTTAACATCATACTTAGCAAGCATTTTACGGAAAGCACCATGAATAGAGTGTGATCCACCATCAGTCATTAAGTATCTAGGGACTCCAAACCTCAGAAAAACAACTTCTTTAAGCATCTTAATAGAGGTGTTGTGATCAGCACTACTAGTTGGAATAGCTTCTACCCACTTAGTAACGTAATCAACATCAACTAAAATATGTGGATACCCATTAGAGGAAGGAAACGGTCCCATATAATCAAAGCCCCAGGCATCAAATGGTTCAATAACAAGTGAATAATTCATAGGAATTTCTTGACGTCTACTAATATTACCAATTCTTTGACATTCATCACAAGATAAGACAAACTTACGAGCATTCTTGAAGAGAGTAGGCCAATAAAAACCAGATTACAATACCTTATGTGTTGTTCTATCTCCAGCATGGTGTCCTCCATAAGCTTCAGAGTGGCACTTGCGTAGGATATGTTCATGTTCATGCTCAGGTACACAACGTCTAATAATACCATCTACTCCTTCTTTACAAAGGTGTGGGTCATCCCAGAAGTAATGTCTCAAATCATAGAAGAACTTTTTCTTTTGCTGGTATGTGAAACTAGGTGGTATAAACTTAGCAACAATGTAATTAGGATAATCAGCATACCATGGAGCAGTACGAGAAGCATCTATGATAGCTAATTGTTCATCAGGAAAGCTATCATCAATAGGTAGTGGGTCATCAAGAATATTCTCTAGCCTAGACAAGTTGTCTGCAATGGGGTTCTTAGCTCCCTTTCTATCAGTAATATGCAAATCAAATTCTTGTAGCAGGAGAACCAACTAATAAGTCTAGGTTTAGCATATTTCTTTTCCATAAGGTATTTGATAGCAGCATGATCAGTGTGAATAGTTACTTTAGAATCAACAATATAAGGTCTAAACTTATCACAAGAAAATACGACTGCTAAAAACTCCTTCTCAGTAGTAGCATAATTTCTCTGGGCACTGTCTAGAGTTTTACTAGCATATTGGATAACATTCAATTTCTTATCAACTCTTTGTCCTAGAACAACACCTACAGCATAATCACTAGCATCGCACATAATCTCAAAGGGTAAATTCCAGTCAGGAGGCTGGATAAGAGGTGCAGAGATCAATGCTTTCTTAAGTATTTCAAATGCTTCTACACAATCATCATCAAAGGCAAAAGGAACATATTTTTGTAAGAGATTAGTCAGAGGCCTGGAGATTTTGGAGAAGTCCTTAATGAACCTCCTATAAAACCCAACAGGACCAAGGAAACTTCGTATACCTTTGATGTCCTTGGGACACGACATCTTTTCAATAGCATCAACTTTAGCTTTGTCAACTTCAATACCTCTTTCAGAAATTTTATGCCCCAAGACAATGCCTTCATTAACCATAAAGTGGTACTTTTCCCAATTCAAGACAAGATTAGTTTCTTCACATCTCTGCAAAACTCGATCAAGGTTGCTCAAGCAATCATCAAAAGAAGTTCCGTAAACGGAAAAATCATCCATGAAAACCTCAACAATCTTTTCACAAAAATCAGAGAATATAGCCATCATGCATCTTTGAAAGGTAGCAAGTGCATTACATAAACCAAAAAGCATACGTCTATAAGCAAAGGTACCGAAAGGACAAGTAAAAGTGGTCTATTCTTGATCCCCTTTTGACATAGGTATTTGTGAGAAACCAGAATAACCATCTAGAAAGCAAAAATGAGTATGTTTGGATAACCTTTCTAGCATTTGATCAATAAAAGGCAAATGGTAATGATCTTTCTTAGTGGCTTTATTCAATTTGCGGAAATCAATTACCATCCTATAACCTGTAACAATTCTTCGCGGGATCAATTCATCTTTATCATTAGGAACAACAGTCATACCTCCCTTCTTAGGGACACAATGGACATGACTTACCCACTGGCTATCAGCAACTGGATAAATTATACCTGCCTATAGAAACTTTAGTATTTCCTTCCTTACCACTTCTTCCATCTTAGGATTTAACCGTCGTTGATGATGGATAACCGGTTTCGCGTCCTCTTCCAACTTTATCTTGTGTTGGCATAAAGTGGGACTAATGCCCTTAATATCATCCATAGTATATCCAATAACAGCACGGTGCTTCTTTAGAGTTTTCAATAGTTTCCCTTCTTCCTGCTCTGAAAGGTTAGCACTAATAATAACAGGATATATCTTCTTTTCATCGAGATAAACATACTTAAGAGTATCAGGTAATGGTTTAAGTTCAAACACGGGATCACCCTAGGGTGGAGGAGGATCCCCTAGAATTTCAACAGGCAAGTTGTTTTTCAATAAGGGGCCCTGCTTAAAGAATATTTCATCTATTTCCCTTCTCTCATTCATATACATATCATTTTCATGGTCTAGCAGATATTGTTCTAAAGGATCGTTAGGAGGCACAACAATAGAAGCAAGACCAATAATTTCATCCTTACTAGGCAATTCTTTATCATGGGGTTGTCTATGAAATTTAGCAAAGTTAAAATCATGTGACATATCCCCTAATCCAACAATAACAATATCTTTTATGCAGTCTATCTTAGCATTAACAGTATTCAAGAAGGGTATACCAAATATAATGGGACAAAAATCAACTTGTGGGGAACTGAGAACAAGAAAATCGGCAGGGTATTTAACCTTCCCACACAAGACTTCAAGATCTCTAACAATCCCAACTGGGCTAATAGTGTCTCTATTAGCAAGTTTAATAGTAACATCAATCCCTTCTAACTCAGTGGGTGCAATGTCATGCATAATTTCTTTATATAAGGAATGAGGTATTACACTCGCACTAGCACCTATGTCACATAAACCATGATAGCAATGATCTCCTATTTTAACAGAAATAATAGGCATGCCTACAACAGGTCTATGTTTATTCATAGTATCGGGTTTGGCGGTTCTAGCAGCTTCCTCTTGGAGATAAATAACACGTCCATCTAAATTTTCAACCAAAAGATCTTTAACCATAGCAACACTAGGTTCAACTTTAATTTGCTCAGAGGGTGTAGGTGTTCTAGTATTACTCTTACGAACCATAGTTGAAGCTTTAGCATGATCCTTTATCCTAATAGGGAAATGCAGTTTCTCAATATAAGCAGTAGGAACAATGGGATCAACATTATAAGTGATAGTTTTTTCTTCAACTTTAACAGGTTCAACTACTTTTACTTCAATGGGAGGATGGTATTTAAACCACTTCTCCTTGGGGAGATTGCTACCTCTTGAGCTTGCGTTGTTTCCCTCAAAGAGGAAAGGGGGATGCAGCACAGTAGCATAAGTATTCCCCTCAGTTTTTGAGAACCAAGGTATCAATCCAGTAGGAGACCACGCGCGAGTCCCTCGCACCTGCACAAACAAATAAGAACTTCGCAGCCAACGCGATAAGGGGTTGTCAATCCCTTTACGGTCACTTACGAAAGTGAGATCTGATAGAGATGATAGTTTATATTTTTGGTATTTTTAGTTTATAAGAACAGCAAATAAAAAGCAGTAAAAGTAAAGTAGATGTAGATTGATATGTTGAGAATAGACCCGTTGGCCATAGTTTTCTCTAGTGGTTTCTCTCATGATAGCGATATTCTACGGCGGGTAAACAAATTAATATCGAGCAATTGATAGAAAAGCGAATAATTATGAGACTATCTAGGCATGATCATTATATATAGGCATCATGTCCGAGACAAGTAGACCGAAACGATTCTGCATCTACTACTATTACTCCACACACCGACCGCTATCCAGCATGCATCTAGTGTATTGAGTTCATACGAACAGAGTAACGCCTTAAGCAAGATGACATGATGTAGAGGGATAAACTCAAGCAATATGATATAAACACCATCTTTTTATCCTCGATGGCAACAATACAATACGTGCCTTGCTGCCCCTACTGTCACTGGGAAAGGACACCTTAAGATTGAACCCAAAGCCAAGCACTTCTCCCATTGCAAGAACTATAGATCTAGTAGGCCAAACCAAACCAATAATTCGAAGAGACTTGCAAGGATATTATGAGCACACATAAAAAGTTCAGAGAAGAACCAAATATCTTTCATAGATAACATTGATCATAAACTCACAACTCATCGGATCTCGACAAACACACCGCAAAAAGAGATTACAACGAATAGATCTCCTCAAAGACCGAGGAGAACTTTGTAATGAGATCCAGAGAGAGAGAAAAAGCCATCAAGATACTAGCTATGGACCCGACGGTCTGTGGTAAACTACTCACAACTCATGGTGAGGGCAATGATGATGATGATAAAGAAGGCCTCCGTGATGGATCCCCCTTCGGTGGAGCTCCGGAACAGGCTCCAAGATGGGAACTCCACGAGAACAGAAGGTACAGTGGTGGAATTAGGATTTTCTCTATGTTCACGGAGTTTCTGGGGTACGTAGACTTATATAGGAAGAAGGAGGGCACCGGGGGACGTTCGAGGGGGGCACGAGGCAGGGGGGTGCGCCTTGGGAAGGGGGGCGCGCCCCCCACCCTCGTGGGCCCCTCGTGGCTCTTCTGACGTGGTTCTCAAGTTCTTCGTGCGTGATTTCCTCCAAAAATATCTCTCGCGAAGGTTTCATTCCGTTTGGACTCCGTTTGATATTCTTTTTCTGCAAAACCCTGAAACAGGCAAAAACAGCAATCTGGACTGGGCCTTTGGGTTAGTAGGTTAGTCCCAAAAATGATATAAAAGTGAATGATAAAGCCCATTAAACATCCAAGACTTCATAAATAATAGAATGGAACAATCAAAAATTATAGATATGTTGGAGACGTATCAAGCATCCCCAAGCTTAATTCCTGTTCGTCCTCAAGTAGGTAAATGATAAAGAAAGAATTTTTGATGTGGAATGCTAACCAATATAGTTTTTCAATGTAATTCTCTTAATTGTGGCATGGATGTTCTGATCTGAAAGTGTGACGCCCGAAGACCGACGCCCCAGAAGATTCCAGAAGATTCCAGAAGATTCCAGATGTTCCGGGTTCTCCCGTGTGTTTCATTTGTGGTTGTGTTATTTATTTTTGCATTGCATCATATCATCATGCCATCATGTCATTAGTCTTTTCTTCTCAACCTAAATAAATTGTGTGGACCTTCGGTCCATTTAAATCGAGGGAAGAATGACTTCTCTTTATAACATATCCTCCCAATATTTAGGGAGCTATATTAATAAATATTCCATTCATTGGAATCACCTATAACACAATTGCACCATTCTTCAATTTTCTTTTATCCAATTCAACTTCATTTCTTTCTTTGAGGCCTTTTAGTAAAATTGTGTTGCAATTTTACTTCTTCCACAAATGTTCCAAATCTTCCCATAAATCACATCTAATGTGTAGGGCCATCTCTTGAAATTCCAACCCTTTTGAATTTCATCTATAGGGTTTTCTAAATTCAAACAGTTTGACTTTTATTCAAACTTGCTGAATTTTCATCTTCCAAGTCCTCAGACAATTTTATTTTTATTCCTCACATTTTTGTGAGTCTAGGGAATTTTACCCTATGCCTTAATCCTTTTCAGAACACCTCCCTTCTTTTCTTTCTCCTTGTTTTTTTTCCTGTTTTATTTTTTGGAGATCAGCAGCCTCTTGGGCCAGTAGGCCTTGCTCGGGCCTCCCTAAACTACTTCCCTCCTCCCAGCCGGCCTTCCCACCAGGCCCAAACCTCCCTCCAGCCCATTGGCCCAACTCCTCCAACCCTAGCCCGACGCACTCTCCCCTCGACCTCCCTCAGAGCGCCGCCACCCTCCCCATCGCTCTCTCATCCCGATCCCGTCCCTCTTCCCGATTCCCCAAGCCTATCCGCTCGATGCCTCCCCTCGCTCAAGCCCGACCCTCGCTCACGCCCGATTCCCTCTGGCTCCTCCCGCCTCTTCTCACCAGCGGCCAGGCCCGCCTCCTCATCCCCAAACGCCGGCGACCCAGGGCCGCAGCCCCGCCGAGGCCTCGTCTCCCTTCCGCAGCACCCTCCATCGCCTCGTCTCCGCCAAGCCGCGTCTGGCTGCTCCGCCAACGCAAGGCCGGCCCTGCGCCGACCTCGTCCCTGCTTCCTCCGCGCTAGCGCCTGGCCTCCCGCGCCAACTCCGGCGGCCCCGTCGTCCCACTTCCTCCGTGCCGGCGATCTCCATCGTCGCGCGCCTCGTCCAGCCACGGCCAGGCAGCAACCGGCCCGGCCAGGAGCTGCGCCAAGGCCATCGCCTCGTCTCCCTCCGTCCATCCCCATCGCCTTCGTCAGTCCAGCAACGTCCGCTCGCCATGGCCTCCCCAGGCCTCTGCCTCGACGCCGCTCCTTGCGCGCCCCAGGCCTGCGCCGCCCCGTACGCCAAGCCCGCCGCCTCGCCATCGTCCTCCACAGTGCCTGCGTGCCCCGGTCGCCATGCTGCTGCCATGGCCTCGACGTCGTCGGCGTGCTGCCTCTCCTCGCCGTGACCGTGACCGTGACCGTGCTGCATTTGTGTTTGTTGCTGTTATTGTTTATCGCAAGTACCCAGGAGCGCCAAGACCCACTAGGTCCGGACCCGAGCAGCTACATGGCCATTTTCATGAACGGCTACTATGTCAAGTACACCTTCGCCAAGTTCCTCTCCGTCAAGTTCGGCTACTCGGAGACACACCAAGTACCACTACATAAAACGTGTACCCCGACGTCAACTTCGACGCGACAAGTACCCCTACGGCAAGTACCACGACGTCGACGACCCTCAGGTTCGACTACACGGCGTAACGTCAAGTACCACTACATCGCGAGAACCGAGTCCGGCAAGACCGCTACGAGAACGACTACACGATGCGTCAATGTTCCTCTCCGGTGTCCCGAGGACCGAGTACCCCTACCGATGCGCCAAGTACCTCTACGGAACGAACGTGTATGACAACCTTCGGTGAAGAAACCAGTACAACTACTTCCTCTACGGCCGTGTACCACTACTTCCTCTACGACCTCGAACCCCTCCGAGAACGATCGCTCCGAAGGTATAACCCCGAGACGATGACCCGTGTGATGCTTGTGTTGTATGAGATGTGTCCCTTGTGTGCTCCGTGCCCGTTTCATCTTTTGCCATGTTCCTCGGTTGCCTCGTCGCCGACTCGTGGGAACCCGGTGACGGGATCACCCCACCTTTCATCTTGTTCCGCACGTTCACTCCACCTTTGCTTTTGCACCGGTCTCTCAACGAGTTACCGGAACCGAGATGTTGCCGTTGCATCATTTTCGGATCGTTGCCGTGGCACCCTTTTCCTTCCACCACGGTGACAAATGCTTCGTATCTCTCATGTTGACCTTTAACTAAAAATTGCATAAAACTTGACCATGTCATCCGCATCATGATAACAACATTATATATGTTAATTGTTGTTGCTTTAATAATTGCTAAACATGCTCATGAGGAGTTTCCGGAACTTGTTGTTGTTTTTCCGGCCTCATTTAATTGTCTAAATAGTGTAGTTTTATTATGCTTCATCTCTGGCTATGTTAAAAACATTTAATCTTGTCTTGTAAATAACGAGAGTCAATTAAATAATTAACATGGGGTGTTTCGTCAATATGTAACTCGTTGCATATTGAGCTCCACTTAACTTGTAGTTTTGTTTGTGCACAATGCCATGCCATGCATATTTAATCCGGACATGCATCATACTTGGATGTGCATCGTATGCCATGTTTATGCTTGTGTGTTTACCGTGTTGTTTGCTTCTTTCCGGTTGCTTCTCTTGTTAGCTTCGGTTTCGTTCCGGAGTTGTGAGGATTCGCTCGTCTATGTTGCTCCGTCTACTTCGTGGACTTGTTCTTCTCCCTCGTGGAATTCCAGGCAAGATGACCGAACCCGGATACCATTGCTATCTTTGCCTATTGCTAGAGTATCGCTCTTTAGTATATTGCCTCGATGCCCATGTTTTCCTGTCAGCCTCCTATTGTAACCATGAACCTGTCTAACCACCCTACCTATGCAAACCGTTGAATGGCTAAGTACGCTTCGCTCAGCCCCTCTTATAGCATTGTTAGTTGCAGGTGAAGATTGAAGATGCTTGCTTCATGTTGAAGTTTGTTGGGTTATATCACACTATATAAATGCTTAAAATGAAATCATCTATATATTGGCAAGGGTGGAAGGCTAAGCCTTTTGCTTGGTGATTTGTTCCACTCATGCCGTTAGGAACCGTATAAACCGGTGTTATGTTCCTTGATTATGCGTTCCTCACACGGTTGGGGTTTATGGGGCCCCCTCGATAAACCGCTAAGTGCTAAGTCTTTTCCGGCAAGTCCCAACATTGGTACTATTCGCCTAATAACTAATAAAACTTGCATTGGGACTAGCTATCCCTTTTTTTAATCAACAACCCCGGGCCAGTGCTCCACATGAGTGTTGGTCCGAAACGGGGAGCCTGCGGGGCCACCTCGAGGAAACTCAAGGTCTGGTAAAAACCCGTAGCCTCGCCCATCCGGTCGTGTCCTGAGACTAGATACGCGCGGCTACCTATCAGGGTGTCGACACGCCGGGAGGATTTGCTGGATTAGCCTTACCTTAGTTCGGAGTATCTTGAGCACGGGATTCCAAGAATACTTGGGCCTTCCCACCTTGGAGTTGCGACTCCGCGGATCGTGGGCTTGTCATGGGCCAAGTTGGAACACCCCTGCAGGGTTATGAACTTTCGAAAGCCGTGCCTGCGGTTATGTGGCAGATGGGAGCTTGTTAATATCCGGTTGTAGATAACTTGACACCATGTTCCAATACACTACCAGCGTGCGTATCGTGACTGTCATTTTCCGAAAGGGATTCGGGAGATGAACACGGTGGGGTTATGTTTGACGTGCTTTAGCTAGGATCACTTCGTGATCATCTCTCGTCCGAGGCACTTCTCTTCTCGCACTCTTTTACGTAAGTTAGTGCTAGTGCTGCTGCAGACTCTTATTCTTTCTTCAGCCTTATCCACACCCAAGGCTTAAATAGTCATGTTACCCGGGAACGGGATTGCTGAGTCCTCTGTGGCTCACAGTTACTTCACAACACCAGATGCAGGTTCAGCCGAGTTTGATGCAGGAGCTGGATCAGTTCTTCACCGGGAGTCCGATGAAGAGTTTGGCCGTATGCTTGTGACGTTTCGACGATCAGTAGTGGTTTCTACTAGGATTCGATCCTGACCTGTGGCTTTATGTTGTTTTGGTATCTTTCTTTTGGATCTTCGCCCGTAGTCGGGTTGTGATGTTTTGAATAATGTTTGCTTATGTAATGTATTGTGTGAAGTGGCGAGTGTAAGCCAACTATCTCATTTTGCAATTTAATCCCTCTTTTACATGAGTCGTGCAAAGATACCAAACTTGCGATCATTCCAGAATGGGCTTACATCTTTAAGTCGTGCCTCGACACGTAGGAGATATAGTCCCATCCTGGGCATTACAAGTTGGTATTCAGAGCCTTCTCCGACCTAGAAGCCCCCACTGATTGATCGAATCGTTGACGGTCGAGTCTAGGCACACACTGAAAATATTTTGAGTCCTATATTTATATCGGAGAGTAGGATTTTCTTGTGCTTCTCATCCCCTTTCTCTCTGGTGAGGACTCCTGACGTCTACTCTTGCCTCTTCTACTTTCAAAAATGCACCAATTGTTTTTTAGGATCTCGCGAGTATTGTTTGGATTGTTTCGATGTCTTTGTGACGAGAACATTGTTCTCGATGCCTCCTGTCATTAGGGGTTGTGGCAGTGTCCCGGGGAGTTGAGCTCCGAGGTGTTGTCGTCACAAATCCATCGCGGCAGTACTAGAATACTTAAGACGGCCGACATCGAAAACTCTTCTATGCGGTTAGTGGCAAGATAACCCCGACATCACCCAGTACTTGGGAGGTAGTTCGGGAGTATTGCCATAGCATGTATAGTGGATGCGTTTCGAAGGTCCGAGGTAAACGGTTTCCGGAGATAACTGGTTATGTGTTGAAGGATGGATACAGCTGGATGTAGGATTAGAGTTGAGTGCGCGGTGCTTCCCTTGTATCCCCAACACCTGATTGCATAACTGGAAACTTTCGGAAATTAATAGGTGGGTTCATCTAGTAGTTCAAGGCATTCTTCCAACGAGTGCATGATATGAAGTTCGGGGTTCTACATTGAGTGAAGTGGTTTTATGGACTTGTTCCGATCGGGAGTTGCATCTTAAAGGGTCCTTGGCTATGCTGATCCGGGGATTGCAAAACCCTTTTGTAACACGTTCCATGAGCTTTCAGCACGAATATGTCGAACGAAACTTCTATCTTGTATTTGTTCTATCTGTTCCTTGTTCTTTTTTTATTTACCTTTTCCTTCTCCCAAGTGGCTTCTCGTCAAGTTGATGTACCTGCGGAATTCATTCGTTCAATTCTCTGTTCGGATGATATTGTGAAGATCATGTTGCAACATAATCTTCTTCATAAATATATCTATCCTTGTTTTGATTTGATTCTGGTATTCGAGTTGCTTCGATGTCAAATGTTGATTCCATACCTTTCCTAGTCGGTGTTCCCATATTTCTATGGGAGTGCTAGTCCTTCTTAATCATCAAGATTCTCATGTTAATCCTTTTCAACCGGTGTGCCTTCTCTTCAAGTTATTCCATACAGACGCCGTTGAGAAATCTGACGATTTGTCTGTTTCATTCATCCGAGGTTGTCTTTGTTTTCCCCACCCTCCCACCCTTCTTCTTCTTGGAGTCAGAAATTCTTAATCAAGTATCCATTTTATTCATGTGATGTTTCTTCATTCTTTCCTTCAATGTTCTTATCCGGTGCTTTATCATGAAGATGCTCAAGAGCTTCAAGTTCATCATTCTTTTGTTCTCAAATTCTGCCGGTGGATGTAATTCAAGAATTCGGTGTTGATCTTATCCTTTTTCCACTTTTCACAATGCTTTCTTATTCCGGTGCACCAATTAATCATGCTCCTCTTGCTATTCATATCCGGAGTGCTGAAGATTCATAATTCCATTCTTAATCCGTTCAAGCTATTTTTGAGGATTGTTATCTTATCCAAGCCATTTAATTCAACCGGTGCAATATCTCTCAAGCAATCTTTTTCCAACGGTGATTTCTTTAAGTGGGCCCATAACCCACAGGTTTTTCCCAGGATCTTACCTGACTCTTCTCATATTCCCGGAGTGTTCCGAAATTCTTTTTAAAGTGTGACGTAAGAATGATTTCCATCAGTCACATGCCTTCTCCAAGATCGCTTCCAAATTCTTTTCATCGTTGGTTCAACCTTTTAATTCTTCATTCCGGAGTGCTCAACAATTCATGGTGGTGTATCTCATCGTCTTCTCAGACTTTGGAGACCGGAGAAGTGTTTCTCTTAAATCTTGGTCTTTCTCTTGAAGATTCGTGGTTCTAGCTTCATGATATCCTCATTATTGTTCCGATTGTGAGGAATTCTTTTATACCATCCGAAGCATTTCACGAATTCTTTTCTTTGTGATCCTCCGAAGGCCATCATTTCAGAATATTTCTTCGTTCTCAGTTTTCAACTTCGTCCTCCAAATATTCTTCATTGATGTCTTTTCGTTCGTCTCCATATTCTCATGGTGGTTCATTCAAGATTACCCTTCCGTTCTTATCGTTTTAATTCACTCGTTCTTTTCATAATCCTACCGGTGGGTCATTGAAGACTTACCCAAGCTTGTGCGAGATCTCTCTTTAATTCTTTGCAACGAGAATAAGTAGTATGCCAAATCCGTTGCTTGTCATCAATTTAATTTGATGAAGGATAAGCATACAATAAATCTTATTCTTTTCCCACGAAGTAATTAATCTCTGTTTTCCGGAGCTTGTTCATCATATCATATCCTTGGTTTCAAGTTCTCCATCTTGTTTTTTTCCGGAGCTTCAAGTTATTTCAATTATATCATTTCAAAGCTCCATCTAATTCATCGCAGGCCTTAAATCTTATTCTTTTCATCTTTCACTTCTCATGCTTGTATTACCGGAGTTCTCATGGTGGTTCATCATGTTTTAATTCATCCTCGAAGTCTTCATCAAGATTCTTGTTGAAGCTCAAGCATTCTTTATCATGTTTTCCAATTGCAATTCTTTCTACCTTATCTTTTCAGATGGTGTTATGTCATTCTTGACAATTCCTTCATGTTTTATGATTCACGAGTTATCAAGAATGAGATAATTAAACCCATCATTTTCCTTGTTTAGGAGATCTTTCCAACCATTCAATTATTCGCTGGAGTAATCTTGGGTTGTATTGCACCTATAAGCTTTCCCTAAGAATTGCTGCTATTTATGGTGCTCATAAATGACCCAAGTTCTTCATTTATCATTCCGGTGAAATAAGTTTTCATCTCCTTGTTGATCTCAATCCAATCAATTGTTCCGTCAGTGGCTGATTGTCACCTCTTAATGTTGAGATGTTTTCCATAAGCCCACATCAAGCTTATTCGTTTCGTTGTTGATTTTTTCCATCAACCCCATTCAACCCTCCTTTGTAAGGAGGTTTTCCTAATTCATTTTGGGAGAAGTTGTCTTTTCCTCTCCATTCATTTCTTTCATTGATTTATATGCTATTCTTTCATTCCGGAGGCATTGTGATATTGCCCTCTTTGTCCTGTAATCTCGTTTTGTCAAGATCTTATTCTTCCCTTGCTTGTCTATTTAACTGGAATGTTGTCACCTACATTCTAGTTCTCTCATCTTATCAAGTTTTGCCTGTCTTTTAACCGGAGTGCTGTCTGAATCTTTCTTACCCCTTATGCCATTCTTTTAATTGTTTCAGAGGCTATATGTTGTTCATTTCATCAAGTATCTTCCCAACTTGGCAAGTTCTTGTTCAATTCCTTCCATTTTCAGACGGAGTGCTGTCCAAACTATTTCTTTCTTATTCATTCTCAATCTTGGTTAACCGGAGTGGTTTTGAAATTCTTCGTCTTCCGTGAGCTCTTGTTTCATGTCTTTCAACCTACAAGGTTCTCGAGATGTTCCTTGTTCCTCTTTTCTAACGGAGTTTTCATCTTCGTTCATCTCCATTGTACTCTTATTCAACTTGTTCAACCTCTCAAGGTTCTTTGGTTTCACTCGTCTGTCAAAGAAGCAACTTTGTTTTACCTCTTCTTCTTCCGTTTTTACCCGGTGCTATCTCTAGGATCTCGGGTCGAGATCCTCTGTTAGTGTGGGAGAGTTGTGACGCCCGAAGACCGACGTCCCAGAAGATTCCAGAAGATTCCAGACGATTCCAGATGTTCCGGGTTCTCCCGTGTGTTTCATTTGTGGTTGTGTTATTTATTTTTGCATTGCATCATGTCATCATGCCATCATGTCATTAGTCTTTTCTTCTCAACCTAAATAAATTGTGTGGACCTTCGGTCCATTTAAATCGAGGGAAGAATGACTTCTCTTTATAACATATACTCCCAATATTTAGGGAGCTATATTAATAAATATTCCATTCCTTGGAATCACCTATAACACAATTGCACCATTCTTCAATTTTCTTTTATCCAATTCAACTTCATTTCTTTCTTTGAGGCCTTTTAGTAAAATTGTGTTGCAATTTTACTTCTTCCACAAATGTTCCAAATCTTCCCATAAATCACATCTAATGTGTAGGGCCATCTCTTGAAATTCCAACCCTTTTGAATTTCATCTAT
This sequence comes from Secale cereale, assembly GCA_902687465.1. Taxonomy (NCBI): domain Eukaryota; kingdom Viridiplantae; phylum Streptophyta; class Magnoliopsida; order Poales; family Poaceae; genus Secale; species Secale cereale. The sequence goes on from LR738713.1 coordinate 499,905,324, forward strand.
AGGGTTTTCTAAATTCAAACAGTTTGACTTTTATTCAAACTTGTTGAATTTTCATCTTCCAAGTCCTCAGACAATTTTATTTTTATTCCTCACATTTTTGTGAGTCTAGGGAATTTTACCCTATGCCTTAATCCTTTTCAGAACACCTCCCTTCTTTTCTTTCTCCTTGTTGTTTTTTTTTCCTGTTTTATTTTTTGGAGATCAGCAGCCTCTTGGGCCAGTAGGCCTTGCTCGGGCCTCCCAAACTACTTCCCTCCTCCCAGCCGGCCTTCCCACCAGGCCCAAACCTCCCTCCAGCCCATTGGCCCAACTCCTCCAACCCTAGCCCGACGCACTCTCCCCTTGACCTCCCTCAGAGCGCCGCCACCCTCCCCATCGCTCTCTCATCCCGATCCCGTCCCTCTTCCCGATTCCCCAAGCCTATCCGCTCGATGCCTCCCCTCGCTCAAGCCCGACCCTCGCTCACGCCCGATTCCCTCTGGCTCCTCCCGCCTCTTCTCGCCAGCGGCCAGGCCCGCCTCCTCATCCCCAAACGCCGGCGACCCAGGGCCGCAGCCCCGCCGAGGCCTCGTCTCCCTTCCGCAGCACCCTCCATCGCCTCGTCTCCGCCAAGCCGCATCTGGCTGCTACGCCAGCGCAAGGCCGGCCCTGCGCCGACCTCGTCCCTGCTTCCTCCGCGGTAGCGCCTGGCCTCCCGCGCCAACTCCGGCGGCCCCGTCGTCCCACTTCCTCCGCGCTGGCGATCTCCATCGTCGCGCGCCTCGTCCTGCCTCGGCCAGGCAGCAGCCGGCCCGGCCAGGAGCTGCGCCAAGGCCAGCGCCTCGTCTCCCTCCGTCCATCCCCATCGCCCTCGTCAGTCCAGCAACGTCCGCTTGCCATGGCCTCCCCAGGCCTCTGCCTCGACGCCGCTCCTTGCGCGCCCCAGGCCTGCGCCGCCCCGTACGCCAAGCCCGCCGCCTCGCCATCGTCCTCCACAGCGCATGCGCGCCCCGGTCGCCATGCTGCTGCCATGGCCTCGACGTCGTCGGCGTGCTGCCTCTCCTCCGCGCCGTGACCGTGACCGTGACCGTGCTGCGTTTGTGTTTGTTGCTATTATTGTTTATCGCAAGTACCCTGGAGCGCCAAGACCCACTAGGTCCGGACCCGAGCAGCTACATGGCCATTTTCATGAACGGCTACTATGTCAAGTACACCTTCGCCAAGTTCCTCTCCGTCAAGTTCGGCTACTTGGAGACGCACCAAGTACCACTACATAAAACGTGTACCCCGACGTCAACTTCGACGCGACAAGTACCCCTACGGCAAGTACCACGACGTCGACGACCCTCAGGTTCGACTACACGGCGTAACGTCAAGTACCACTACGTCGCGAGAACCGAGTCCGGCAAGACCGCTACGAGAACGACTACACGATGCGTCAATGTTCCTCTCCGGTGTCCCGAGGACCGAGTAACCCTACCGATGCGCCAAGTACCTCTACGGAACAAACGTGTACGACTACCTTCGGTGAAGAAACGAGTACAACTACTTCCTCTACGGCCGTGTACCACTACTTCCTCTACGACCTCGAACCCCTCCGAGAACGATCGCTCCGAAGGTATAACCCCGAGACAATGACCCGTGTGATGCTTGTGTTGTATGAGATGTGTACCTTGTGTGCTCCGTGCCCGTTTCATCTTCTGCCATGTTCCTCGGTTGCCTCGTCGCCGACTCGTGGGAACCCGGTGACGGGATCACCCCACCTTTCATCTTGTTCCGCACGTTCACTCCACCTTTGTTTTTGCACCGGTCTCTCAACGAGTTACCGGAACCGAGATGTTGTTGTTGCATCATTTTCGGATCGTTGCCGTGGCACCCTTTTCCTTCCACCATGGTGACAAATGCTTCGTATCTCTCATGTTGACCTTTAACTAAAAATTGCATAAAACTTGACCATGTCATCCGCATCATGATAACAACATTATATATGTTAATTGTTGTTGCTTTAATAATTGCTAAACATGCTCATGAGGAGTTTCCGGAACTTGTTGTTGTTTTTCCGGCCTCATTTAATTGTCTAAATAGTGTAGTTTTATTATGCTTCACCTCTGGCTATGTTAAAAACATTTAATCTTGTCTTGTAAATAACGAGAGTCAATTAAATAATTAACATGTGGTGTTTCATCAATATGTAACTCGTTGCATATTGAGCTCCACTTAACTTGTAGTTTTGTTTGTGCACAATGCCATGCCATGCATATTTAAACCGGACATGCATCATACTTGGATGTGCATCGTATGCCATGTTTATGCTTGTGTGTTTACCGTGTTGTTTGCTTCTTTCCGGTTGCTTCTCTTGTTAGCTTCGGTTTCGTTCCGGAGTTGTGAGGATTCGCTCGTCTATGTTGCTCCGTCTACTTCGTGGACTTGTTCTTCTCCCTCGTGGAATTCCAGGCAAGATGACCGAACCCGGATACCATTGCTATCTTTGCCTATTGCTAGAGTATCGCTCTTTAGTATATTGCCTCGATGCCCATGTTTTCCTGTCAGCCTCCTATTATAACCATGAACCTGTCTAACCACCCTACCTATGCAAACCGTTGAATGGCTAAGTACGCTTCGCTCAGCCCCTCTTATAGCATTGTTAGTTGCAGGTGAAGATTGAAGATGCTTGCTTCATGTTGAAGTTTGTTGGGTTATATCACACTATATAAATGCTTAAAGTGAAATCATCTATATATTGGCAAGGGTGGAAGGCTAAGCCTTTTGCTTGGTGATTTGTTCCACTCATGCCGTTAGGAACCGTATAAACCGGTGTTATGTTCCTTGATTATGCGTTCCTCACACGGTTGGGGTTTATGGGGCCCCCTCGATAAACCGCTAAGTGCTAAGTCTTTTCCAGCAAGTCCCAACATTGGTACTATTCGCCTAATAACTAATAAAACTTGCATAGGGACTAGCTATCCCTTTTTTTTAATCAACAACCCCGGGCCAGTGCTCCACATGAGTGTTGGTCCGAAACGGGGAGCCTGCGGGGCCACCTCGAGGAAACTCAAGGTCTGGTAAAAACCCGTAGCCTCGCCCATCCGGTCGTGTCCTGAGACTAGATACGCACGGCTACGTATCAGGGTGTCGACACGCAGGGAGGATTTGCTAGATTAGCCTTACCTTAGTTCGGAGTATCTTGAGCACGGGATTCTGAGAATACTCGGGCCTTCCCACCTTGGAGTTGCGACTCCGCGGATCGTGGGCTTGTCATGGGCCAAGTTGGAACACCCCTACATGGTTATGAACTTTCGAAAGCCGTGCCCGCGGTTATGTGGCAGATGGGAGCTTGTTAATATCCGGTTGTAGATAACTTGACACCATGTTCCAATACACTACCAGCGTGCGTACCGTGACTGTCATTTTCCGAAAGGGATTCGGGAGATGAACACGGTGGGGTTATGTTTGACGTGCTTTAGATAGGATCACTTCGTGATCATCTCTCGTCTGAGGCACTTCTCTTCTCGCTCTCTTTTACGTAAGTTAGTGCTAGTGCTGCTGCAGACTCTTATTCTTTCTTCAGCCTTATCCACACCCAATTATTAAATAGTCATGTTACCCGGGAACGGGATTGCTGAGTCCTTTGTGGCTCACAGTTACTTCACAACACCAGATGCAGGTTCAGCCGAGTTTGATGCAGGAGCTGGATCAGTTCTTCACCGGGAGTCCGATGAAGAGTTTGGCCGTATGCTTGTGACGTTTCGACGATCAATAGTGGTTTCTACTAGGTTTCGATCCTGACCTGTGGCTTTATGTTGTTTTGGTATCTTTCTTTTGGATCTTCGCCCGTAGTCGGGTTGTGATGTTTTGAATAATGTTTGCTTATGTAATGTATTGTGTGAAGTGGCGAGTGTAAGCCAACTATCTCCTTTTGCAATTTAATCCCTCTTTTACATGAGTCGTGCAAAGATACCAAACTTGCGATCATTCCAGAATAGGCTTATATCTTTAAGTCGTGCCTCGACACGTAGGAGATATAGTCCCATCCTGGGCATTACAGAAAGATTCAAGATAAAAGTCTATCTTGACATAAGAAATAACAATACTTCATGCAATACTAACAAAGCAATCATGTATTCTCAAAATATTATGGCTAAAGAAAGTTATCCCTACAAAATCATATAGTGTGGCTATGCTCCCTCTTCATCACACAAAATATTCATATCATGCACAACCCCGATTTCAGCCAAGCATTTGTTTTCATACTCTATCTTTTCAAACCTTTCAACTTTCACGCATTACATGAGCGTGAGCCATGGATATAGCACTATGGGTGGAATAGAGGTGGTTGTGGAGAAGACAAAAAGGAGGGAGATAGTCTCACATCAACTAGGCGTATCAACGGGCTATGGAGATGCCCATCAATAGATATCAATGTGAGTGAGTAGGGATTTCCATGCAACGGATGCACTGGAGCTAAATATGAATGAAAGCTCAACAAAAGAAACTAGTGGGTGTGCATCCAACTTGCTTGCTCGCGAAGACCTAGGGCATTTGAGGAAGCCCATCGTTGGAATATACAAGCCAAGTTCTATAATGAAAATTCCCACTAGTATATGAAAGTGACTAAGCATGAGACTCTCTACAATGAAGAACATGGTGCTACTTTGAAGCACAAGTGTGGAAAAAGATAGTAGCAATTGTCCCTTCTCTCTTTTCTCTCATTTTCATTTTTTTGGAGGGGCTTTCTCTTTTTTTATTAGCCCCTCTCTATTTTTTGGGCCATCTCCTTTTTTTTATTGGCCTTTCCTCACATGGGATAATGCTCTAATAATGATGATCATCACACTTTTTATTACAACTCGATACTACAACAAGTATGACTCTATATGAATGCCTCCGGCGGTGTATCGGGATATGCAATGAATCAAGAGTGACATATATGAAAAATTATGCATGGTGGCTTTGCCACAACTACGATGTCAACTACATGATCATGCATGGCAATATGACAATATGATGTGTGTCATATGAACGGAATGGTGGAAAGTTGCATGGCAATATATGTTGGAATGGCTATGGAAATGCCATGATAGGTAGGTATGGTGGCTGTTTTGAGGAACAATATGGTGGCTGTTTTGAGGAAGGATATATAGTGGGTTTATGGTACCGGCGAAAGTTGCGCGGTACAAGATAGGCTAGCAATGGTGGAAGGGTGAGAGTGCGTATAATCCATGGACTCAACATTAGTCATAAGAACTCATATACTTATTGCAAAAATCTACAAGTCATCAAAACAAAGCAATCAATGCATGCTCCTAGGGGGGAGGTTGGTAGGAGTTAACCATCGCGTGCCCCCGAACTCCACACAAAGGTTGGCACTCTACAAATACCTCATGCTCTAACTTCGTCACATAGCGGTTCACCATACGTGCATGATACGGGAATCACTAACCTTAACACAAGTATTTCTCAATTTCATAATAACTCCACTAGCATGACTCTAATATCACTATCCTCATGTCTCAAAACAATTATCAAGCATCCAACATCTCATTCTATTCAATGCACTTAGTGTGAATTTTTTTGCTATATTGACATTGGATGTATATCATGTGAAGACTAGTTTCTTTAGCCTAAACACATTACCACGCTGTTTTAATAGACTCACAAAAGGATATAAGTGAAGCATGAGAGTTCAACAATTTCTACAAAATATTACCACCACCGTGCTCTAAAAGATATAAGTGAAGCACTAGAGCAAAAACTATTCAACTCAAAAGATATAAGTGAAGCACATAGAGTGTTCTAATAATTTCTAGGCCATATTTAACTCTCTCAAATAGGTGTGTCCAGCAAGGATGATTGTGGAAAACTAACAAGCAAAGACTCAAATAATACAAGACGCTCCAAGCAAAACACATAACATGTTGCGAATAAAAATATAGCTCCAAGTATAGTTACCGCTGGATGAAGACGAAAGAGGGGATGCCTTCCCGGGGCATCCCCAAGCTTAGGCTTTTGATTATCTTGAATTTAATTGGGGTGCCATGGGCATCCCCAAGCTTAGGCCTTTGCTACTCCTTGTTCCATAGTCCATCAAAGCAATACTCAAAACTTGAAAACTTCACAACACAAAACTTAGACAAAAATTCTCGTGAGCTCCGTTAGTATAAGAAAGCAAACCACTACTCAAAAGTGCGGCAATGAATTCATTCTTTGTTTATATTGGTGTTAAAACTACTGTATTCCAACTTCTCTATGGTTCAGATCCTCCAATACTACTCATAGATGCATCGGAATAAGCAAACAACACACGAAAAACAGAATATGTCAAAAACAGAACAGTCTGTAGTAATCTGCAGGTTTCGCCTACTCCTGGAACTCCAAAAAATTCAAACTATATTGGTACATTTGCGGAATTTGTCTACCAATCATCTGCAAAAAGAATCAACTAAAAAGCCCGCTCCAGTAAAATCTGAAGACTACTTTAGCGAGCGCTAACGATTCTGTTTTTCACAGCAAGATCACATAAACTTCACACAAGTCTTCCCAAAGGTTCTACTTGGCACAAACACTAAACAAAACATGAAAACACATCTAATCAGAGGCTAGATGCAATATTTATTCCCTAACAGCAATAAAAACAAAAAACAAAAAGTTGGGTTGCCTCCCAACAAGCGCTATCGTTTTACGCCCCTAGCTAGGCACGATTTTAGTGATGCTCTCATGAAAGACAAGAATTGAAGCACAAGGAGAGCATCATAAAGCACATGTAAAACACATCTAAGTCTAACATACTTCCTATGCATAGGAATTTTAAAGGAAAACAAATTAGCAAGACAAGCAAGATCTAGCCTATGCAAGGAAGAAGAAAGAAACAATAGCAATCTCAACATAACGAGAGGTAATTTAGTTACATGAAAATTTCTACAACCATATTTTCCTCTCTCATAATAATTGCATGTAGGATCATAAGAAAATTCAACAATATATTTATCACAAAACATATTCTCAACACGATCCACATGCATGCAAAGTTGACACTCTTCCAAAATAGTGGGACCTAAAGTTGACACTCTTCCAAACCCACTTTCAATACTATTGCAAACATTATCAATCTCATATATATCATGGGGCTTAAATAAATTTTCAAGATCATAAGAAGAATCACCCCAATCATGACTATTGCAACAAGTAGTGGGCATAGCAATACTAGCATCCCCAAGCTTAGGGTTTTGCATATCATTAACACAATTGACATTTATAATAGTATCATTGCAATCATGCTTTTTATTTAAGGAGCCAACATGAATCACTTTTTCTTTCAACAATTCCTCACAATTTTCAGATTCATAAATTTCAAGCAAAACCTCATAAAGACAATCTAGTGCACGCAGCTCACTAGCAATAGGTTCAACATAATTGGATATCTTAAAGAGATTAGCAAGTGGATGAGGATCCATACTTTTAGCAAGCGAAGATGCAAGCTAATTGAGGGCACATAGCAACACAAGCAAACAAGAGGCACACGAACGGTAAACACACGATGGAAGAAGGGCAAATAAAACGGCAAGGGTGAAGTGGGGGAGAGGAAAAGGAGAGGCAAATAAATGTAATGCGAAGGATAAGGGTTTGTGATAGTTACTTGGTATATGACTTGTGCGTAAGCCTTCCCGGCAACGGCGCCATAAATTCTTCTTGCTACCTCTTGAGCTTGCGTTGTATTCCCTCGAAGAGGAAAGGGTGATGCAACACAATAGCGTAAGTATTTCCCTCAGTTTTTGAGAACCAAGGTATCAATCTAGTAGGAGACCACGCACGAGTCCCTCGCACCTGCACAAACAAATAAGAACTTCACAGCCAACGCGATAAGGGGTTATCAATCCCTTACGGTCACTTACGAAAGTGAGATCTGATAGAGATGATAGTTTATATTTTTGGTATTTTTAGTTTATAAGAACAAAAAATAAAAAGCGGTAAAAGTAAAGTAGATGTAGATTGATATGTTGAGAATAGACCCGGGGGCCATAGTTTTCTCTAGTGGCTTCTCTCATGATAGCGATATTCTACGGCGGGTAAACAAATTACTGTCGAGCAATTGATAGAAAAGCGAATAATTATGAGACTATCTAGGCATGATCATTATATATAGGCATCACGTCCAAGACAAGTAGACCGAACCGATTCTGCATCTACTACTATTACTCCACACATCGACCGCTGTCCAGCATGCATCTAGTGTATTGAGTTCATACGAACAGAGTAACGCCTTAAGCAAGATGACATGATGTAGAGGGATAAACTCAAGCAATATGATATAAACCCCATCTTTTTATCCTCGATGGCAACAATACAATACGTGGCTTGCTGCCCCTACTGTCACTGGGAAAGGACACCGCAAAATTGAACCCAAAGCCAAGCACTTCTGCAACAAGAACTATAGATCTGGTAGGCCAAACCAAACCAATAATTCGAAGAGACTTGCAAGGATATTATGAGCACACATAAAAAGTTCAGAGAAGAACCAAATATCATTCATAGATAACCTTGATCATAAACTCACAGTTCATCGGATCTCGACAAACACACCGCAAAAAGAGATTACATCGAATAGATCTCCTCGAAGACTGAGGAGAACTTTGTATTGAGATCCAGAGAGAGAGAGAGAGAAAAAGCCATCTAGATACTAGCTATGGCCCCGAAGATCTGTGGTAAACTACTCACAACTCATGGTGAGGGCGATGATGATGATGATGATGAAGGCCTCCGTGATGGATCCCCTCCGGTGGAGCTCCGGAACAGGCTCCAAGATGGGATCTCCACGGGAACAGAAGGTACGGTGGTGGAATTAGGGTTTTCTCTCTGTTCACGGAGTTTCTGGGGAACGTAGACTTATATAGGAAGAAGGAGGGCACCGGGGGACGTTCGAGGGGGCCACGAGGCAGGGGTCGCGCCCTGGGAAGGGGGGCGCGCCCCCACCCTCGTGGGTAGCCCCTCGATCTCCTGACACGGTTCTCAAGCTTCCTGTGCGTGATTTTCTCCAAAAATATCTCTCGCGAAGGTTTAATTCCGTTTGGACTCCGTTTGATATTCTTTTTCTGCAAAACCCTGAAACAGGCAAAAAACAACAATCTGGACTTGGCCTTTGGGTTAGTAGGTTAGTCCCAAAAATGATATAAAAGTGAATGATAAGGCCCATTAAACATCCAAGACTTCATAAATAATAGCATGGAACAATAAAAAATTATAGATACGTTGGAGACGTATCAGAGATCAACATGAGTAGCAAATGATTCACAGAAAGAAGCTACTATCTCAGAGTCAAGTCCATATTTAGTGCTAAATTCACGGAAAACATCGGTATCCATAAAAGATTTAACACAATCAAACTTAGGGGTTATGCCTAACTCCTTACCTTCATAGAGATCCCAATCTTCAGAGTTGCGTTTAATTATTTCCAATAAATCCCATTTGAATTTAATAGTCTTCATCATAAAAGAAGCAGTACAAGAAGTATCGAGCATGGAGCGATTATTGAGAGAAAGCCGAGCATACAAATTTTGAATGATCATTTCTCTTGAGAGCTGATGATTGGGGCATGAATATAACATTGACTTAAGCCTCCCCCAAGCTTGAGCGATACTTTCTCCTTCGCGAGGCCAAAAAATATATATATTATTACGATCACGATGAACCTGATGCATAGGATAGAACTTCTGATGAAATTCCAACTTCAATCGATTATAGTTCCATGATCCAATATCATCGCATAGCCTAAACCATGTCAATGCACCCCCTTCAAAGATAAAGGGAAGACCTTATTCTTGATAACATCCTCGGGCATACCTGCAAGCTTAAATAATCCACAAACTTCATCCACGTAGATTAGGTGCAAATCGGGATGCAGTGTTCCATCTCCTGTAAAGGGATTAGCTAGCAGTTTCTCTATCATACCCGAAAAAATTTCAAAGCAAACATTTTCAGTAGGTTCAGTAGGTTGAGTAGCAACTCTTTGCTGCACTGGTCGGGGTGAAGATACCCCGAACAAGCCCCTCAAAGGATTATGAGCCATAGTAACAAGTAACATTAAATTTTAGCACACTATATAAATTTTTCCTTACCAAAGGCGCTTCACTCCCTGGAAACGGCGCCAGAAAAGAGTCTTGATGACTCACAAGTGTAGGGGATCTATCGTAGTCCTTTCGATAAGTAAGAGTGTCGAACCCAACGAGGAGCAGAAGGAAATGCTAGACAGTTTTCAGTAAGGTATTTTCTGCAAGCACTGAAATTATCGGTAACATATAGTTTTGTGATAAGGTAATTGGTAGCAAGTGACAAATACTAAAAGTAAATAAGGTGCAGCAAGATGTCCCAATCCTTTTTGTAGCAAAGGACAAGCCCGTACAAACTCTTATATGAAGGAAGGCACTCCCGAGGACACATGGGAATTATCGTCAAGCTAGTTTTCATCACGTTCATATGATTTGCGTTCGTTACTTTGATAATTTGGTATGTGGGTGGACCAGTGCTTGGGTGCTGCCCTTACTTGGACAAGCATCCCACTTATGATTAATCTCTATTGCAAGCATCCGCAACTACAAAAGAAGTATTAAGGTAAACCTGACCATAGCATGAAATATGTGGATCCACATCAGCGCCTTACGAAGCAACACATAAACTAGGGTTTAAGCTTCTATCACTATAGCAACCCATCATCTACTTATTACTTCCCAATGCCTTCCTCTAGGCCCAAACAATGGTGAAGTGTCATGTAGTCGACGTTCACATGACACCACTAGAGGAAAGACAACATACATCTCATCAAAATATCGAACGAATACCAAATTCACATGACTACTTATAGCAAGACTTCTCCCATGTCCTCAGGAACAAACATAACTACTCACAAAGCATATTCATGTTCATAATCACATGGGTATTAATATGCATAATGGATCTAAACATATGATCTTCCACCAAGTAAACCAACTAGCATCAACTACAAGGAGTAATCAACACTACTAGCAACCTACATGTACCAATACGAGGTTTTGGTACAAAGATTGGATACAAGAGATGAACTAGGGTTTGAGAGGAGATGGTGCTGGTGAAGATGTTGATGAAGATAACCCTCCCCAAGATGGGAGAGTTGTTGGTGATGACGGAGGTGACGATTTCCCCCTCCCGGAGGGAAGTATCCCCGGCAGAACAGCTCCGCCGGAGCCCTAGATTGGTTCCGCCAAGGTTCCGCCTCGAGACGGCGGCGTCTGGTCCCGAAATCCTCCTTATGATTTTTTTCCAGGTCAAAACACCTCATATAGGAGAAGATAGCCATCGGGGGGTCACCGGCTGGCCCACGAGGTAGGGGGTGTGCCCCCCACCCTCGTGGACAGGTGGTGGCCCCCCTGGCTCTTTCGCCAGATATATTTTATATTTTCTGAAATGGTGTTTCGTGGAGTTTGAGAGCTTTTTGAGTTGTGCAGAATAGGTTTGCAATGTTTGCTCCTTTTCCAGCCCAGAATTCCAGCTGTCGGCATTCTCCCTCTTCATGTAAACCTTGTAAAATAAGAGAGAAAAGACATAAGTATTGTGACATAACGTGTAATAACAGCCCATGGTGCAATAAATATCAACTTAAAAGCATGATGCAAAATGGACGTATCAACCACCGCGAGGACGCCGGACCGCCGCCGACCGCCACCTCCCTGCCGTCCGCACGGCCAGGGAGGCAGCCCACACAGCACTCGCCGGCGAGGCCCGCCGCAAAGTCCATGCCGCGCGCCACCCGCCGGAGCTGCGACCCCGGGCGCCAAGGCTCACCAGCAAGTCCGATCCACCAGATCCCCGCCGCCACCTTCCTCGGTGTTGCGCACCTGCGTGGCGAACACCTCAAGTGGCAGCAGAGGGAGAGGAGGGGGAGGGGAGGAGCGCGGCGACAGCCTAGGGTTGGCCCTCGGGTCGCCTCAGAGGAGGCGACACGAGGGAGGGAGGCGGGAGTAGAGGGATCGACATGGTATTTGTTTATGTATCCACAAATGTATTTAAGTTTCCAATCACTACAATTCTAGCATGAATAATAAACCTTTATCATGAATAAGGAAATATAATATTAACAATTTTATTATTGCCTCTAGGGCATATTTCCATCAGTCTCCGACTTGCACTAGAGTCAATAATCTAGTTTACATAGCCATGTGATTAACACACATAGTTCACATCGCCATGTGACCAACACCCAAAAGAGTTTACTAGAGTCAATAATCCAGTTTACATCGACATGTGATTAACACCCATAGTTCACATCGCCATGTGACCAACACACAAAAGAGTTTACTAGAGTCAATAATCTAGTTCACATCGGCATGTGATTAACACTCAAAGAGTTCTAAGCAGTGATCATGTTTTTTCTTGTGAGAGAGGTTTTAGTCAACGGGTCTGCAACATTCAGATCCGTGTGTACTTTCAAAATCCTTATGTCATACTATAGATGCTGCTATCACTCTTTACTTGGAGCTATTCCAAATGACTGCTGCATTATACGTATCCGGTTTGCTACTCGGAGTTATACGCATCGGTGTCAAAGCTTGCATCGACGTAACCCTTTACGATGAACTCTTTATTACCTCCATAATCGAGAAACATTTCCTTAGTCCTCTAGTTACTAAGGATAATTTTGACTATTGTCCAGTGATTCACTCCTGGATCACTCTTGTACCCCCTTTGCCAGACACATGGCAAAGCACATATCAGGTGTGGTACACAACAAGGCATATCGTATAGAGTCTATGGCTAAGGCATTGGGATTGACTTTCATATCGTATATAGTATAGAAATATTTATGACCCTCTGAAATACATTGCTATGTTCTTTGTATCAAAAACCATTAAAGGCTTTGAACTATTGCCTTTCTTTCGCCTAATTACATGGGGACTATTTGTTGGGGAACGTAGTATTTAATTTTTTTTACCTACGATCATGCAAGATCTATCTAGGAGAAGCATAGCAACAAGCGGGAAGAGTGTGTCCACGTACCCTCGTAGACCGAAAGCGGAAGCATTTAGTAACGCGGTTGATGTAGTCGAATGTCTTCGCGATCCAACCGATCAAGTACCGAACACACGACAACTCCGCGATCTGCACACGTTCAGCTCGGTGACGTCCCTCGTACTCTTGATCCAGTTGAGGCCGAGGGAGATTTTCGTCAGTACGACGGTGTGGTGATAGTGATGATGAAGTTACCGGCGCAGGGCTTCGCCTAAGCACTGCAGCGATATGACTGAGGTGTGTAACTATGGAGGGGGGCATCGCACACGGCTAAAACTATTGTCAACTTGTGTGCTCTAGGGTGCCCCCCAGGCAACCATATATAAAGGAGCAAGGGGGAGGCCGGCTGACCCTCCTAGGGCGCGCCCCAAGTAGGATTCTTACTAGGAATCCTATTCCTAGTAGGTTCCCAACAAGGAAAGAGAGGGGGGAGGAAGGAGAGGGAGAGAGGGAGAGGGAAAGAGGGGGGCGCCGCCCCCTCCCAGTCCAATTCGGACTCCTCATGGGGAGGGGCATGCGGCTAGCCCTAAAGGCCCCTCCTCTCTCTTACACAAGGCCCATGTTGGTCCATTAGTTCCCCCGGGGGTTCCGATAACCCCCCGGCACTCCGATATTTAACCGGTGACCCCCGGAACTCATCCGGTGTCCGAATAACATCGTCCAACATATCATTCTTTATGTCTCGACTATATGGAGACTCCTCGTCATGTCCATGATCTCATCCGGGACTCCAAACAATCTCCGGTCATCAAAAACACATAACTCAGAATACAAATCGTCATCAAACATTAAGCATCCGGACCCTACGGGTTCGAGAACTATGTAGACATGACCGAGACATATCTCCGGTCAATAACCAATAGCGAAACCTGGATGTTCATATTGGCTCCTACATATTCTACGAAGATCTTTATTGGTCAAACCGCATAACAGCATACGTTGTTCCCTTTGTCATCGGTATGTTACTTGCCCGAGATTCGTTCGTTGGTATCACCATACCTAGTTCAATCTCGTTACCGGAAAGTCTCTTTACTCGTTCTGTAATACATCATCTCATGACTAACTCATTAGTCATTTGCTTGTAAGGCTTATTATGATGTGCATTACCAAGAGGGTCCAGAGATACCTCTCCGACACTCGGAGTGACAAATCCTAATCTTGATCTATGCCAACACCACAAACACTTTCGGAAACACCTGTAGAGAATCTTTATAATCACCCAGTTACGTTGTGACGTTTGATCGCACACAAGGTGTTCCTACGGTATCCGGGAGTTGCATAATCTCATAGTCAGAGGAGCATGTATAAGTCATGCAGAAAGCAATAGCAATAAAACTAAATGATCATTGTGCTAAGCTAACGGAGGGGTCTTGTCCATCACATCATTCTCCTAATGATGTGACCCCATTGATCAAATGACAACACATGTCTCGGGCTAGAAAACACAACCATCTTTGATTAACGAGCTAGTCTAGTAGAGGCATACTAGGGACACTCTGTTTTGTCTATGTATTCACACATGTATCAAGTTTCCGGTTAATACAATTCTAGCCTGAATAAAAGACATTTATCATGATATATAAGGAAATGTAAATAACAACTTTATTATTGCCTCTAGGGCATATTTCCTTCAGTCTCACACTTGCACTAGAGTCAATAATCTAGATTACATAGTAATGATTCTAACACCCATGGAGTCTTGGTGCTGATCATGTTTTGCTCGTGGAAGAGGCGTAGTCAACGGGTTTGCGACATTCAGATCCATATGTATTTTGCAAATCTCTATGTCTCCCTCCTTGACTTGATCGCGGATGGAGTTGAAGCGTCTCTTGATGTGCTTGGTTCTCTTGTGAAACATGTATTCGTTCGCCAAGGCTATTGCTCTAGTGTTGTCACACAAGATTTTCATTGGACCCGATGCACTAGGTATTACACCTATATCGGATATGAACTCCTTCATCCAGACTCCTTTATTTGCTGCTTCTGAAGCAGCTATGTACTCCGCTTCACACGTAGATCCCGCCACGATGCTCAGCTTGGAAGTGCACCAACTGACAGCTCCACCGTTCAACAAAAATATATATCTGGTTTGTGACTTAGAGTCATCCGGATCAGTGTCAAAGCTTGAATCGACGTAACCGTTTACGACGAGCTCTTTGTCACCTCCATAAATGAGAAACATATCCTTCGTCCTTTTTAGGTATTTCGGGATGTTCTTGACCGTTGTCCAGTGATCCACTCCTGGATTACTTTGGTACCTCCCTGCTAGACTTATAGCAAGGCACACATCAGGTCTGGTACATAGTATTGCATACATGATAGAACCTATGGCTGAAGCATAGGGAGTGACTTTCATTTTCTCTCTATCTTCTGCAGTGGTCGGGCATTGAGTCTTACTCAACTTCACACCTTGTAACACAGGCAAGAACCATTTCTTTGGTTGATCCATTTTGAACTTCTTCAAAACTTTATCAAGGTATGTGCTTTGTGAAAGTCCAATTAAGGGTATTGATCTATCTCTATAGATCTTGATGCCCAATATATAAGCAGCTTCACCGAGGTCTTACATTGAAAATTCTTATTCAAGTATCCTTTTATGCTATCCAGAAATTCTATATCATTTCCAATCAACAATATGTCATCTACATATAATATCATAAATGCTACAAAGCTCCCACTCACTTTCTTGTAAATATAGGCTTCTCCAAAAGTCTGTATAAAACCATATGCTTTGATCACTTCATCAAAGCGAACATTCCAACTCCGAGATGCTTGCACCAGTCCATAGATGGATTGCGGGAGCTTGCATACTTTGTTAGCACCTTTATGATCGACAAAACCTTCTGATTTGCATCATATACAACTCTTCTTTTATATATCCATTAAGGAGTGCAGTTTGGACATCCATTTGCCAGATTTCATAATCATAAAATGCGGCAATTGCTAAAATGATTCGGACAGACTTAAGCATCGCTACGGATGAGAAAGTCTCATCGTAGTCAACTCCTTGAACTTGTCGAAAACCTTTCACAACTAGTCGAGCTTTGTAGACAGTAACATTACCATCGGCGTCGGTCTTCCTCTTAAAAATCCATTTATTTTCAATGGCTTGCCGATCATCGGGAAAGTCAACCAAAGTTCATACTTTTTTCTCACACATGGATCCCATCTCAGATTTCATGGCCTCAAGCCATTTTGCGGAATCTGGGCTCGTCATCGCTTCCTCATAGTTCGTACGTTCATCATGGTCTAGTAACATGACTTCCAGAAGAGGTTTCCGTACCACTCTGGTGCGGAACATACTTTGGTTAACCTACGAGGTTCAGTAGTAACTTGATCTGAAGTTTCATGATCATCATCATTAGCTTCCTCACTAATTGGCGGAGGAATCACTGGACCTAGTTTCTGTGATGAACTACTTTCCAATTCGGGAAGAGGTACAATTACCTCATCAAGTTATACTTTCCTCCCACTCACTTTTTTCGAGAGAAACTCCTTCTCTAGAAAGGATCCATTCTTAGCAACGAATATCTTGCCTTCGGATCTGTGATAGAAGGTGTACCCAACAGTCTCCTTTGGGTATCCTATGAAGACACATTTCTCCGACTAGGGTTCGAGCTTATCAGGTTGAAGCTTTTTCACATAAGCATCACAGCCCCAAACTTTATGAAACGACAACTTGTGTTTCTTGCCAAACCACGGTTCATAAGGCTGTTGGGGAACGTAGTATTTTAAAATTTTCCTACGATCACGCAAGATCTATCTACCAGATGCATAGCAACGAGAGGGAAGAGTGTGTCTACGTACCCTCGTAGACCGGAAGCGGAAGCGTCAAGTGACGCGGTTGATGTAGTCGAACTTCTTCGCGATTCAACCGATCAAGCACCGAACGTACGACACCTCCGCGTTCAGCACACGTTCAGCTTGATGACGTCCCACGAGCTCTTGATCCAGTTGAGCTTCACGGGAGAGTTTCGTCAGCACGACGGCGTGGTGACGGATATGATGTATTCACCGGCGCACGGCTTCGCCTAAGCACCGCGACGGTATGACCGAGGTGTGTTTCTGTGGAGGGGGGCACCGCACACGGCTGGAACAATTCAACTTGTGTGTCTTTGGGTGCCCCCCTGCCCCCGTATATAAAGGAGCAAGGGGGAGGCCGGCCGGCCCATCTATGGTGCGGCTAGGGTGCAATCCTACTAGGAATAGGATTGCAATCCTATTCCTAGTAGGAACTACCAAAGAAGGAAGAGAGGGAAAGGAAAAAGGAGGGAGAGGTGGCGCCCCCCAATCCTAGTCCAACTAGGATCCCTAGGTGGGGCGCCGGCCAGCCCCTATGGGCTGCCTCTCTCTTTTCCTTAAGGCCCACTATGGACCATCCCCCCTCGTAGGGGGTTCCGGTAACCCCCTCCGGCAATCCCGTTAAATCCGAAACTTTTCCGGAACACTTCCGGTGTCCGAATATAGTCGTCCAATATATCAATCTTTATGTCTCGGACATTCCGAGACTCCTCGTCATGTCCGTGATCTCATCCGGGACTCCGAACTACCTTCGGTACATCATAACTCATAAACTCATAATACCGATCGTCATCAAACGTTAAGCGTGCGGACCCTACGGGTTCGAGAACTATGTAGACATGACCGAGACTCATCTCCGGTCAATAACCAATAGCGGAACCTGGATGTTCATATTGGCACCTACATATTCTACGAAGATCTTTTATCGGTCAAAACCGCATAACAACATACGTTGTTCCTGTTGTCATCGGTATGTTACTTGCCCGAGATTCGATCGTCGGTATCTCCATACCTAGTTCAATCTCGTTTCCGGCAAGTCTCTTTACTCGTTCCGTAACACATCATCTCGTGACTAACTCATTAGTCTTTTGCTTGCAAGGCTTATTATGATGTGTGTTACCGAGAGGGCCCAGAGATACCTCTCCGACACTCGGAGTGACAAATCCTAATCTTGATCTATGCCAACACCACGAATACTTTCGGAGACACCTGTAGAGCATCTTTATAATCACCCAGTTACGTTGTGACGTTTGATAGCACACAAGGTGTTCCTACGGTATTCGGGAGTTGCATAATCTCATAGTCATAGGAACATGTATAAGTCATGAAGAAAGCAATAGCAGTAAAACTAAACGATCATAGTGCTATGCTAACGGATGGGTCTTGTCCATCACATCATTCTCCTAATGATGTGATCCCGTTGATCAAATGACAACTCATGTCTATGGTTAGGAAACATAACCATTTTTGATCAATGAGCTAGTCTAGTAGAGGCATACTAGGGACATACTGTTTTGTCTATGTATCCACACATGTACTAAGTTTCCGGTTAATACAATTCTAGCATGAATAATAAACATTTATCATGATATAAGGAAATATAAATAACAACTTTATTATTGCCTCTAGGGCATATTTCCTTCAGTCTCCCACTTGCACTAGAGTCAATAATCTAGCTCACATCGCCATGTGATTTAATACCGATAGTTCACATCGTTATGTGAATAACACCCATAGTTCACATCACCATGTGACCAACACCCAAAGGGTTTACTAGAGTCAATAATCTAGTTCACATCGCTATGTGATTAATACCCAAGAGTAATAAGGTGTGATCATGTTTTGCTTGTGAGAGAAGTTTAGTCAACGGGTCTGTCACATTCAGATCCGTATGTATTTCACAATTTTCTATGTCTACAATGCTCTGCATGGAGCTACTCTAGCTAATTGCTCCCACTTTCAATACGCATCCAGATTGATACTTAGAGTCATCTGGATTTAGTGTCAAAGCTTGCATAGGCGTAACCCTTTACGACGAACTCTTTATCACCTCCATAATCGAGAAATATTTCCTTAGTCATCCCGTTACTAAGGATAATTTTGACCGCTGTCCAGTGATCTACTCCTAGATCACTATTGTACCTCCTTGCCAAACTCATGGCAAGGTACACAACGTGTTTGGTACACAGCATGGCATACTTTATAGAACCTATGGCTGAGGCATAGGGAATGACTTTCATTCTCTCTATATTTTTCAGCCGTGGTCTGGCTTTGAGTCTTACTCAACTTCACACCTTACAAGTCAGGCAAGAACTCCTTCTTTGACTGATCCATTTTGAACTACTTCAAAATCTTATCAAGGTATGTACTCATCGAAAGTCTTATCAAGCGTCTTGATCTATCTCTATAGATCTTGATGCCCAATATGTAAGCAGCTTCACCAAGGTCTTTCTTTGAAAAACTCCTTTCAAACACTCCTTTATGCTTTCCAGAAAATTCTACATCATTTCCGATCGACAATATGTCATTCACATATATTTATCAGAAAGGTTGTAGTGCTCCCACTCACTTCTTGTAAATACAGGCTTCACCACAAGTCTGTATAAATCTATATGCTTTGATCAACTTATCAAAGCGTATATTCCAACTCCGAGATGCTTGCACCAGTCCATAGATGGATCGCTGGAGCTTGTACATTTTGTTAGTACCTTTAGGATTGACAAAACCTTCTGGTTGCATCATATACAAGTCTTCTTTAATAAATCCATTAAAGGATGCAGTTTTTGTTATCCATTTGCCGGATTTCATAAAATGCGGCAATTACTAACATGATTCGGACAGACTTAAGCATCGCTACGGGTGAGAAAGTCTCATCGTAGTCAACTCCTTGAACTTGTCGAAACCATTTCGCAACAAGTCGAGCTTTGTAAACAGTAACATTACCGTCTGCGTCGGTCTTCTTCTTGAAGATCCATTTATTTTCGATGGCCTGCCGATCATCGGGCAAGTCAACCAAAGTCCATACTTTGTTCTAATACATGGATCCCATCTCAGATTTCATGGCCTCAAGCCATTTTGCGGAATCTGGGCTCATCATTGCTTCCTCATAGTTCGCAGGTTCATCATGGTCTAGTAACATGATTTCCAGAACTGGGTTGCCGTACCACTCTGGTGCGGAACGTACTCTGGTTGATCTACGACGTTCAGCAGAAACTTGATCCGAAGTTTCATGATCATCATCATTAACTTGCTCACTGATTGGTGTAGGAATCACTGGAACAATTTTCTGTGATGTACTACTTTCCAATCCGGGAGAAGGTACAATTACCTCATCAAGTTCTACTTTCCTCCTACTCACTTCTTTCGAGAGAAACTCCTACTCTAGAAAGGATCCACTCTTAGCAACAAAGACCTTGCCTTAGGATCTGTGATAGAAGGTGTACCCAACAGTTTCTTTTTGGGTATCCTATGAAGATTTACTTCTCCGATTTGGGTTCGAGCTTATCATGTTGAAACTTTTTCACATAAGCATCGCAGTCCCAAACTTAAAGAAATGACAGCTTAGGTTTCTCGTCAAACCACAGTTCATACGGTGTCATCTCCACGGATTTAGATGGTGCCCTATATAACGTGAATGTAGCTGTCTCTAATGCATAACCCCAAAAGCAATAGTGGTAGATCGGTAAGAGACATCATTGATCGCACCATATCTAATAAAGTACGGTTATGACGTTCGGACACACCATTACACTGTGGTGTTCCAGGTGGCGTGAGTAGTGAAACTATTTCACATTGTTTTTATTGAAGGCCAAACTCGCTAACTCAAATATTTTACCTCTACGATCATATCGTAGAAACTCTTATTTTCTTGTTACGATGATTCTCCACTTCACTCTGAAATTCTTTGAACTTTTCAAATGTTTCAGACTTGTGCTTCATTAAGTAGATATACCCATATCTGCTCAAATCATCGGTGAAGGTCAGAAAATAACGATACCTGCCACGAGCTTCAACACTCATTGGTCCGCATACATCAGTATGTATGATTTCCAATAACTCTGTTGCTCGCTCCACGGTTCCGGAGAACGGAGTTTCAGTCATCTTGCCCATGAGGCATGGTTCGCAAGCACCAAGTGATTCATAATCAAGTGATTCCAAAAAGTCCATCACTATGGAGTTTCTTCATGCGCCTTACACCAATATGACCTAAACGGTAGTGCCACAAATAAGTTGCACTATCATTATTAACCTTGCATCTTTTGGCTTCAATATTATGAATATGTGTATCACACGATCGAGATCCAATAAACTATTTTCATTGGGTGTATGACCATAGAAGGTTTTGTTCATGTAAACAGAACAACAATTATTCTCTAACTTACATGAATAACCGTATTGCAATAAACATGATCAAATCATATTCATGCTCAACACAAACACCAAATAACACTTATTTAGGTTCAACACTAATCCCGAAAGTATAGGGAGTGTGCGATGATGATCATATCAATCTTGGAACTGCTTCCAATACACATCGTCACTTCATCCTTTAACTAGTTTCTGTTCATTATGCAACTCCCATTTCGAGTTACTACTCTTTAGCAACTGAACCAGTATCAAATACCGAGGGGTTGCTATGAACTCTAGTAAAATACACATCAATAATCTGTATATCAAATATACCTTTGTTCACTTTGCCATCCTTCTTATCCGCCAAGTATCTAGGGCAGTTCCACTTCCGGTGACCATTTCCTTTGCAGTAGAAGCACTTAGTTTCAGGCTTGAGTTTAGCTTTGGGTTTCTTCACGGGAGTGACAACTTGCTTGTCATTCTTCTTGAAGTTCCCCTTCTATCCCTTTGCCCTTTACTTGAAACAAGTGGTCTGGTTAACCATCAACACTTGATGTTCTTTCTTGATTTCTACCTTCGCCGATTTCAGCATCGTGAAGAGCTCGGGAATTACTTTCGTCATCCCTTGCATATTATAGTTCATCACGAAGTTCTACTAACTTGGTGATAGTGTCTAGAGAACTTTGTCAATTACTATCTTATCTGGAAGATTAACTCCCACTTGATTCAAGCAATTGTACTACCCAGACAATCTGAGCACATGCTCACTGGTTGAGCTATTCTCCTCCATCTTGTTGGCAAAGTACTGTCAGAGGTCTTATACCTCTCAACACGGGCATGAGTATGAAATACTAATTTCAACTCTTGGAACATCTCATATGCTCCGTGGCATTTCAAAACGTTTTTGAAGTCCCGGTTATAAGCCGTAAAGCATGGTGCACTAAACTATCAAGTAGTCATCATATCGAGCTTTTGTCAAAACGTTCATAACGTCTACATCTGCTCCTGCAATAGGTCTGTCACCTAGCGGTGCACCAAGGACATAATTCTTCTGTGCAGCAATGAGGATAATCCTCAGATCACGGAACAATTCCGCATTATTGCTACTAACATCTTTCAACTTGGTTTTCTCTAGGAACATATAAAAAATAAACATGGAGCAACATCGCGAGCTATTGATCTACAACATAGATATGCTAATACTACCAGGACTAAGTTCATGATAAATTAAAGTTCAATTTAATCATAATAATTTAAAGAACTCCCACTTAGATAGACATCCCTCCGGTCATCTAAATGATCACGTGATCCAAATCAACTAAACCATGTCCGATCATCACGTGAGATGGAGTAGTTTCAATGGTGAACATCTTATGTTGATCATATCTACTATATGATTCACGCTCGACCTTTCGGTCTCCAGTGTTCCGAGGCCATATCTGCATATGCTAGGCTCGTCAAGTTTAACCCGAGTATTCTGCGTGTGCAAAACTGGCTTACACCCGTTGTATTTGAACGTAGAGCTTATCACACCTGATCATCACGTGGTGTCTCGGCACGACGAACTTTCGCAACGGTGCATGCTCAGGAGAACACTTATACCTTGAAATTTAGTAAGGGATCATCTTATAATGCTACCGTCGTTCTAAGCAGAATAAGAAGCATAATAAGATAAACATCACATGCAATCAAAATATGTGACATGATATGGCCATCATTATCTTGTGCTTTTGATCTCCATCTCCAAAGCATCGTCATGATCACCTTCGTCACCGGCGCGACACCTTGATCTCCATCGTAGCATCGTTGTCGTCTCGCCAACTATTGCTTCTACGACTATCGCTACCGCTTAGTGATAAAGTAAAGCAATTACATGGCGATTGCATTTCATACAATAAAGCGACAACCATATGGCTCCTGCCAGTTGCCGATAACATTACAAAACATGATCATCTCATACAAAACCGTATAACTCATCATGTCTTGACCATATCACATCACAACATGCCCTGCAAAAACAAGTTAGACGTCCTCTACTTTGTTGTTGCAAGTTTTACGTGGCTGCTACGGGCTTAGCAAGAACCGTTCTTACCTACGCATACAAAACCACAACGATGTTTTGTCAAGTATGTGTTGTTTTCACCTTCACAAGGACCGGGCGTAGCCACACTTGATTCAGCTAAAGTGAGAGAGACAGACACCCGCCAGTCACCTTTAAGCAACGAGTGCTCGTAACGGTGAAACCAGTCTCGCGTAAGCGTACGCGTAATGTCGGTCCGGGCCGCTTCATCTCACAATACCGCCGAAGCAAAGTATGACATGCTGGTAAGCAGTATGACTAGTATCGCCCACAACTCATTGTGTTCTACTCGTGCATATCATCTACGCATAGACCTGGCTCATGATGCCACTGTTGGGGAATGTAGTATTTTAAAATTTTCCTACGATCACGCAAGATCTATCTACCAGATGCATAGCAACAAGAGGGAAGAGTGTGTCTACGTACCCTCGTAGACCGGAAGCGGAAGCGTCAAGTGACGCGGTTGATGTAGTCGAACTTCTTCGCGATTCAACCGATCAAGCACCGAACGTACGGCACCTCCGCGTTCAGCACACGTTCAGCTTGATGACGTCCCACGAGCTCTTGATCCAGTTGAGCTTCACGGGAGAGTTTCGTCAGCACGACCACGTGGTGACGGATATGATGTATTCACCGGCGCAGGGCTTCGCCTAAGCACCGCGACGGTATGACCGAGGTGTGTTTCTGTGGAGGGGGCACCGCACACGGCTGGAACAATTCAACTTGTGTGTCTTTGGGTGCCCCCCTGCCCCCGTATATAAAGGAGCAAGGGGGAGGCCGGCTGGCCCCTCTATGGTGCGGCTAGGGTGCAATCCTACTAGGAATAGGATTGCAATCCTATTCCTAGTAGGAACTACCAAAGAAGGAAGAGAGGGAAAGGAAAAAGGAGGGAGAGGTGGCGCCCCCCCAATCCTAGTCCAACTAGGATCCCTAGGTGGGGCGCCGGCCAGCCCCTATGGGCTGCCTCTCTCTTTTCCTTAAGGCCCACTATGGACCATCCCCCCTCGTAGGGGGTTCCGGTAACCCCCTCCGGCAATCCCGTTAAATCCGAAACTTTTCCGGAACACTTCCGGTGTCCGAATATAGTCGTCCAATATATCAATCTTTATGTCTCGGACATTCCGAGACTCCTCGTCATGTCCGTGATCTCATCCGGGACTCCGAACTACCTTCGGTACATCATAACTCATAAACTCATAATACCGATCGTCATCAAACGTTAAGCGTGCGGACCCTACGGGTTCGAGAACTATGTAGACATGACCGAGACTCATCTCCGGTCAATAACCAATAGCGGAACCTGGATGTTCATATTGGCTCCTACATATTCTACGAAGATCTTTTATCGGTCAAAACCGCATAACAACATACGTTGTTCCTTTTGTCATCGGTATGTTACTTGCCCGAGATTCGATCGTCGGTATCTCTATACCTAGTTTAATCTCGTTACCGGCAAGTCTCTTTACTCGTTCCGTAACACATCATCTCGTGACTAACTCATTAGTCTTTTGCTTGCAAGGCTTATTATGATGTGTGTTACCGAGAGGGCCCAGAGATACCTCTCCGACACTCGGAGTGACAAATCCTAATCTTGATCTATGCCAACACCACGAATACTTTCGGAGACACCTGTAGAGCATCTTTATAATCACCCAGTTACGTTGTGACGTTTGATAGCACACAAGGTGTTCCTACGGTATTCGGGAGTTGCATAATCTCATAGTCATAGGAACATGTATAAGTCATGAAGAAAGCAATAGCAGTAAAACTAAACGATCATAGTGCTATGCTAACGGATGGGTCTTGTCCATCACATCATTCTCCTAATGATGTGATCCCGTTGATCAAATGACAACTCATGTCTATGGTTAGGAAACATAACCATCTTTGATCAATGAGCTAGTCTAGTAGAGGCATACTAGGGACATACTGTTTTGTCTATGTATCCACACATGTACTAAGTTTCCGGTTAATACAATTCTAGCATGAATAATAAACATTTATCATGATATAAGGAAATATAAATAACAACTTTATTATTGCCTCTAGGGCATATTTCCTTCAAAGGCGTTGTCTCAACATATTTAGACGGTGCCCTATTTAATGCGAATGCAGCTGTCTCTAAAGCATAACCGCAAAATGATAGTGGTAAATCGGTAAGACACATCATAGATCGCACCATATCCAATAAAGTACGGTTACGATGTTCGGACACACCATTACGCTGTGGTGTTCCAGGTGGCATGAGTTGTGAAACTATTCCACATTGTTTCAAATGAAGACCAAACTCGTAACTCAAATATTCGCCTCCGCGATCAGATCATAGAAACTTTATTTTCTTGTTACGATGATTCTCTACTTCACTCTGAAATTCTTTGAACTTTTCAAATGTTTCTGAATTGTGTTTCATCAAGTAGATATATCCATATCTGCTCAAATCATCCGTGAAGGTCAGAAAATAATGATACCCGCCACGAGCCTCAACACTCATTGGACCGCATACATCAGTATGTATGATTTCCAATAAGTCAGTTGCTCGCTCCATTGTTCCGGAGAACGGAGTTTTAGTCATGTTGCCCATGAGGCATGGTTGGCAAGCACCAAGTGATTCATAATCAAGTGATTCCAAAAGTCCATCAGCATGGAGGTTCTTCATGCGCTTTACACCAATATGACCTAAATGGCAGTGCCACAAATAAATTGCACTATCATTATCAACTTTGCATCTTTTGGCTTCAATATTATGAATATGTGTATCACTATGATCGAGACAACAAAAATAGACCATTCATCAAGGGTGCATGACCATAAAAGATATTACTCATATAAATAGAACAACCATTATTCTCTGATTTAAATGAATAACCATCTCGCAACAAACAAGATCCAGATATAATGTTCATGCTCAACGCTGGCACCAAATAACAATTATTTAGGTCTAAAAATAATCCCGATGGTAGATGTAGAGGTAGCGTGCCGACGGCGATCACATCGACTTTGGAACCATTTCCCACGCGCATCGTCACCTCGTCCTTAGCTAATCTTTATTTAATCCGTAGCCCCTGTTTCGAGTTACAAATATTAGCAACCGCACCTGTATCAAGTACCCAGGTGCTACTAGGAGCATTAGTAAGGTACACATCAATAACATGTATATCAAATATACCTTTGTTCACTTTGCCATCCTTCTTATCCGCCAAATACTTGGGGCAGTTCCGTTTCCAGTGACCAGTCCCTTTGCAGTAGAAGCACTCAGTTTCAGGCTTGGCTCCAGACTTGGGTTTCTTCGCAGGAGTAGCAACTCGCTTGCTATTCTTCTTGAAGTTACCCTTCTTTCCCTTGCCCTTTTTATTTAAACTAGTGGTCTTGTTAACCATCAACACTTGACGCTCCTTTTTGATTTCTACCTCCGCGACTTTGAGCATAGCGAAAAGTTCGAGAATAGTCTTGTGCATCCCTTGCATATTATAGTTCATCACGAAGCCTTTATAGCTTGGTGGCAGTGATTGGAGAACTCTATCAATAACACTATCTTCATCAACTTTGCATCCAAGTTGAGTCATGTGATTGTAGTACCCAGACATTCTGAGTAAGTGTTCACTGATAGAACTGTTCTCCTCCATCTTGCAGCTATAGAACTTATTGGAGACTTCATATCTCTCAATTCGGGCATTTGATTGAAATATTAACTTCAACTCTTGGAACATCTCATATGCTCCATGACATTCAAAACGTCTTTGAAGTCCCGATTCTAAGCCGTAAAGCATGGCACACTGAACTATCGAGTAGTCATCCGACCGTGTCTGCCAGACGTTCAAAGCCTCTACATTTGCGGGAGGGGGCTTGTCACCTAGCGGTGCTTCAAGGACATAATTCTTTTGTGTAGCAATGAGGATAATCCTCAAGTTACGAACCCACTCCATGTAGTTGCTACCATCATCTTTGAACTTAGCTTTCTCTAGGAACACATTAAAATTCAAGGGAACGGTAGCACGGGACATTGATCTACAACAACATAGATATGCAAAAAAAAACTATCAGGACTAAATTCATGATAAATTAAAGTTCAATTAATCATATTACTAAAGAACTCCCACTTAGATAGACATCCCTCTAGTCATCTAAATGATCACGTGATCCAAATCAACTAAACCATGACCGATCATCACGTGAGATGGAGTAGTTTCCAATGGTGAACATCTTATGTTGATCATATCTACTATATGATTCACGCTCGACCTTTTGGTCTCCAGTGTTCCGAGGCCATGTATGTACATGCTAGGCTCGTCAAGTCTAACCCGAGTATTCTGCACGTACAAAATTGTCTTACACACGTTGTATTTGAACGTAGAGCTTATCACACCCGATCATCACGTGGTGTCTCGGCATGACGAACTGTCGCAGCGGTGCATACTCAGGGCGAACACTTGTACCTTGAAATTTTGTAAGGGATCATCTTATAATGCTACCGTCGTACTAAGCAAAATAAGAAGCATAATAAGATAAACATCACATGCAATCAAAAAATGTGACATGATATGGCCATCATCATCTTGTGCTTTTGATCTCCATCTCCAAAGCATCGTCATGATCTCCATCGTCACTGGCTTGACACCATGATCTTCATCGTAGCGTCGTGGTCGTCATGCCAACTATTGCTACTACTACTATCGCTAACTCATAGTGATAAAGTAAAGCAATTACATGGCTTTCGCAACTCATACAATAAGGACAGAACCATAAGGCTCCTGCCGGTTGCCGATAATTTACAAAACATGGTAATATCATACAACAACATATAACTCATCACGTCTTGACCATATCACATCACAACATGCCCCGCAAAAACAAGTTAGACGTCCTCTACTTTGTTGTTGCAAGTTTTACGTGGGTGCTACGGGCTTCTAGTAAGAACCGTTGTTACCTACGCATCAGAACCACAACGATTTTTTGTCAAGTGTGTTGTTTTAACCTTCCACAAGGACGGGGCGTAGTCACACTCGATTCAACTAAAGTTGGAGAAACTAACACCCGCCAGCCACCTATGTGCAAAGCACTTCGGTCGAACTAGTCTCATGAACGCGGTCATGTAATGTCGGTCCGGGCTGATTCATCCAACAATACCGCCGAATCAAAGTATGACATGCTGGTAAGCAGTATGACTATTATCGCCCACAACTCATTGTGTTCTACTCGTGCATATCATTTATGCATAGACCTAGCTCTCATACTTGGGGAACGTAGTATTTCAAAAAAATTATCTACGATCACGCAAGATCTATCTAGGAGAAGCATAGCAACAAGCGGGGAGAGTGTGTCCACGTACCCTCGTAGACCGAAAGCAGAAGCGTTTAGTAACGCAGTTGATGTAGTCGAATGTCTTCGTGGTCCAACCGATCAAGTACCGAACGCACGGCACCTCCGCGATCTGCACACGTTCAGCTCGGTGACGTCCCTCGTACGCTTGATCCAGTTGAGGCCGAGGGAGAGTTTCGTCAGCACGACAGTGTGGTGATGGTGATGATGAAGTTACCGGTGCAGGGCTTCGCCTAAAAATTGCAATGATATGACCGAGGAGTGTAACTGTGGAGGGGGGCACAATACACAGCTAAAACAATTGTCAACTTGTGTGTTCTAGGGTGCCCCCTACCCCCGTATATAAAGGAGCAAGGAGGAGGCCGGCCGTCCCTCCTAGGGCATGCCCCAAGTAGGATTCCTATGAGGAATCCTGTTCCTAGTAGGTTTCCAACAAGGGAAGAGAGGGGGAAGGAAGGAGAGGGAGAGAGGAAGAGGGAAAGAGTGGGGGGGGGGGCGCCGCCCCCTCCTAGTCTAATCCGGACTCCTCATGGGGGTGGGGCGCACGGCCAGCCCTAGAGGCCCCTCCTCTCTCTCTCTCTCACAAGGCCCATGTTGGCCGATTAGTTCCCCCGGGGGTTCCAGTAACCCCCCGGCACTCCGATATTTATCCGGTGACCCCCGGAACACATCCGGTGTCCGAATAACATCGTCCAATATATCATTCTTTATTTCTCGACCATTACGAGACTCCTCGTCATGTCCGTGATCTCATCCGGGACTCCGAACAATCTTCGGTCATAAAAAACACATAACTCATAATACAAATCATCATCGAACGTTAAGCGTGCGGACCCTACGGGATCAAGAACTATGTAGACATGACCGTGACATATCTCCGATCAATAACCAATAGCGAAACCTGGATGTTCATATTGGCTCCTACATATTCTACGAAGATCTTTATCAGTGATACCGCATAACAACATATGTTGTTCCCTTTGTCATCGGTATGTTACTTGCCCGAGATTCGATCGTCGGTATCACAGTACCTAGTTCAATCTCGTTACCGGCAAGTCTCTTTACTCATTCTGTAATACATTATCTCATGACTAACTTATTAGTCATTTTCTTGCAAGGCTTATTATGATGTGTATTACCGAGAGGGCCCAGAGATACCATCTCCGACACTCGGAGTGACAAATCATAATCTTGATCTATGCCAACACCACAAACACTTTCGGAAACACATGTAGATCATCTTTATAATCACCCAGTTACGTTGTGAAGTTTGATAGCACACAAGGTGTTCCTCCAGTATGCGGGAGTTGCATAATCTCATAGTCAAAGGAACATGTATAAGTCATGAAGAAATCAATGGCAATAAAACTAAATGATCATTGTGCTAAGCTAACAAATGGGTCTTGTCCATCACATCATTCTCCTAATGATGTGATCACGTTGATCAAATGACAACACATGTCTATGGTTAGGAAACACAACCATCTTTGATTAACGAGTTAGTCTAGTAGAGGCATACTAGGGACACTCTGATTTGTCTATGTATTCACACATGTATCAAGTTTCCGGTTAATAAAATTCTAGCATGAATAAAGGAGATTTATCATTATATATAAGGAAATATAAATAACAACTTTATTATTGCCTCTAGGGCATATTTCCTTCACTCTCGTGGTGGCTTGATTAGATTGTTGATGCATTTGCTGATGAACTCAACATCTTTGGTTGATCCGAGACGCGCAACGGGGCTTATACCCACCAAACTATCCCCTCGGGGCACTTAACTTTTGAGTCTTATGCAACATGACACCGCGATACTCTTGTGTAGTGTTTGAGTTCTTTATGATTAATGTGAGTTCAAAGCCTTTGCACTTCCGTTTATATTTTATTGCTAGCTGATACGTCTCCAACGTATCTATAAATTATAAAGTATCCATGCCATGTCTATAACAATTTTATATGGTTTCAGTATGATTTGCATGGAACTAACCCGGACTGACATTGTTTTCAGCAGAACTACCGTGATGTTGTTTTTTGTGCAGAAATAAAAGTTCTCGGAATGGGCTGAAACTTTTTGACGATTTTTTTTGGAACAAAAGAGACCTGATACGTCTCCAACGTATCTATAATTTTTTATTGTTCCATGCTATTATTTATGAAGTCTTGGATGTTTAATGGGCTTTATCATTCACTTTTATATCATTTTTGGGACTAACCTACTAACCCAAAGGCCCAGTCCAGATTGATGTTTTTGCCTGTTTCAGGGTTTTGTAGAAAAAGAATATCAAACGGAGTCCAAACGGAATGAAACCTTCGAAGAGATATTTTTGGAGAAAATCACGCACGAAGAACTTGAGAACCACGTCAGAAGAGCCACGAGGGGCCCACGAGGGTGGGGGCGCGCCCCCCCTTCCCAGGGCGCGCCCCCTGCCTCGTGGGGCCCCCGTGACTCCCCCGGTGCCCTTCTTCTTCCTATATAAGTCCACGTACCCCAGAAACTCGGTGAACAGAGATAAAACCCTAATTCCACCGCCGTACCTTCTGTTCCCGTGGAGATCCCATCTTGGAGCCTGTTCCGAAGCTCCACCGGAGGGGGATCCACCACGGAGGCCTTCTTCATCATCATCATCGCCCTCACCATGAGTTGTGAGTAGTTTACCACAGACCTTCGGGTCCATAGCTAGTATCTAGATGGCTTATTCTCTCTCTCTCTGGATCTCAATACAAAGTTCTCCTCGGTCTTCGAGGAGATCTATTCGATGTAATCTCTTTTTGCGGTGTGTTTGTCGAGATCCGATGAATTGTGAGTTTATGATCAAGGTTGTCCATGAAAGATATTTGGTTCTTCTCTGAACTTTTTATGTGTGCTCATAATATCTTTGCAAGTCTCTTCGAATTATTGGTTTGGTTTGGCCTACTAGATCTATAGTTCTTGCAATGGGAGAAGTGCTTGGCTTTGGGTTCAATCTTTCGGTGTCCTTTCCCAGTGACAGTAGGGGCAGCAAGGCACGTATTGTATTGTTGCCATCGAGGATAAAAAGATGGGGTTTATATCATCTTGCTTGAGTTT
Organism: Secale cereale; assembly: GCA_902687465.1. Taxonomy (NCBI): domain Eukaryota; kingdom Viridiplantae; phylum Streptophyta; class Magnoliopsida; order Poales; family Poaceae; genus Secale; species Secale cereale. The sequence continues at coordinate 499,936,952 of LR738713.1, forward strand.
ATCCCTCTACATCATGTCATCTTGCTTAAGGCGTTACTCTGTTCTTATGAACTCAGTACACTAGATGCATGCTAGATAGCGGTCGGTGTGTGGAGTAATAGTAGTAGATGCAGGCAGGAGTCGGTCTACTTGTCTCGGGCGTGATGCCTATATACAATGATCATGCCTAGATAGTCTCATAACTATTCGCTTTTCTAACAATTGCCCGACAGTAATTTGTTTACCCGCCGTAGAATACCGCTATGATGAGAGAAGCCACTAGAGAAAACTATGGCCCCCGGGTCTATTCTCAAGATATCAATCTACATCTACTTTACTTTTACCGCTTTTATTTTATGCTCTTATAAACTAAAAATACCAAAAATATCAACTATCATCTCTATGAGATCTCACTCTCGTAAGTGACCGTAAAGGGATTGACAACCCCTTATCGCGTTGGCTGCGAAGTTCTTATTTGTTTGTGCAGGTGCGAGGGACTCGCGCGTGGTCTCCTACTGGATTGATACCTTGGTTCTCAAAAACTGAGGGAAATACTTACGCTACTGTGCTGCATCACCCTTTCCTCTTCGAGGGAATGCAACGCAAGCTCAAGAGGTAGCAAGAAGAATTTCTGGCGCCGTTGCCGGGGAGGCTTACACAAAAGTCATATTCCAATTACCTATCACAAACCCTTATCCTTCGCATTACATTTATTTGCCTCTCGTTTTCCTCCCCCCCACTTCACCCTTGCCGTTTTATTTGCCTTTCTTCCGCCGTGTGTTTATCGTTCGCTTGCTTCTTGTTTGCTTGTGTGTGTTGGATTGCTTGCTTGTCACTATGGCTCAGAACAATACCAAATTGTGTGACTTCTCCAATACCAACAACAATGATTTTATTAGCACTCCGATTGCTCCTATTACCGATGATGAATCTTGTGAGATCAATGCTGCTTTGTTGAATCTTGTCATGAAAGATCAATTCTCCGGCCTTCCTAGTGAAGATGCCGCTACCCATCTAAACAACTTTGTTTATTTGTGTGATATGCAAAAGAAAAGGGATACGGATAACGATATTGTTAAATTGAAGTTATTTTCGTTTTCACTTAGAGATTGTGCTAAAACTTGGTTTTCCTCTTTGCCTAGAAATAGTATTGATTCGTGGAATAAGTGCAAAGATGCTTTTATCTCTAAGTACTTCCCTCCTGCTAAGATCATCTCTCTTAGAAACAATATTATGCTAAAACTTGGTTTTCCTCTTTCATGAGAGCATCACTAAAATCGTGCCTAGCTAGGGGCGTAAAACGATAGCGCTTGTTGGGAGGCAACCCAATTTTATGCTTTTTGTTTTTGTTGCTGTTAGGAAATAAATATTCCATCTAGCCTCTGATTAGATGTGTTTTCATGTTTTGTTTAGTGTTTGTGCCAAGTAGAACCTTTGGGAAGACTTGTGTGAAGTTTATGTGAATTTGCTGTGAAAAACAGAATCGTTAGCGCTCGCTAAAGTAGTCTTCAGATTTTACTGGAGCGTGATTTTTAGTTGATTCTTTTTGCAGATGATTCGTAGACAAATTCCGCAAATTTACCAATTTAGTTTGAATTTTTTGGAGTTCCAGAAGTAGGCGAAACCTGCAGATTACTACAGATTGTTCTGTTTTTGACAGATTCTGTTTTTCGTGTGTTGTTTGTTTATTCCGATGCATCTATGAGTAGTATTGGAGGATATGAACCATAGAGAAGTTGGAATTCAGTAGGTTTAACACCAATATAAACAAAGAATGAATTCATTGCCGCACTTTTGAGTAGTGGTTTGCTTTCTTATACTAACGGAGCTCACGAGAATTTTTGTCTAAGTTTTGTGTTGTGAAGTTTTCAAGTTTTGAGTATTGCTTTGATGGACTATGTAACAAGGAGTAGCAAAGGCCTAAGCTTGGGGATGCCCATGGCACCCCAAGTAAATTCAAGATAATCAAAAGCCTAAGCTTGGGGATGCCCCGGGAAGGCATCCCCTTTTTCGTCTTCATCCATCGGTAACTATAGTTGGAGCTATATTTTTATTCGCAACATGTTATGTGTTTTGCTTGGAGCGTCTTGTATTATTTGAGTCTTTGCTTGTTAGTTTGCCACAATCATCCTTGCTGGACACACCTATTTGAGAGAGTTAAATATTGTCTAGAAACTATTAGAACACTCTATGTGCTTCACTTATATCTTTTGAGTTGAATAGTTTTTGCTCTAGTGCTTCACTTATATCTTTTAGAGCACGGTGGTGGTAATATTTTGTAGAAATTATTGAACTCTCATGATTCTCTTATATCTATTTGAGAGTCTATTAAAACATCATGGTAATGTGTTTAGGCTAAAGAAACTAGTCTTCACATGATAAACATCCAATGTCAATGTAGTAAAAAAATTCACACCAAGTGCATTAAATATGATGAGATGTTGGATGCTTGATGATTGTTTTGAGACATGAGGATAGTGATATTAGAGTAATGCTAGTGGAGTCATTATGAAATTGAGAAATACTTGTGTTAAGGTTAGTGATTCCCGTATCATGCACGTACGGTGAACCGTTGTGTGACTAAGTTAGAGCATGAGGTATTTGTAAAGTGTCAACCTTTGTGTGGAGGTCGGGGCGCGCGATGGTTAACTCCTACCAACCTCCCCCCTAGGAGCATGCGTTGATTGCTTTGTTTTTATGACTTGTAGATTTTTGCAATAAGTATATGAGTTCTTATGACTAATGTTGAGTCCATGGATTATACACACTCTCACCCTTCCACCATTGCTAGCCTCTCTCGTACCGCGCAACTTTCGCCGATGCCATAAACCCACTATATATCCTTCCTCAAAACAGCCACCATATTGTTCCTCAAAACAGCCACCATACCTACCTATCATGGCATTTCCATAGCCATTCTGAGGTATATTGCCATGCAACTTTCCACCGTTCCGTTCATATGACATGCATCGTATTGTCATATTGCCATTGCATGATCATGTAGTTGACATTGTATTTGTGGCAAGGCCACCATGCATAATTTTTTATACATGTCACTCTTGTTTCATTGCACATACCGGTACACCGCCGGAGGCATTCATATAGAGTCATACTTTGTTGTTGTAATAATGAGTTGTAATGAAAGTGTGATGATCATCATTATTAGAGCATTGTCCCATGGGAGGAAAGGCTAAATCTATAAAGCCCCTCCGCAAAAAAATAAAAAAATAAAAAGGAAAGGCCAAAGAAAATAGAAAGGCCCGAAAAAAAGAAAAAAAAAGAAAAAAAAGAAAAGAAAAGAAAAAGGGACAATAGCTACTATCTTTTTCCACACTTGTGCTTCAAAGTAGCACCATGTTCTTCATTGTAGAGAGTCTCATGCTTAGCCACTTTCATATACTAGTGGGAATTTTCATTATAGAACTTGGCTTGTATATTCCAACGATGGGCTTCCTCAAATGCCCTAGGTCTTCGTGAGCAAGCAAGTTGGACGCACACCCACTAGTTTCTTTTGTTGAGCCTTGATTCGTATTTAGCTCTAGTGCATCCGTTGCATGGCAATCCCTACTCACTCACATTGATATCTATTGATGGGCATATCCATAGCCCGTTGATACGCCTAGTCGATGTGAGACTATCTCCCTTTTTTGTCTTCTCCACAACCACCGCTATTCCACCCATAGTGTTATGTCCATGGCTCACGCTCATGTATTGCGTGAAAGTTGAAAGGTTTGAAAAGATAGAGTATGAAAACAAGTGCTTGGCTGAAATCAGGGTTGTGCATGATATGAATATTTTTGTGTGATAACGAGGTAGCATAGCCAACACTATATGATTTTGTAAAGATAACTTCCTTTAGCCATAGTATTTTGAGAAGACATGATTGCTTTGTTAGTATGCTTGAAGTATTGTTATTTCTTATGTCAATATAGACTTTTATCTTGGATCTTTCAGATCTGAACATTCATGCCACAATTAAGAGAATTACATTGAAAAACTATATTGGTTAGCATTCCACATCAAAAATTCTTTCTTTATCATTTACCTACTCGAGGATGAGCAGGAATTAAGCTTGGGGATGCTTGATACGTCTCCAACGTATCTATAATTTTTTATTGTTCCATGCTATTATTTATGAAGTCTTGGATGTTTAATGGGCTTTATCATTCACTTTTATATCATTTTTGGGACTAACCTACTAACCCAAAGGCCCAGTCCAGATTGCTGTTTTTTTCCTGTTTCAGGGTTTTGCAGAAAAAGAATATCAAACGGAGTCCAAACAGAATGAAACCTTCGCGAGAGATACTTTTGGAGAAAATCACGCACGAAGAACTTGAGAAGCAGGTCAAAAGAGCCACGAGGGGCCCACGAGGGTGGGGGGTGCGCCCCCCTTCCCAGGGCGCGCCCCCTGCCTCGTGGGGCCCCCGTGACTCCCCGGTGCCCTCCTTCTTCCTATATAAGTCCACGTACCCCAGAAACTCCGTGGACAGAGAGAAAACCCTAATTCCACCACCGTACCTTCTGTTCCTGTGGAGATCCCAACTTGGAGCCTGTTCCGGAGCTCCATCGGAGTGGGATCCACCACGGAGGCCTTCTTCATCATCATCATCGCCCTCACCATGAGTTGTGAGTAGTTTACCATAGACCTTTGGGTCCATAGCTAGTATCTAGATGGCTTCTTCTCTCTCTGTGGATCTCAATACAAAGTTCTCCTCGGTCTTCGAGGAGATCTATTCGATGTAATCTCTTTTTGCGGTGTGTTTGTCGAGATCCGATGAATTGTGAGTTTATGATCAAGCTTATCCATGAAAGATATTTGGTTCTTCTCTGAACTTTTTATGTGTGCTCATAATATCCTTGCAAGTCTCTTCGAATTATTGGTTTGGTTTGGCCTACTAGATCTATAGTTCTTGCAATGGGAGAAGTGCTTGGCTTTGGGTTCAATCATGCGGTCTCCTTTCCCAGTGACAGTAGGGGCAGCAAGGCACGTATTGTATTGTTGCCATCGAGGATAAAAAGATGGGGTATATATCATATTGCTTGAGTTTATCCCTCTACATCATGTCATCTTGCTTAAGGCGTTACTCTGTTCTTATGAATTCGATATACTAGATGCATGCTGGATAGCGGTCGATGTGTGGAGTAATAGTAGTAGATGCAGGCAGGAGTCGGTCTACTTGTCTCGGACGTGATGCCTATATACAATGATCATGCCTAGATAGTCTCATAATTATTCGCTTTTCTATCAATTGCTCGACAGTAATTTGTTTACCCGCCATAGAATATCGCTATCATGAGAGAAGCCACTATAGAAAACTATGGCCCCCGGGTCTATTCTCAACATATCAATCTACATCTACTTTACTTTTACCGCTTTTATTTTCTGTTCTTATAAACTAAAAATACCAAAAATATCAACTATCATCTCTATCAAATCTCACTCTCGTAAGTGACCGTAAAGGGATTGACAACCCCTTATCGCATTGGCTGCAAAGTTCTTATTTGTTTGTGCAGGTGCGAGGGACTCGCGCGCGGTCTCCTACTGGATTGATACCTTGGTTCTCAAAAACTGAGGGAAATACTTACGCTACTGTGCTACATCTCCCTTTCCTCTTCGAGGGAATACAACGCAAGCTCAAGAGGTAGCAAGACCCCCAAAGCTTTGTGGGAGGGCCAGAAGAGCCACGAGGAGGGCACAAGACACCGGGGCGCGTCTGTGCCCTTGTCCGTGCCCCGGTGGGTTGTGCTCACCTCGAGACCCATCTTCGCGTGAAACCGATGCCAAAAAATCCTATAAGTAGAGAAACCATCAGAAATAACCCTAGATCATAAGTTTCGCTGCCGCAAGCTTCTGTAGTCCATGAAAAACCAATCTAGACCCTTTCTCGCACCTTGCCGGAGGGGGAAATTATCACCGGTGGCCAGCTTCATCATCCCGGCGGCCACCATGATGAGGAGGGAGTAGTCCACCCTCGGGGTTGAGGGTTTGTACCAGTAGCTATATGTGTTTAATATCTCTCTTGTGTTCTTGAGATGCACAATCTTGATGTATCGCGGGCTTTGTTAATATAGTCAGATCATATGGTGTTTCCCCCTCTCTATCTTGTTGTGATGAATTGAGTTTCCCTTTGAGATTTCTTTGGATTGAATACTTTTATGGATTTGAGAACACTTGATGTATGTCTTGCTATGAATACCCGTGGTGACAATGGGGTATCATATCGATTCACTAGATGTGCATTTTGGCACTCAACTCACGGATTCTCGTGGTGACATTGGGGTAATCTATGCATAGGGGTTGATGCACGTTCTTGTCTTTGTTTCTCCGGTAGAAATCTTGGGGCACCCTTTGAAGTTCTTTGTGTTGGATTGAGTATTATGAATCTAAATTTGTTTTCGTGTTATTTTAGTACGAACTCTTGATAGATCGATCGAAAAGGATAACTTTGTGTTATCTTAGTACGAACTCTTGAAATATCGATCGGAAAGGATAACCTTGTGTTATTTTAGTATGAACTCTTGGATAGATCGACCGGAAAGGATAACTTTGTGTTATTTTAGTACGAACTCTTGAAAATATTGATCGGAAAGAATAACTTTGAGGTGGTTTCGTACCCCACCAACAATTTATTCTTATGTTCTCCGGTAGATAGGAACTTTGAAGTGATTCTTCATCGCACGTTGAGGGATGGTTACGTGATCCAATTATATTAGCATTGTTGAGAGATTGCACTAGCGAAAGTACGAACCCTAGGCCTCAGTTTCAAGCATTGCAATACCGTTTGTGCTCACTTTTTTTACTTGCTATCTTGCTGGTTTTTATTGTTACTATTATAAAAATCAATATCTATTATCCATATTACACTTGTATCACCATCTCTTCGCCGAACTAGTGCACCTATACAATTTACTTGGTGTGTTGGGGACACAAGAGACTTTTTATTATTTGGTTGCAGGGTTCTTTGAGAGAGACCATCTTCATCCTACACCTCCCACGGATTGATAATCCTTAGATTATCCACTTGAGGGAAAATTGCTACGTCCTACAAAACTCTGCGCTTGGAGGCCCAATGCGAGTCTACAAGAACAAGTTGTGTAGTAGACATCACTAGCCTCTATGGTACCGTGCATTGCCCACTCTCACATTGAACCTGGCGCATATTGTGCACATACATCCAAACGCATGGGAGGACTTTCTCTTGTTCTCCTACACATAAAACACTCCATCTCCTAAAACAGCTACCGTACCTAGCTATCATGGCATTTTCATAGTCATTCCGAGTATATTGCCTTGCACTAACATCATTATTACATTACATGACTAGAGACATGTTTTCATTTGCCTTGCATGATCATAGTATGGCTAGCTCGATATTTTCATGGCTTGTCCGTTTTTTTATATCTATGCTACGTCATATTATTGCACATACTGGTACACTACCAGAGGCTTTCATCATATAGATTTTCTCTCATGTATTCATTTTTGAGTTATGATTACTTCAGTTAAAATGTGTCAATAGAAAGTGTATCATTCATCATTGTAAGGTGTTGCTTCTACAAAAATAAGGAGAGAGATCAAATAAAAGATGCACAAGGAGGTGCCAAAAAGAAACAAAAACAAAGAAAAAAAGAGCAAGAAAAAAATATATAGAGAAAAAGGCGAGGAAGAGAGAAGGATCAACACCATTATCCTTTTTACTATACACTTGTGCTTCAAAGTAGCACCACTTCAAGCATTGTAAAGTAGAAAGTTTTATGAGCTTCATGTTTTATACTCGTGGGGAATTTGCACTATATATAGAACTTGGCTTGTATATTCCAACAAGCCGCCACCGTCATCACCATCATCATTCGCGCCTCCGCCATCATCACCACCATCACCATCCCTTCCTCCTCCTCCATCATGGTCTCCGGGATGGGTTGTAATAACTCTTGAACCCCGCTTATATGTGTTGTTCTTTGAGTAATTTGTTGGCTATGTATCAGTCGGTTAGTAAGTGGTTATTTGATATGTGTTGTCTAATTATGTGTGTTGCTTCGCGTTACATATTTACCTCCGGTAATTTAGTGATGGGAGATGTCCTATCCATTGGCATAGTTGGAGACATCCAACTCCCCATGCCACACATACGAGTATATGGATGGTTGTGGAAACGGATAGACGTGCGATGTGATAGGCACAGACATCTTATGGGGAACACAATTATTCTAGGAGCACGGTTGTCCATAGAACTTAATGCCTTCGTTGGGTCCTCATGACCCCTAGGACCTTAATATCTTTGCGTTAGCCGCCGTTGGTATGATATTAGAAGTAGGATGAATGAATTATCTCAACATAACGCGTCTTGAGAAATAATGTTATGTGAGGGACCGCCCACCAGAAGTAGACCACTATATCCTATAATGTAGGTACTGACTCAGCCACAATGGCATAGTCGTAAAGCTGAACTCCATTCCGTGCCGGAGGCCCGGAGCCGAACGAGGCCATACCTAGATGCCAACAATCTCATCTAGAACATCACATACTTCTCTTAGTTTATTTCATATGTTTAGTTTAGTATTTATTTTCTGTTCTCTCTAGTACTAAGTTTATTTCTACATTTGTCCTTTCTCTAGCAACTTACTTAAGTGAGCTATTTCCAAACTCCGGTTTGGGTGTGAGCATAGTTGTGTTAAGTGACAACGCAGCTGTGGGGATTGTGGTCCCATCCTATTCGCTCCCTCTGGGATCTATAAACCTTACTTATCATGAAATTGCTACATAGCCCTGTGCACTCGCATCCCATCACCCATCGGGTGTCGTTGCACATTTAACCTTGATTAGGCTTTAGCTTGGGCCGATTCAAGGGCGCCCCTCCCTCCGATGTTGACGGGCTATATGTACATTGTGTCTTGGCACCTAAACCCGTCGGGTCTCTTCTCTTTGGGCTCGGCCTATCGTGCCCTTGGTTGTGCGCCAGCTCTGGCGTGGACCAGTCCTTCCTAGAAAGCCCCACTTCCGTTGAAGATCAAGATCTTCCTTTGGCCGCTCCTACGTGGCTGCCTCCTCTCCGGTTTGAAGGTTGTGAAATGACATGGGTCGGGGCGATGACTTTTGCCCCCTTTGCAGCGTCCCCGAGTTTGGGACACACATGTTTTTCTCTTGTTCAGTTGCCCGTTTCTTTGGAATTTTATCCGCGAGGCTCTGGGTCCTTAATGGCAGGCCCTGGCAAGACCCTGGACCTGGGTGATTTCCCAGAGGCTCAGACCAACTGTACTATTAAGAGGAGACGCCTTTTCTGGTTGGTGTTCACAACAATGATATGAACCCTTTCAATGGCATGTAATAAGACAGTGATTGAGCAAATTTTCTTGCAGCACGTCACTAACTTGGTGTGCAAATTTCTAGCCTTCTTGCAGTCTGACACCGGCTCTCTAGGCAGTGAATATGCAGTGACTAGGGGGCATGATCGATGCCCTCGTTGTGGCATGGCTCCCCCACTATTGGTACTTTATCACCTAGTAGTTGGCTTGGTGGAGCCTTGTATCTATTTTGATTCTGTTTTTTTTTCCTTTTTCGGGCATATTTGTGTTGTTGTCTCGGTAGGCCTTCATTGTTACTTGTTGTTGTCTCGGTGGAGACTTGTTGTTAGTTCCTGATGGTTTACGTTATATATAAAGCGGGGCGAAAGATTGTTTGAAGAGAAATATGTGGCTGCCCCTCGACTCAAATCAAACACACACGTTGTGCCACATCTCTCTATTGTGCTACGTGAATATTCTATTATTCAATCCAGCATTTTTCAACCAAGTCGTACACTTATTGACATATACAAGTTTTTCTCCACCTAGATGGTCGAGCAGCAAGCAACGGAAAAGCTGATGTGAATTGTTTTTTGGCAACTTTGTTTCAAGTTTTTCTGACTAGCTGTGCCTGTGCGTTGTATCTGCCCATCTACATTGCACACGAAGATTCCCACTTAAACTGCATGGCTTGTCGTATTCGGCATTACAAAAATGGCATATTATAACCAGATGCATGAGGAGTGGCTTCACGTATAATACTACCCCGGAGAGAGGTTCTGGAGTCCATTGGCATTCTTCTAGCCCCTGAAATTTGTTTACAAGTGATTGACTTGGACTACGATGCATGCATACAGATGGGCCTTGACTTCGGGATCCAAAAATGTGCCACGGTACTTCAGCTGCAGCCTCGTGGAGGCACATTTCGCTCTTATCTCCAACGTTATACAATTGTTTTGACCATCATGTGAGGCCAAAATGTATTCCTGGCAGAAATGGGAGATAAATTTGATTTGATTATTTGGCACTAATCCCGAAACTCTTGTATTTTAAAGAGAAATTATTTGGCAGCTCAAAAGGCCAAGCTGCCAAGGGTCATCACTAACCACAATCCCGTGCCCAACTGACTTTCGATTTTATATGCTCAATGTGCACGGCCGTCCATTTTCTTGTGTCCGCGTCTGCGCATCACCGTGGCCTTGCCGTGGCGTCACATGGCAACTGGGAGCTGCACCACACACATATATGTGTACTTGTTTTATGTATGTCCATCATCAAACTCCAATCATACATTGAACGGAACGAGATGCCTTTTGCCAGACTATCTTGATTTCATTGAAAAAATCGCTGGACAAAATAATAGACTGCCACTAGGCAGTAGACGAACCACCTGAACTGAATGTGGTGCGAGTAAACAAACGCAATGCAGTCTTGTTTGTTGTGTGCGTGTGCGCGCGCAAATGCAATCTAGCTTGATGTCATCTAGTGCCACCACTAACCAGTGTCAAATACCGCAATCTTGATGTCACTAAGCCGAGAATCTAGTGCGGCCACCAATCACCGTGCTAATGGCCATGACTAACAACTCGAACTCTTGGCCTTGTCTTTCTATCTATGAGAGCGGCGTACTGGTCGGCTAAGAATTTGTAATTTCAGATCAACAACCGGCGGTGCCGCGCCTCTGGCTTCTTCGTCTGGCCGGTCGCCGCTGCCGATTGTGTTACCGAAGGAGCTTGGGTATTTTTGTACGGAAATGTGTATATGATGACGAGGTGAACGGACGGGTACGGGCGAAGCGTATCGGCCTGAGCACCGGCAGTGGCGGACGAAGCTCTTCGGGTCGAAGACAGACACGCCGATGCTGACGCTGCGGCGCATGGCACGGCGGCCTGCGGGGGACATCCGGACAGAAAGTGGTGACGGGCGGCGACCTGCTCCCGCCAAGCTTCGTGTCTGCCTGCTGCTTCCTTTCACACACCACACGCGGCCAAATTCTCTGTTTTGACCTTTTTAAAAACTTTAGCGCGATCGGATCCAATATGGAAAAAAAAATCGTAATCTGATCCTTTTCCTACCGCCATCGTCGGCGGTAGGGTAACACAGCCTACCGTCAAGGCTATGACGGTAGGACTTGACTGCGCCGTTTGAGGTTGAAAATACCCTACGGCCGTAGTCCTTGGTGGTAGGGTCTGGAATATATATATTTGGCGTAGCGTCCATTAGAACTGAAGCACTTTGGTGGCGAGTTGGCTAGCGTGTACAGGTTTACTCGGTTTTCTTGAGTTTGTGCCTTACTAAGGCCATTTTTATAAAATTCCTGCAAAGTTTTATTTTTCTGCAGTCTTTTTGCGACCATTTTTTGTTTATTTTTATTTTACCCAATAAACAATAAAAAACTTGTATAATTAATATTAGGATATGAACTATTGATAAAAATATAGTTTTACTTATCTGTGAATGTTTTATAAAATCCCTGCAAAGATATAAACGAATATGATGTGATAATTTTTTTGTCCAATTAATGTTAAGGTATGGATTATTATTATTATTTTTACTTATACGTATCTGTTTTATAAAATTCACGCAAAGATTTGTTTTTCTGCAGTCTTTTTGCGGTTTAGATCTGTAACATACATGGAAGAGAGCATTTTTACTCTTTGCTCATCATGAAGATTACGCGCTCATCATACTTTACTTTGTTTAACTCTGTTGTTGTCTGTCTCTGACTAGCTATGTTAATTATGAGTATTCTTTCATCTTGTTTTGCCAAAAGAGCTACATATGGTGTGTAGTTAATAATTGTTTGCAACAAATTATCGGAATAAAAGCACTTTATGCTTGATTTTGAACTGTTTAATTAAAAGTAAATGTTTATTCTGAGCAGCACTGAGATTGGCCGTCTCTGCACTCAAACCACTATACACACGCGCACCTCCAAGTCCTCCACTTTAGTTAGAGCAACTCTAGCAGACCGCGCATCCGCCGTCGACCCGCAAAATAACCGCCAAAATGCGGGTACGTGCCGAAAAGCCAGACCGACCAGACCCCGCATCCCGCCCTAGCCCGCAAAAAAATTTGGGGGCGCGGCAAAATCCCTCCCTCAACTCGGGAAAATGCGGGTTTCCCCCTCGCGGCTGCGGTGCCCTGCATCACAGAGAAGCAGTTAGCGGGAGGGACATTTCAGCCCCGCGCTGTTTTCCCCCTCATTCCGCTGCCGCCCGCCCTTGCTTCCGCCCGCCCGCCCGCCGCCGGCTATTCCAGCCATATCTGTCGGCTGAATCGTGCCGCGGGGCCGCGCCACACCCTCTCGTGCCGAGCCGCTGCACCGCCCCTCCGGATCCGGCGAGAAGAGCCGCCCCACCCCCGTCGTCGCCGCCGCCACCGGGAATCGACCACCGTCCCCGCCCCGGGATCACCCCGTCGTCGGTTAGTCCCTTTTTTGTGGTTTTTACGAGCTATGTAATGGATTGACGCGCCGGTGTGCGTGTAGATGGAGTTGACCCCGTGCGAGAAGTTTTTGCTATCCGATTCGTCCGATTCGGACGACTCGGATGTTGAGACCATGTTTGCGACCTTTCGGCGGCAAACATTAGTCATGGCGCTTGCCGTGAAGGAGCATGAAGACGAGCACCGGAAGAGGAGGCGGGGATCTATTGTCGGGCGTCTGTGCATTCCTCGGAATCACCATCTTGGGAACGAGATGTTGATGCAAGACTATTTCGCGGAGAATCCTACGTATCCTCTACACCTCTTCCGGAGAAGGTACCGAATGCGTCGATCCCTCTTTGTGAAACTTGTTCAAACTTGCGAGGCAAATTGCCAATATTTTACTCAAAGAAGGAATGCCACAGGCTTAAAAGGATTTAGTGCATATCAAAAAATCTCGGCGGCTATGCGGGTCATTGCATACGGCGTTCCGGCTGACTATGCCGATGAGTACCTTCGCACTGGTGAAGATACTACAATTGAGTCAGTGCGTAGATTTGCAAAAGTGATCATTCGTGTCTTTGGTCATGAGTATTTTTGGGCACCCAACGAGGATGACACAAAGAAATTGATGGAATCTAATGAGAGGAGAGGTTGGTCGGGCATGCTAGGTAGCATCGATCGTATGCATTGGACATGGAAAAATTGCCCAAAGGCATGGCAAGGAATGTATTGTGGCAAGTCTCGTGGTGCAACAATTGTGCTAGAGGCCGTAGCATATGAGGATTTATGGATTTGGCATTGCTTCTTTGGTATGCTGGGCACTCTCAATGTGTTGCAACGATCTCATTTGTTTGCTAGGCTTGCTAATGGTGATGCTCCTGCTTGCAACTACACTATCAATGAGCATGAATACACAAAGGGGTACTATCTTGCAGATGGTATATACCCTCCTTGATGCACATTTGTCAAAAGCATCAAAGAACCCATAACTAAAAAACAATGTGAATTTGCAAGGGTGCAAGAGGCAGCCCGAAAAGACATTGAAAGAGCATTCGGCGTTTTGCAATCTAGGTTTGCCATTGTCCGTGGCCCTGCTCGTTTTTTGGATAATAAAACCTTGAAGAACATCACGACATGCAGTGTTATCCTGCACAATATGATTCTTGAAGATGACAGAGGAATGAACTTAGAATTCTTTTACGACAATGTGGGTAGCCGTGTCAAACCAGCTAGAGATCCAAACCGCATTAGAGCTTTTCTTCAGACATATAAGGAGATTGAAAATGCAGACACACACTTTCAACATCAGGAAGATCTCATTGAGCACCATTGGCAAAGGGCTGGACAGTGACTACTTTTTGTATTCATTTGTATTTGTATTGATGACAAGTTTTGTATTGCATTATTTAAGTTTTGTATTCACGACAAGTTTGCTACGGTGATTTGAATAATTATTTGTAATATGGATGATTATTGTATTATGTTTGATTCAAATAATTCTGTTTGTTTTCTATTGTTCAAGATTTGATATTTGCGGGCTGATGATATGCGGGAAGCAGCGACGCAAAGATCAGAACCTGCATAGCCGATCCGTAAAAAACATATTCCGCGAATTTACCTTTTTACGGATCCGTTTGGGGGGTCTGCATCCGTGCCAGCGCACAAAAGCTGTTTTGCGCGAACTGCAAACGCGTTTTGCAAGCCGGCGGGATGCGGAGTCTGCTAGAGTTGCTCTTACTACTATGTTATTAATTTTGCGATACAAAGATGACCTCTCCAGTAAGATCAAATACGATGTAAGTCTGTTCTCAGTATTATCATCCAAACACTGATACAAATCATGGTGTGCAATGGTCTTCCGAACTTTAAGCTAACTAAGAAAAATAGCAGGAAGTAGTACAACCACTGGGTAAGCAAATTATTTGTGGATATGGAAGAGGATAAATAAATGCTCATAGAGCCGTATTTCATCGTTTCTTGGGTTCCGATGTCAGAACACAAGTTTCAAAAGAACATATACAAACTGCAAATTAGAAGTCCGACTGATTCCAAAATTGTTGAGCAGTTTAAAATGGATTGATCACTTTCAAAAAATTAATTTTATAAATAATGCATACCTTATCATTAATTGAAAAAAATCACATCATATTCGTTTATATCTTTGCGGGGATTTTATAAAACATTTACAGATAAGTAAAACTATATTTTTGTCAATAATTCATATCCTAATATTTGTACAAATTGTTTATTGTTTATTGGGCAAAAGGATTTCACATAAAATAGCCATAGTAAGCCTCGAACCCAAGACCTACCTAGTAAACATGCACGCGAAAGCCAACTCGTCACCAAAATGTTTCAGTTCTAATGGGCGTCACGTCAAATATATACATTCCAGACCCTACCGCCAAGGACTGATGTCAACTATACAACCTTCTTCTTGTAGACTCGTGTTGGCCTCCAAACACAGAGTTTTGTAGGACAGTAGCAATTTTTCCTCAAGTGGATGACCTAAGTGTAATCAATCCGTGGGAGGCGTAGTATGAAGATGGTCTCTCTCAAACAACCCTGCAACCAAACAACAAAGAGTCTCTTGTGTCCCAACACACACAATACAATGGTAAATTATATAGGTGCACTAGTTCGGGAAAGAGATGGTGGTACAAGTGTAATATGGATGGTAGATATAGATTTTTCTAATCTGAAAATATAAAAAAAGCAAGGTAACTAATGATAAAAGTGAGCACAAACGGTATTGAAATTCTTAGAAACAAGGCCTAGGGTTCATATTTTCACTAGTGCAAGTTCTCTCAACAATAATAATATAATTGGATCATATAACAATCCCTCAACGTTGAAAGATCGTGGATGTCGCCTAGAGGGGGGGTGAATAGGCGCTTTAAAATAATTACGGTTTAGGCTTGAACAAATGCGAAATAAACCTAGCGGTTAATTTGTCTAGCACAAAACCTACAACAACTAGGCTCACCTATGTGCACCAACAACTTATGCTAAGCAAGATAAACAACTAGGTGATAGCAAGATATATGACAAGAAAAATATGGTAAAGTGCATAAGTAAAGGGCTCGGGTAAGAGATAACCGAGGCACGCGGAGACGATGATGTATCCCAAAGTTCACACCCTTGCGGATGCTAATCTCTGTTTGGAGCGGTGTGGAGGCACAATGCTCCCCAAGAAGCCACTAGGGCCACCGTAATCTCCTCACGCCCTCACACAATGCAAGATGTCGTGATTCCACTAAGGGACCCTTGAGGGCGGTCACCGAACCCGTACAAATGGCAACCCTTGGGGGCGGTCAACGAACCCGTACACTTTGGCAACCCTTGGGGGCGGTCACCGGAACCTATAAAATTGCTCGGGGCGATCTCCACAACCTAATTGGAGACCCCGACGCTTGCCTGGAGCTTTACACCACAATGATTGAGCTCCGAACACCACAAGGTTGGGGCTATCTCCCCAACGACACCATGAAGCTTTACCACAATGGAATATGGCTCCGAGGTGAACTCAACCGTCTAGGGCGCCCAAGCACCCAAGAGGAACAAGCTCAAGGGTACCAAGCACCCAAGAGTAATAAGCTTCTCAGCTTATAACTTCCACGTATCACCGTGGAGAACTCAAACCGATGCACCAAATGCAATGGCAAGGGCACACGGAGTGCCCAAGTCCTTCTCTCCAAAATCCCACCAAAGCAACGAATGCTAGGAAGGAAATGAGAGGAAGAACAAGAAGGAGAACACCAAGAACTCCAAGATCTAGATCCAAGGGGTTCCCCTCACCTAGAGGAGAAAGTAATTGGTGGAAATGTGGGAAGAACACATGGAGGGATTGAGAGATAGCAAGCTCAAAGAAGGTCAACAATGGGGGAAGAACACGAGCTTTTTAAAGATTAGATCCATTGGGGAAGAAGACCTCCTTTTGTAGGAGGGGAAAGAATCCAACCGTTATCCCCTCTCACAGCCCGTGCGGCGCGGTAATACCACACCAAACTTGCGGTACTACCGCAAGGCGGTGTTGTACTACCGCTCACACGGTAGTGATCATATGAGGGCCTGTTGCACATGGCAACGAGCGGTAGTACCGCCGGAGCGGTACTACCGCGCGCCCTCACGGTACTACCGTAAGGCAGGCATCAACTAGTACTGGAAATGCACGGAAGTAATAAATTACATCCATGCCTACTTCCGCTAAGATTGGAGCTGACGAAAGTCCGGCACGGTAGTACCGGACAGGAGTCGCGGTACTACCGCATGAGGGCGGATGTAAAAAATTATATCCGCGCCTACTACCGCATGCGTTTGCGTCAAGGTTGGGGGCATCGGTACTACCGCTAGCTCCTGCGGTACTACCGCACACCACTGAGGCTTTAGCACTTGGACGCCTTCATATCGTAGCTAAAGACACAAAAGGATGCAATAAAACCAAAACTGCCATAACTTCTGCAAATGAGCTCATAATTGAGCAAACTCAAGCTTGTTGGAGAGGGGAAGACGTGAAGCATCAAAACAGCGACTGTTTATAGTAGGTAGAGGCAGGGAGGTATGCCAAAGATATGGAGGAATGAATCCTCCATCGGAAAAGAACCGGCAAAACCTCCAAGATCGAAAACATCATAGAAGATGCATGTGAACTCCGTTTTCAATGAACTCGAGCTTGACATCCAGATGACCATAAGCTCTAAGACTCACAAAGAGAACCGACAAAAACCCCCAACATCGAAAAAATCATAGTAGATGTATATGAACTCTGTTTTTGATGAACCCGAGCTTGTCATGAAAATGACCATAAGCTCCAAACTCACAAGGAGAAGAACCAAACAAGAACCAATAAAGATGATGCAAGCATGCAATGGTTTGAGCTCTCTACGAACGATACGATCAAGCTACTCATTGAGAGCCCCCTTGATAGTACGACAATCGATCCTATAACCCGGTCTACCAACTACCACCATGAGACCGGTAAAATAGAAAACCTATCAAGGGCAAACCGTTGCCTTGCACAAAGTCCACTTGAGCTAGCTGTAGACGATCTTGACTTCCTCAAGTTGGACCACCTTTCTTGATTGCGTTGGCTCGGTGAAGACTAGTAGATTGCTCCCCCATATTCCACTATGGCTGACCCACTCTTCGGCATATCTTCACAAGTCCATTGTCACCACAATGGACGGCAAGCTTCAAGCACTTGATCTCCTCGTGATGCATTACTTGAACTTGCACACCGTAACCTAACCCCACAAAGAACTCTCGCGAAGACCATGGGTTAGTACACAAAGCGTAATTGACAATGCTTACCATACCATGGGATCACTTGATCCCTCTCGGTACATCTTCTACGCTTTGTGTGTTAATCAACTTGATTCACTCTTTCACTTAGTCTTGATCAACCTCTCACATGACCAATCTTTAGGTAATTCCCTGAATAGCACCTTGGTCATCACAAACTCTCCTTGAAACCAACAAATGGACTTCAAGAAAACCTATGGACAAATCCTTCAAATATAACTCAAGGCAACCATTAGTCCATAGAGATTGTCATCAATTACCAAAACCAAACATGTGGGCACTGCATGTTCTTTCAAACGTGTAACAAAGAGTCACTCCAAAGTTACTAATAGCGCAGAACAAATGAAGAGATTATTGTAGGGTACGAAACCACCTCAAAGTTATTCTTTTTGATCGATCTATTGGGCTATTCCTATAAGTGTCACAAACAGCCCTAGAGTTTGTACTAAAATAACACCTTAAGACACAAATCAACCAAAACCCTAATGTCACCTAGATACTCCATTGTCACCACAAGTATCCGCGGGTTTGATTATACGACATGCATCAAACAATCTCAGATTCATCTATTCAAACCAACACAAAGAACTTCAAAGAGTGCCCCAAAGTTTCTACCTGAGAGTCAAGACGAAAACGTGTGCCAACCCCTATGCATAAGTTCACATGGTCACTGAACCCGCAAGTTGATCACCAAAACATACATCAAGTAGATCACATGAATATCCCATTGTCACCATAGATAAGCACATGCAAGACATACATCAAGTGTTCTCATGTAATGCCCAGGATGGGACTATACCTCCTACGTGTCGAGGCACGACTTAAAGGTATAAGCCCATCCTAGAATGATCTCAAGTTTGGTATCTTTGCACAACTCATGTAAAAGAGGGATTAAAATGCAAAAGGAGATAGTTGGCTTACACTCGCCACTTCACACAATACATTACATAAGCAATCATCATTCAAAACATCACAACCCGACTACGGGTGAAGATCCAAAAGAAAGATACCAAAACAACATAAAACCACAGGTCAGGATCGAATCCTAGTAGAAACCACTACTGAACATCGAAACGTCACAAACAAACAGCCACGATCTTCATCGGACTCCTGGGTGAAGAACTGATCCAACTCCTGCAACGAACTCGGCTGAACCTGCATCTGGTGTGGTGAAGTATCTGTGAGCCACAGAGGACTCAACAATCCCGTTCCCGGGTAACAAGACTATTTAAGCCTTGGGTGAGGACAAGGCTGAAGAAAGAATATGAGGTGAAGGAAAAACAAGAGTCTGCAGCAGCAACTAGCACTAACTTACGTAATAGAGAGCGAGAAGAGAAGAGCATCGGTCGAAAGATGATCACTAAGTGATCCTAACTAAAGCCGGTCAAACATAACCCCACCGTGTTCAACTCCCGAATCCCTATTCGGAAATTGACAGTCACGGTACACACGCTGGTAGTGTATTGAAGCATTGTGTCAAGTTTTCTACAACCGGAATTAACAAGCTCCCATCTGCCACATAACCGCGGGCACGGCTTTCGAAAGTTCAAACCCTGCAGGGGTGTTCCAACTTGACCCATTACAAGCCCACGATCCGCGGAGTCGCAACTCCATAGGTGGGAAGACCCGAGTATTCTCGGAATCCCGTGCTCAAGTTAAACCGAACTAAGGTAAGGCTAATCCAGCAAATCCTCCCGGCGTGTCGACACCCTGATAGTAGCCGCGCGTATCTAAGTCTCAGGACACGACCGGATGGGCGAAGCTACAGGACCCAATCCTCGAGTTTCCCCGTGGTGGTTCCCGCAGGCTCCCCGTTTGGGACCAACACCATCGGCACTGGCCCCCCCTGCTATGTAGAATAAGGATCCTCGAGGGAACGACCCCCTATGCAAATTTAATTAATTAATTAAGTTGTTATTATGAGGCAAATAGTACCAAATGTTGGGACTTGCTGGAAAAGACTTAGCACTTAGCGGTTTATCAAGGGGGTCCCATACACCCCAACCGTGTTAGGAACGCAAAATCAAGGAACATAACACCGGTTTATACGGTTCCTAACGGCATGAGTGGAACAAAACACCAAGCAAAAGGCTTAGCCTTCCACCCTGCCAGTATATAGGTGATTTCATTTAAGCATTTATATAGTGTGATATAACCCAACCAAACTTCAACATGAAGCAAGCATCTTCAATCTTCACCTGCAACTAACAATGCTATAAGAGGGGCTGAGCGAAGCCTACGTATAGCCAAGCAACGGTTTGCATAGGTAGGGTGGTTAAACATGGCAATTGGTTACAAGTAGGAGGCTGACAAGAAGACATGGGCATCGAGGCAAAACTAAAGAGCGATACTCTAGCAATAGGCAAAGATAGTAATGGTATCCGGGTTCGGTCATCTTGCCTGGGATTCCACAGAGGAAGAAGAACGGATCCATGAAGTAGGCGGAGCAACACAGACGAGAGAAACCTCACAACTCCGGAACGAAACCGAAGCTAACAAGAGAAGCAACCGGAAAGAAAACAAACAACGCGGTAAACACACAATCATAAACATGGCATACGATGCACAAACAAGAATGATGCATGTCCGGTTTAAATATGCAAGGCATGGCAAAGTGCACAAACAAAACTACAAGTTAAGTGGAGACCAATATGCAACGAGTTGCATATTGACGAAACACCACATTTTAATTATTTAGTTGACTCTCGTTATTTACAAGACAAGATTAAATGTTGGTTAACATGGCAAGAGGTGAGGCATAAAGAAACTACTCTAATAAGGCAATTTAAATGAGGCCGGAGAATAACAACAACATATCCGGAAAATCCCCATGAGCATGTTTAATAATTATAAGCAAACAACAATTAAACACATATTAAATGTTGTTAACATGATGCGGATGACATGAACAAGCTTATGCAATTATTATTATAAGTTGACAAGAGAGAATGAAGTATTTGTCACCGTGGTGGAAGAAGGGTGCCACGGCAATGATCCGAAATGATGCAACGCAACACCTCGGTTCCGGTAACTCGTTGAGAGTCCGGTGCAAAAGATGAAGGTGGCGTGAGCGAGTCAAACAAGATGAAAGGTGGGGCGATCCCGTTGCCGGGTTTCCACGAGTCGGCGACGAGGCAACCGAGGAACATGAAAAAAGGTGGAACGGGCACGAAGCACACACGGGAGACATTTCATACAACACAAGCAAGCACAAGCGTTCATCCACGGGGTCGTCTCGGGGTTATACCTTCGAAGCGTGCGTTTCGGGGCGATTCGAGACGTAGGGGAAGGAGGCGTTCCGTTCGGAGAGGAAGTAGACGTTCTCATTTCTTCACCGAAGGTAGTCATTCTCGTAGCGGTAGTTGTACTCGGGCGTCGGTAGTGGTACTCGCGGTCATCGAGCGACGGTAGTTGTACATGATCCGTAGAGGTACTTGTCATCGTCTCGTTCGGTCGTCGTGGTACTTGACAAAAGGTTGTGGTCTCGATATCGTAGTTGTACACGTGGTCGTCGTGGGAAGTAGTGGAACTTGGTCATTTTCCGGGCGTCGGTAGTCGTACACGGGGCGTTTTGTAGATGTTCACGGAGCTCGTTCGTAGATGTACTCATTTCCGTAGATGTTCAAGTCGTTGCGGTCTTTGGCGTGAAGGCGTACACGTTCTCTGTCAAGGTCAACACAAGCAACCCGAAACAAAAACAAAACTACAACAACAAAAACTTCAGCAAGGCAGCACGGGCGACGGGAACGGAGGCAGAGCTGCGGCAACTTGGCGAGGTGATGGTGACGACGCAGTCGAGGACGGGCGCTGCCGCGGTGCAGCAGCGGCTCCTGGCCGGGGAGGAAGAAGAGGCCACGCCTTGCTGGTCGAGGGAGGACGCGGGCCTCGAGGCGCGGCAGCTCCTGGCCGCGGAACACGGCACGGGCGCGCTGAGATCGACGGGCTTCGGCCTTGGCGACGAAGGAGACTGGAGGGGGCGCGGGATCCGGCCGGGAGGCGAGGTGCTCGAGGAGGGGCCTGGATCGGGGCGCGGCTGAGCCCTCGGCTCCATGGCGGTGCTGGTGAAGCGAGGAGCATCGGAGGCGGGGCCTTGGTGCTGACTGGGCTGGAGACGGCGCTCGGGGCCGCGGCAGGAGGAAGGCTTGGGGCGCCGGCCATGGCCTCTGGAGGAGGGAGGAGACAGCAGCTCCTGCCGGCCCTGGAGGGAGGGGCGACCGGCGCGGTCCGGCCGAAGGTAGCAGGGCCATGGCGCTCGCTGGACGAGGGGGCGCGGGGCTCCTGGCCGCTGGGCGCTCGGGGCCTCGGGCTGGAGGGAGCGGCTCCATAACGCTGGACGGGGCGGTTCGCGGCGGAAGGGAAGGGCGCCGGCCTGCTCCTTATCTCCTGGAGGCGAGCGCGGCGGGAGAGGATGGCATCGGGGAGGAGTGGAGACGAGAGGGGAGAGGGTGAGGGACGAACGAGGGGGTCGGGCGCTGTCTATCCGAGAGAAAACGGGTCGCGAGCGAGGGGAGGAAACGGACAGAGAGAGAGTCGAGGGAGAGGGAGAGGGTTCGAGGGGTGGCGGCGGAAGGAGAGGGAGTGCGAGGGAGGTGCGATGGAAGCCTGGCTGCAGCTAGGGTTAGGACTGGAACGGGCCAGGTGAGGGGGGAGGAGGCCCAAGAGGGAAAGGCTAGAAGGAAGAAAAAAACAAAAGGCTGGGCTGCTGGGCTCTCTTCTTCTTTTTATTTCTTTAACAGAAATAAAAATAGAGAGAGTGCAAAAGAAATTAAGAAAAGAGGCCAGAACAGAAAATAAAATATGGAACATTTTTATAAGGCTTTACGGGATATTACCAACCCAACAAAAATAGTTCCAACAGAAAGGGAAGTGCAAACTAAAAATAATAATTAGCTTGCCTGAAGGAGTTTAAAAGGAGTCTAGATTTAGAGGAGCCTCGAAAAATAGGAAAAGAATTATAGGGAGGGTTTAGAAGTAGAAACTCGAAGTGAAATAAACATGAGGAATTTGCAAGTGTGTTGGGGTAATTCCATCAATGGAATATTTATTAATATAGCTCCCTAAAATATTGAGAGGCTTTATATGTTTTAAAGAGAAGACACCTTCCCTCGATTTAAATGGACCGAAGGTCCACACGGTTTATTTAGGTTGAGATGCAAAAAAATAAAATAACATGATGGCATGATGACATGATGCAATGCAAAAATAAATAACACAAGCACAAAAGAACACACGGGCAACCCGGAACATCTGGAATCTTCGGGAATCTTCTGGAATCTTCTGGGACGTCGGTCTCGGGCGTCACAACTCTCCCACACTAACAGAGGATCTCGACCCGAGATCCTAGAGATATCACCGGGTAAAAACGGAAAAAGAAGAGTTAAAACAAAGTTGCTTCTTTGACAGACGAGTGAAAACCACGAACCTTGAGAGGTTAAACAAGTTGAAAGAAAGAAAGCAACGGAGATGAACGAAGATGAAACACTCCGTTAGAAAAGACGAACAAGGAGCATTACGAGAACCTTGAAGGTTAAAAGACATGAAACAAGAGCTCACGGATGACAAAAGAATTAGAAACCGCAATGGTGTAGCCAAGGAATAAGAATGACAGAATTTGGACAGCACTCCGTCTGAAAATGGAAGGAATTAACAAGAACTTGAGAAGATGGATGATAGTTGATGAAAACAACAACACATTGCCTCCGAAACAATTAAAAGAATGGCACAAGGGTAAGAAAGATTCAGATAGCACTCCGGTTAAAAGATAGGCAAAACTTGATAAGATGAGAGAACTAGAATGAAGAATACAACACTCCGGTTAAATGGACAAGCAAAGGAAAGAACATGATCTCGATAAAACGAGATGATGGTTTGGAGAGAGCAACATCACAAAGCCTCCGGAACGAAAGAATAGAATATAGATCAACGAAAGAAAAGAATGGAGAGAAAAGACAACTTCTCTCAAAATTGAATTTGAAAGAGCATCCTGACCAAGATGGATTGAATGGATTTGTTGAAAATTCAACAACGAAAGAATAAGCTTGAAGTGGGCTTATGGAAACATCTTAAAATTAAGAGGTGACAACCAGCCACTAACAGAAACGATTGATTGGATTGAGATCAACAAGGAGATGAAAAACTTATTTCACCGGAAGGATAAATGAAGAATTTGGGTCATTTATAAGCACCATAATAACCACATTCCTCAGGGAAAGCTTTTAGGTGAATTATAACCCAAGATAACTCCAATGAATAGATTGAATGGTTGGAAAGATCTCCTGAACAAAGAAAATGATGGGTTTAAATATCCCATTCCTGACAACTTGTGAATCTTGAAACATGAAGGAATTGATAAGAATGACATAACACCATCTGAAAAGATAAGGTAGAAAGAATTGCACTTGGAAACATGATGAAGAATGCTTGAGCTCCAACAAGAATCTTGATGAAAACTTCGAGGATGAATTAAATCATGATGAACCACCATGAGAACTCCGGTAATGAAAGCATGAGAAGTGAAAGATGAAAAGAATAAGATTCAAAGCCTCTGATGAATTAGATGGAGGTTTGAAATGATATAAATGAAAATAACTTGGAGCTCCGGAAAACAAGATGAAGAACTTGGAACCGAGAATATGATATGATGAACAAGCTCCAGCCAAAAGAATTAAATCACCTTGAAGGAATAAGAATAAGAATTATGTAATGCATCTCCTTCACCAATTTAAATTGATGACAACCAAAGGATTTGGCATACTACTTATTCTCGTTGGAAAGGATTAAAGAGAGATCTCGGACAAGCTCGGATAAATCTTCAACGAACCACCGGTAGGATTATGAAAAGAACAAATGAATGAAAACGATAACAACGGAAATGTAATCTTGAAAGAACCACCGTAAAAATATGAAGACGAACGAAGAGACATCAATGAAGAATATTTGGAGGATGAGGTTGAAAACTGAGAACGAAGAAATCTTCTGAAATGATGGCCTTCGGAGGATCACAATAGAAAAGAATTCATGAAATGCTTCGGATGGTTAAAAAGAATTCCTCACAATGGGAACAATAATGAGGATGGCATGAAGCTAGAACCACGAATCTTCAAGAGAACGGGTCAGGATTTAAGACAAACACTTCTCCAGTCTTGAAATATTGAGAATGAAGACGAGAAATGCCATGAAAAATTGTTGAGCACTCCGGAAGAATAAAAAGATGGAAGGTGGAGCTAAAGATGGATATAATTGAAAACAAGCTTGGAGAAGGCATGTGACTGATGGAAATCATTCTTACGTCACACTTTGACAAGAATTTGAGTATAACTCCGGAAAAAGAAGAGTCAGGCAAGATCCTGGAAAAAGACCTGTGGGTTAGGGCCCACTCAAAGAAAATCACCGTTGAAAAAGATTGCTTAAGAGATATTGCACCGGTTGAATTAAATGGCTTGAATAAGATAACAACCTCAAAATAGTTTGAACGGATTAAGAATGGAATTATGAATCTTCAGCACTCCGGATATGAATAGCAAGAGGAGAATGATTAATTGGTGCACCGGAATAAGAAAGCATTGTGAAAAGAGGAAAAAGGATAAGATCAACACCAAATTCTTGAATTACATCCACCGGTAGAATAAACGAGAAAGGAGAAAAGATGAACTTGAAGCTCTCGAGCATCTTCACGATAATTCACCGGATAAGAACATTGAAGGAAAAGAATGAAGAAACATCACATGAATAAAAATGGATACTTCATTAAGAATTCTGGCTCCAAGAAAAGAAGGGAGGGAGGGTGGGGAAAACAAAGACAACTTGGGATGCAGACAAATCGTCGGATTTCTCAACGGCGTCTGTATGGAGTAACTTGAAGAGAAGGCACACTGGTTGGAAAGGATTAACATGAAAATCTTGATGGTCAAGAAGAATTAGCACTCCCATAAAAATATGAGAACACCGATTAGGGAAGGTATGGAAACAACATTTGACATCGAAGCAACTCGAATACCAGAATCAAAACAAGAACAAAGGATAGATATGTAGCAGCCTAATCTTCACAATATCATTCGAACAGAGACTTGAACGAATGAATTCCGCAGGAACATCAACTTGACGAGAAGACACTTGGAGAACAAAAGGAAAAATAAAAAGGAACAAAGATCAGATAGAACAAATACAAGATAGAAGTTTCATTCCACATCTTCGTGCTGAAAGCTCATGGAACGTGTTACAAAAGGGTTTTGCAATCCCCGGATCAGCATAGCCAAGGACCCTTTAAGATGCAACTCCCGATCAGAACAAGTCCATAAAACCACTTCACTCAATGTAGAACCCCGAACTTCATATCGAGCATCCGTTGGAAGAATGCCTAGAACTACTAGATGAACCCACCTATAGATTTCCGAAAGTTTCCAGTTATGCAATCAGGTGTTGGGGATACACGGGAAGCACCGCGCAATCAACTCTAAACCTACATCCAGGTGTATCCATCCTTCAACACATAACCAGTCTTTCTCGAAAACTGTTTACCTCGGACCTTCGAAAAGCATCCACTATACAAGCTATGGCAATACTCTCGAACTACCTCCCCAGTACTGGGTGATGTCGGGGTTATCTTGCCACTGGCCGTATAGGGGAGATTTTCGATGTTGGCCGTCTTAAGTATTTAGTACTGCCGCGATATGCTTGTGACAACAATACCCCGAAGCTCAACTCCTCGGTAACAGGAGGCATCGAGAACAATATCCTTGTCACGAGAACATCAAAACAATCCCAGAATACTCGCGGGATCCTAAAAAAAATTTGGTGCAATTTTTGAAAGTAGAAGAGGCAAGAGTAATCGTCAGGAGTACTCACCAGAGAGAAAGGGGATGAGAAGCAAAGAAATCCTACTCTCCGATATAATATAGGACTCAAAAAGTTTTCAGTGTGTGCCTAGACTCAACCGTCAACGATTCGATCAATCAGTGGGGGCTTCTAGGTCGGAGAAGGCTCTGAATACCAACTTGTAATGCCCAGGATGGGACTATACCTCCTACGTGTCGAGGCACGACTTAAAGGTATAAGCCCATCCTAGAATGATCTCAAGTTTGGTATCTTTGCACAACTCATGTAAAAGAGGGATTAAAATGCAAAAGGAGATAGTTGGCTTACACTCGCCACTTCACACAATACATTACATAAGCAATCATCATTCAAAACATCACAACCCGACTACGGGTGAAGATCCAAAAGAAAGATACCAAAACAACATAAAACCACAGGTCAGGATCGAATCCTAGTAGAAACCACTACTGAACATCGAAACGTCACAAACAAACAGCCACGATCTTCATCGGACTCCTGGGTGAAGAACTGATCCAACTCCTGCAACGAACTCGGCTGAACCTGCATCTGGTGTGGTGAAGTATCTGTGAGCCACAGAGGACTCAGCAATCCCGTTCCCGGGTAACAAGACTATTTAAGCCTTGGGTGAGGACAAGGCTGAAGAAAGAATATGAGGTGAAGGAAAAACAAGAGTCTGCAGCAGCAACTAGCACTAACTTACGTAATAGAGAGCGAGAAGAGAAGAGCATCGGTCGAAAGATGATCACTAAGTGATCCTAACTAAAGCCGGTCAAACATAACCCCACCGTGTTCAACTCCCGAATCCCTATTCGGAAATTGACAGTCATGGTACACACGCTGGTAGTGTATTGAAGCATTGTGTCAAGTTTTCTACAACCGGAATTAACAAGCTCCCATCTGCCACATAACCGCGGGCACGGCTTTCGAAAGTTCAAACCCTGCAGGGGTGTTCCAACTTGACCCATTACAAGCCCACGATCCGCGGAGTCGCAACTCCATAGGTGGGAAGACCCGAGTATTCTCGGAATCCCGTGCTCAAGTTAAACCGAACTAAGGTAAGGCTAATCCAGCAAATCCTCCCGGCGTGTCGACACCCTGATAGTAGCCGCGCGTATCTAAGTCTCAGGACACGACCGGATGGGCGAAGCTACAGGACCCAATCCTCGAGTTTCCCCGTGGTGGTTCCCGCAGGCTCCCCGTTTGGGACCAACACCATCGGCACTGGCCCCCCCTGCTATGTAGAATAAGGATCCTCGAGGGAGCGACCCCCTATGCAAATTTAATTAATTAATTAAGTTGTTATTATGAGGCAAATAGTACCAAATGTTGGGACTTGCTGGAAAAGACTTAGCACTTAGCGGTTTATCAAGGGGGTCCCATACACCCCAACCGTGTTAGGAACGCAAAATCAAGGAACATAACACCGGTTTATACGGTTCCTAACGGCATGAGTGGAACAAAACACCAAGCAAAAGGCTTAGCCTTCCACCCTGCCAGTATATAGGTGATTTCATTTAAGCATTTATATAGTGTGATATAACCCAACCAAACTTCAACATGAAGCAAGCATCTTCAATCTTCACCTGCAACTAACAATGCTATAAGAGGGGCTGAGCGAAGCCTACGTATAGCCAAGCAACGGTTTGCATAGGTAGGGTGGTTAAACATGGCAATTGGTTACAAGTAGGAGGCTGACAAGAAGACATGGGCATCGAGGCAAAACTAAAGAGCGATACTCTAGCAATAGGCAAAGATAGTAATGGTATCCGGGTTCGGTCATCTTGCCTGGGATTCCACAGAGGGAGAAGAACGGATCCATGAAGTAGGCGGAGCAACACAGACGAGAGAAACCTCACAACTCCGGAACGAAACCGAAGCTAACAAGAGAAGCAACCGGAAAGAAAACAAACAACGCGGTAAACACACAATCATAAACATGGCATACGATGCACAAACAAGAATGATGCATGTCCGGTTTAAATATGCAAGGCATGGCAAAGTGCACAAACAAAACTACAAGTTAAGTGGAGACCAATATGCAACGAGTTGCATATTGACGAAACACCACATTTTAATTATTTAGTTGACTCTCGTTATTTACAAGACAAGATTAAATGTTGGTTAACATGGCAAGAGGTGAGGCATAAAGAAACTACTCTAATAAGGCAATTTAAATGAGGCCGGAGAATAACAACAACATATCCGGAAAATCCCCATGAGCATGTTTAATAATTATAAGCAAACAACAATTAAACACATATTAAATGTTGTTAACATGATGCGGATGACATGAACAAGCTTATGCAATTATTATTATAAGTTGACAAGAGAGAATGAAGTATTTGTCACCGTGGTGGAAGAAGGGTGCCACGGCAACGATCCGAAATGATGCAACGCAACACCTCGGTTCCGGTAACTCGTTGAGAGTCCGGTGCAAAATATGAAGGTGGCGTGAGCGAGTCAAACAAGATGAAAGGTGGGGCGATCCCGTTGCCGGGTTTCCACGAGTCGACGACGAGGCAACCGAGGAACATGAAAAAAGGTGGAACGAGCACGAAGCACACACGGGAGACATTTCATACAACACAAGCAAGCACAAGCGTTCATCCACGGGGTCGTCTCGGGGTTATACCTTCGAAGCGTGCGTTTCGGGGCGGTTCGAGACGTAGGGGAAGGAGGCGTTCCGTTCGGAGAGGAAGTAGACGTTCTCATTTCTTCACCGAAGGTAGTCATTCTCGTAGCGGTAGTTGTACTCGGGCGACGGTAGTGGTACTCGCGGTCATCGAGCGACGGTAGTTGTACATGATCCGTAGAGGTACTTGTCATCGTCTCGTTCGGTCGTCGTGGTACTTGACAAAAGGTTGTGGTCTCGATATCGTAGTTGTACACGTGGTCGTCGTGGGAAGTAGTGGAACTTGGTCGTTTTCCGGGCGTCGGTAGTCGTACACGGGGCGTTTTGTAGATGTTCACGGAGCTCGTTCGTAGATGTACTCATTTCCGTAGATGTTCAAGTCGTTGCGGTCTTTGGCGTGAAGGCGTACACGTTCTCTGTCAAGGTCAACACAAGCAACCCGAAACAAAAACAAAACTACAGCAACAAAAACTTCAGCAAGGCAGCACGGGCGACGGGAACGGAGGCAGAGCTGCGGCAACTTGGCGAGGTGATGGTGACGACGCAGTCGAGGACGGGCGCTGCCGCGGTGCAGCAGCGGCTCCTGGCCGGGGAGGAAGAAGAGGCCACGCCTTGCTGGTCGAGGGAGGACGCGGGCCTCGAGGCGCGGCAGCTCCTGGCCGCGGAACACGGCACGGGCGCGCTGAGATCGACGGGCTTCGGCCTTGGCGACGAAGGAGACTGGAGGGGGCGCGGGATCCGGCCGGGAGGCGAGGTGCTCGAGGAGGGGCCTGGATCGGGGCGCGGCTGAGCCCTCGGCTCCATGGCGGTGTTGGTGAAGCGAGGAGCATCGGAGGCGGGGCCTTGGTGCTGACTGGGCTGGAGACGGCGCTCGGGGCCGCGGCAGGAGGAAGGCTTGGGGCGCCGGCCATGGCCTCTGGAGGAGGGAGGAGACAGCAGCTCCTGCCGGCCCTGGAGGGAGGGGCGACCGGCGCGGTCCGGCCGAAGGTAGCAGGGCCATGGCGCTCGCTGGACGAGGGGGCGCGGGGCTCCTGGCCGCTGGGCGCTCGGGGCCTCGGGCTGGAGGGAGCGGCTCCATAACGCTGGACGGGGCGGTTCGCGGCGGAAGGGAAGGGCGCCGGCCTGCTCCTTATCTCCTGGAGGCGAGCGCGGCGGGAGAGGATGGCATCGGGGAGGAGTGGAGACGAGAGGGGAGAGGGTGAGGGACGAATGAGGGGGTCGGGCGCTGTCTGTCCGAGAGAAAACGGGTCGCGAGCGAGGGGAGGAAACGGACAAAGAGAGAGTCGAGGGAGAGGGAGAGGGTTCGAGGGGTGGCGGCGGAAGGAGAGGGAGTGCGAGGGAGGTGCGATGGAAGCCTGGCTGCAGCTAGGGTTAGGACTGGAACGGGCCAGGTGAGGGGGGAGGAGGCCCAAGAGGGAAAGGCTAGAAGGAAAAAAAAACAAAAGGCTGGGCTGCTGGGCTCTCTTCTTCTTTTTATTTCTTTAACAGAAATAAAAATAGAGAGAGTGCAAAAGAAATTAAGAAAAGAGGCCAGAACAGAAAATAAAATATGGAACATTTTTATAAGGCTTTACGGGATATTACCAACCCAACAAAAATAGTTCCAACAGAAAGGGAAGTGCAAACTAAAAATAATAATTAGCTTGCCTGAAGGAGTTTAAAAGGAGTCTAGATTTAGAGGAGCCTCGAAAAATAGGAAAAGAATTATAGGGAGGGTTTAGAAGTAGAAACTCGAAGTGAAATAAACATGGGGAATTTGCAAGTGTGTTGGGGTAATTCCATCAATGGAATATTTATTAATATAGCTCCCTAAAATATTGAGAGGCTTTATATGTTTTAAAGAGAAGACACCTTCCCTCGATTTAAATGGACCGAAGGTCCACACGGTTTATTTAGGTTGAGATGCAAAAAAATAAAATAACATGATGGCATGATGACATGATGCAATGCAAAAATAAATAACACAAGCACAAAAGAACACACGGGCAACCTGGAACATCTGGAATCTTCGGGAATCTTCTGGAATCTTCTGGGACGTCGGTCTCGGGCGTCACATCTCAAGTCCTTAAAGACTCAATCCGATAAGATAACTTCAAAGGGAAAACTCAATCCATTACAAGAGGTAGAGGGGGAGAAACATCATAAGATCCAACTATAATAGCAAAGCTCGCGGTACATCAAGATCGTGTCACATCAAGAACACGAGAGAGAGAGAGAGAGATTAAACACATAGCTACTGGTACATACCCTCAGCCCCGCGGGTAAACTACTCCCTCCTCATCATGGAGACCACCGGGATGATGAAGATGGCCACCGGTGATGGTTTCCCCCTCCAGCAGTGTGCCGGAACAGGCTCCCGATTGGTTTTTCGTGGCTACAGAGGCTTGCGGCGGCGAAAATCACGATCTAGGTTTATTTTCGGCGTTTTCCCTATTTATAAGAATTTTTGGCGTCGGGGACAATTTAGGGGGCCCACTGGGAACCGACAAGGACGGGTGGCGCGCCCTAGGCGAGGCCGCGCCCTCCACCCTTTTGGTGGCCTCGTGGCTCTTTTGATCCATCTCTGGCACTCCGTGGCCTTCTTTTGGTCCACAAAAAATCATCGTAAATTTTCAGATCAATTGGACTTCGTTTGATATTTCTTTTCTGCGAAACTCAAAAACAAGGTTAATAGGTTAGTCCCAAAAATCATATAAAATACCATATTAATGTATATAAAACATTCAAAACAGATAATATAATAGCATGGAACAATAAAAAATTATAGATACGTTGGAGACATATCAAGGCCTATGGCGATATGGAATTTTCAACCTCAAACGACCGTGACGGCGTAGTCAAGTCCTTGTGCCATTGCCCTCTGAGGTAGCATGTGTTACCCTACCGCCAAGGACGATGGCGGTAGGAAAAGGGTGAGATCATGAAAAAAATCAGATCGAGGTCAGATCGCACTATAGTTTACAAAAAAGGTCAAAATAGTGAATCTGGCCAACACGCGCGTCACGGAGCATACGGTCGTTGTGCTGTCCAGCCGGCGCGCGGCAAGTACCAGGGCTGTTGGGCGACATGTCAGGTGCAGTTGCACTTATTTTGGCCGCCGTGCCACGTTACGCGGTGGCGGGATCTACTCTACGGAGCTAGAGCCCAAACTGACGGACCAGAGGCGGAAACACGAGCAAGCCGGCTCAAGGTCCGTGGAGTGAGCAAGATCGAGCGTGAAGCGGTCGCCGGCCTGGAGGACGCAGGCTCGGGCTGGTCAGAGTTCGAACGGGTGGTGGCCAACGGCGGGTAGGAGACCGAGCCCGACGTCGACCTAGAGGACACACGTGAGCCAAGGCCCGAGCCAGCGTCACCATTGCTCTTGCTACATTTTTTTGGTCTCCAGTTTATTTGTGCACTATTTATTAAGGTTGCATCCCAAATAGCATTTTGAAACAGGTTAAAAGGAAAAAAATAACAACATATTCGGATTCTACATATTTTTCTAATCAAATTTTGTATATAATATGTTAAAAATGGAGTTATGGTTTCAAAGATATGAATATTAAAAACTGCAGGTTAATTAGCATAAAAGACATGGTTTTTTATATAAGAATGCAAAAAAACAATTCAATTTGTCACTTAAAAGTGAAATGCGGGTTGATTACCTGAAAGTGTAGGGGGTTTGTGTAAATTGGAAAAGTGTTTCGTTTTGCCACTTAAAATAGGACTACGGATTGAATATAAAAAATACAGGGCTTTTCTGTAAATACACTAATGACGTACAGCCATAAGACATCGCCGCTTTATTATTAGGTCGAGGTTTGAAACGTGTTTTAGAATTTAAAAGAAATCTAAAGCAAAATTTCCCGCGTACATCTCCGCGGACCTATGTGCGCGCCATCAAGTTTTGTGAAAAGGATCTTTTTTATTTCCCTCCACAAAAAAGACATATTTCGGTGCAGGTAAAAGGCGTTCTAGGAGACAGTTTTTGGTGTTTTTTGCAAGGCCATTTATTTTTCATTTTTTCACTAAACTTTTTGCCCGCACATAGAACGTGGAGATATACGCGTGCAACTTTTTTTGGAACTAGGTGATTTCCCAGAGCATTGCTGCGGGATTTTAAAGATTAATTTTGGATACATTCTATATGGATGAAATGACTAAATCAAAATTTATTAGTATTTTTTAAGTAATTATATGTGAGCAAAGAGTATGCATATATGTTGGACTATTGGAGATGGAACAATTAAATTGGGGTATGCATGTGCTACAAAATAGTTATAGTGGATGATGACATGGCACATTTGGTGATGTGGAGGGCTGCATGTAGAGAGAATTAGACTTAGTGGGATCAACTATTTATGTATTATAGATTTGTTAACATTTAGATATGCGTTTTCCAAAGTGGGTGGAGATGTATCCAAGTTCATCCATGTATTCCATGGCTACGTGCGATTAAGACAACAAAGGAAATGATGTTCCGGGAGGACGATCTTCATGCGAACAGCTACCTGGCCCTAGGGTTTTCTTGTTCTCTAACAATTCAACATTGTGAGTCTTCTCTTTCGGCGCTCGATTGATCCTTTGCCCCCTCCCCTCTCTCCACTTGTCCATCCATCTCGGGATGACTCAAGGGAAAATTGGTTTGTCTTCCCAGCCTTGGTTGGACTTGGGGTTGGGTAGGGTTTGGGGCGTTTTTCTGATCTGTCCTATTGTCGTGATGGCTATACCAGCAAAGGGTGGTGGATCTAAAGAGTTGTTCGTTGATGATCCCAATGAACTGATCGATCACTTAGCCCTTTAGGAGGATGAACATGATGGCATGTGGTTACAACAGAGGTTAGGTCAAATTGGTTGGCGCTAGGACGTCTACTAACTTCGAAATCCCTTAGCCATAGTGCCTTGATCGGTGACAAGCGAGCATCATTGAATCGAGCGTAGGCAATGGTATGGAGAAAAATTAATTCAAATTTGTTCTCAATTCAATTCAATTTCTTAGGGGACTGGAACAAGGCGATGCATGAGGGGTTGTGGGACTTTTGTGGATATGCTCTAATCCTGGTGGAACACGATGGATCTTAAACCCAGAAAAAGGGAAGTTGGACAGGCTTGAGACTTGGGCTCAAATCCATAGACTTCCTCATTGGGTACCCATGAACAAAGCCTTCTAGGGAGACTTGGCGAGTTGCATAGGAAAAGTATAAGAAGTTCAAGTTACTTTACCAAATGATTTTGTATGGGAAGTCATTCTGGTGAGAGTCAAACTCGAGGTGAACAAGAAATTAACAAGGGTAGCCTAGCTAGGAGTGCATACAATCACTTTGAATTTTTTACTTCGCACCTTCACGTACTATAGCCTCCGAGGCACATGCCGGCTAGTGATACGTCTCAAACGTATCTACTTTTCCAAACACTTTTGATATTGTTTTGGCCTCATTCTTGCATGATTTGGACTAAACTAACCCGGACTGATGCTGTTTTCAGCAGAGCTGCCTGTATGGTTTATTTGTGTGCAGGAAAACGGATTTTTAGGTATCTCAGAAAAATCCACGAAAAATCACAGAAAATCCACGCACCCGAAGGAACCAGGAACCAGAAGTGGGACCAGAGGGGGGCCAGGGGGTGCCCAGGCGCCCTGTGGGCACCCCCCCTGGGCCGCGCCGGGGGGCCGCCTGGGTGGGGCCCACACCCCCTGGTGCCCTACCTTACCTCGTATTTTTACTCCCGAAGCAGAAACCCCAGATCAGAAGTTCTTTCGCAGTTTTTCGTCGCGGAGCCGCCGCCACCCTCTGTTCTTCCTCGGGAGGGCTAATCTGGAGGCTGAATTGGCCTCCGGAGAGGGGAGATCGTCGCCATCGTCATCATCATCACCACTCCATCATCCCTCCATGACTTCTCCCTCCATGTGTGAGTAATTCCCCCACTGTAGGCGAAGGGGATGGTAGGGATTGGATGAGTTAGATCATGTAATAGTTTATCAGATCGTTGGGGGCATGTTGCCTATCATCTACTATGGTGTTTATCATCTTTGCTACAACTTGTTATTCTTAATGCTTGACAGTTAGGGCCCGAGTGCCATGATTTCAGATCTGAACCATATGTGTTTGCATGAATATATTTGTGTTCGTGATCCTATCTATGAGTTGTTTGCACCTGTTACGGTTCGGAACCGGCGATCCCAAAAGTGACAGCTTGGGACACCAAAGGGGATGATCCGTAGTTTGAGGATTACATGTATCCATTGAGTTCATTGCTTTGTTCCGGTGCTCTTTGACAGGAGCACCTTAATATCCATAAGTTCCTTTTGGCCCCGTTCGTAGCGGGATGGTAGGACAAAAGATGTTGTGCAACTTCTTATTGCAAGCACGTACAACTACCTACGGGATACATGCCTAATGTTTGATATTTGCCTAGATGATCATTACTTTTCCGTGTGCCGTGCCCCAAGTTAGAATCTATCTCATCCATGCAGCGCCCAACCATCCATCTCCCTAGCCTACAGTGTTTTAAACCCTGCTTGTCACTAGTTGCTACTTTTGCCATTTACTACTGCTATTTACTTTTGTTGTTTACTTTTACTATTACTATCATCACTATCATATCACTGTTACCACTTATCTTTTGTTGCAAGTAAGTATATTTCAGGTGCGGTTGAATTGACAACTCAACTGTCAAAGCTTATAAATACTCTTTGGCTCCCCGTGTGTCGAATCAATAAATTGGGTTATTCTTACCCGCGAAGACTATCTCGATCCCTTACGGTTGAGGGTTATCAAGTACCGTTTTCTGGCGCCATTGCCGGGGAGCATAGCAATATTTACAAGTCTACTTGAGGTATCCTACCTGCTGCACTTCATTCACTATGGGTAAGAAAGGGGACCCCAAGGTTCCGATCTTACTATCTACTACAAGAAGAGGTACTGCTCTGAGCACTAGTGCTACACTTGATTCACCTTCTGTTATGAGTAAGTTTGCCTCACCACCACCACATGATGCTCCTACTGAATCTGTTACTATGTCTGATACTCTTGATGATGCCTCTACTATTTTTGATGATATTAGTTCGCTTGGTTATGCTCTTGAGAAACAAATTGCTGCTGCTGCTAAAAAATCTGGAATTGAACTTCCTGTTGCTCGCTACCCTATTGGTGAAACTTATGATTATCCTGATTTGAGTAAACTCAAAGAGAGGCTCCTTGATGATGATTACTATATGCTTGATGAAGATCTATGCAGGGAACTGACAGAGTTTGCTGGCTCTGACCCTGAAGTTATTAAGAAACTATTTGAAAAACACTCTTTGAAGAACAAAACCGTTCCTAATCCTGAATTTGCTACATCTCCTATATGCATTGATGATCCTGATTATGATTTCTCTGTTTATGTTTGACTTATACCTATGGTTGAAGCTGACCCCTTTTATGGCAGAGAAAATGATGATGCTATTGCACACCTGACTAAACTCAGTGAGTTGGGTAGCCTGTTTACCACAGATGAGAAGATACGATACTTTTATATCACCAAGCTTCTTCCTTTCTCCTTGAAGGAGGGTGCTAAAGCCTGGTATGATTCACTCCCATGCGGTTCCATTAAGAGTACTCAGGACTTAGCTCACTCTTTTGTTGATAAGTACTTTCCTGCTCACATGCAACATGCTGCTTTACAAAGAATTTATAACTTTAAACAGTTGCAGGATGAGTCCCTCCCTAAAGCTTGGGGGAGGTACTGCGGTCTGATTCGGGCTAGACCAGGACATGAAATCCCTAAGAATGAATTAATCGATATATTCTATGCTGGTCTAACTGATGAATCCAGGTCCTATTTCGATAGTTGTGCTGGTTGTGTTTTCAGGAAAAGAACACCGGACGATGCGGAAGATTTGATGGGCAAGATTGCCAAAAACCATGAAGATTGGTCCGTCCCTGAACCACCTCCACCAACAAAGAAGAGGTGCATGTTTGTTCTAAGCCCCGAGGATATGCGAGAAGCAAAGAAGTCTATTAAAGAGAAAGGTATTAAAGCTGAAGATGTGAAGAATCTACCCCCTATTGAGAAGCTGTGTGAGCCTACCACTCACCCTCCTATGGTAGAGGTACACTCTCTTTTAGATTTCAACGCAAGTGACATCCCTCATGGTAAGCCTCCTGATCAATATTTAGATGAGTTTGATAATTTTATTATGAAACAGAATCATTTTAATGAGAGGATAGAAAGTCAGTTGCATGATAATTCCCTTGCTATCAAAAGACTGCTTGATGTTTTAGATAGAACAGTTAATGAGTTCAATGTCTTGTGAAGCATTTTCATATGGTTCAAACTCAGCTTGATCAAATTTCTAATGTGCGAAGAGATTTGCTTGCTAACAATGCCAAACAAGATAAATTGTAGGCTTTCGGGATTAAGACCCGAGGAGGAACTAGCACTCAAGATCCTCTTTATCCAGAGGGGCATCCGAAGAGAATCGAGCAGGATTCTCAAATGCAGGAAGAAGAAATTGTTGGCTCTCCAAAGAAAAAGAAGAAACATAAGGAGACTGACAATTCTAATGATCCTATTGCAGATGAAGAACCAACTATTGATCCCAACAGTGTATCTATCTCCGATGCTGAGACTGAAGACAGTGCTGAACCTGAAGGTAATAATAATGAGAAGAATGATCCGCCTGAAGTTCGAGAAGAAGAAGCACCTGACAAACGTAAGAGGTACACTAAAGAAGACTTCATCGCAAGAAAACGTGGGAAGGAAAGAGAACCATGGGTACAGAAACCCATGCCCTTTCCAGGTAAGTCCATCAAATCCAAAGAAGAAGAGCATTACAATAAGTTTTGTGAGTGGATTAAACCTCTTTTTCTTCAAATCCCTTTGACTGATGCTATTAAGTTACTTCCTTATTCAAAATATATGAAAGATATTGTCACTAATAAAAGAAAAGTTCCTAATGATGCAATATCTACTATGCTTGCTAACTACTCTTTCAGTGGCAAGATTCCTGAGAAGCTCGGTGATCCAGGTATACCCACCATTCCTTGCTCCATAAAGAATAATTATGTCAAAACTGCTTTATGTGATCTTGGAGCAGGAGTGAGTGTTATGCCTCTCTCCCTTTTCGAGAGGCTTTGTTTAGAGAAACTAATTCCTACAGATATCTCCCTTCAGATGGCTGACAAGTCAACCGCTGTTCCGATAGGTATTTGTGAGGATGTTCCCGTAGAAGTTGCTAATTGTTTAATTCTTACTGATTTTGTTGTGCTTGACATGCCCGAGGATGGGAGCATGTCCATTATTCTTGGTAGACCTTTTCTTAACACCGCAGGTGCTATTATTGATTGCAATAAAGGGAAGGTTACCTTTCATGTGAATGATAAAGAACACACGGTATATTTTCCGAAGAAGACCGACAGGAGGCATGGCCTCAACTCTATAGAGAATATCGAGACCGTGAAAATTGGAGAATGGGACTGTCCACTACATGTGCCTCACAAATACAAAACTATCATGGTAGGGACAATGTCCATCAAGGTAAAGGTTCAGTGATTACTTCGTAGGAGGTGAGACTTTTTGCTCTATATATCACCTGTTTGTTGGTAAGACTTGATCAACCTTATTAGCAAATATGGTTTATATAGATAAAAAGTTGAGCTTGTTATGTTTTCACTTGTTTTTAGTTTTGTCCTACTAGCTGTACCAAGTAGTTATGTTTTTGAAGCTTCACAATATTACTAACTGCTTCAAGTTTTCAGAGAGTTTCGCAGCTTTTTGAACTTCGAAAAATTTTCAACAGTGAAGTTTTCAGAAAAATTCCAGAAAAATTATAATAAAAATTTCCACGTCGGGAGAGACCCGGAAAGGCCTGGGGCCAGCCAGGGGGAGCCACCAGTGGCCCAGGCGGCCAGCTGGCGCGGCCCAGCCCCTGGCCGCGCCCATAGGGCGCCTGGGGCCCACGGGACCCCCCTCCAGGTATGTCTTCTTCCTTCCTCTCTCTCTTTCTCCAAAAACACGAGTTCCGCTCCCGTTCTTGTGTTCTTGCTGTTCTTGGAGGCGATTCTTCGATCTCTCTCTACAGCCCATCCTTTGAGCTGAAATTTTGAGCAAATACTCCCTGGTATGTGACTCCTCCACCCCTCCAATTAGATTTTTGATTGGTGGCTTCATTTGTGAGTATTTAGTAGTTCTTGGTGCTGTAGAGATGAGCTTGCATGCATGTGTAGAAAGTTATTTTCCAAGTTTTGATGCAAGTTTATGCCTTGGGCAAGTGAGTTGAGTAGTTTGCCTTAGCTCACTTTGTTTTAATCCTCATTTTTGTAAATTGTAAAAAATTTCAGAAATGAGTTTGTTAGGAAGGGCAAAAGGGTGGCTTGAGAAGAGGAGGCCCGCACACTCCGATCGAGTTACTAGAGCCGCAGCTTCACCATCGACTGCTAGGGTGAGCTATAATGAAAATCATGTGCCCCTGGAGTTGTTGGAAGACACAAGTACAGCACGTGCGATGACGTTTCCATGTGATGAATTCATGGAAGCTGCGGGAATCAAGGATGAGTTTTATAATCTTTGTGCTAATGCAGGTTTGACACGGCTGGTCACGAGCCGTGTTACTCAGTATCAAAAACTCACCTCCATTTTCATTAACAGTTTTAGATATAATCCTGATTCAGGTGCTATTGAGTTTAAAATTTATAACGATCTTATCACCATGACTTTGGGAAATTTTTGTGAAATAATAGGTGTGCCGAACGTTGGGAGGACGGCTAGGATGGCCACTCAGCCCTCCGAGCTGAAAACCGTCATCAACTCCCTCTGCAGCATGGGTACGAGGGATATTCATCGGTCGAAGATCTCCAGCATCTTATTTCCTCACCTCGGGTATTTTGCATATTATATTGCTAGAGGGGTGTTAGCTCGTGACAACACGAGCAACATTTCTGCTCCGGATATTGCTATCCTGGCAGCAGCCCTCTCAGGGAGGTCTGATTATAATCTGGGTACCTTAATTGCTCGACGCCTTGCTATGAACGGTAACAGGGGGATTTATATGGTGGCGTTTACGCCACACTTATCCTAGAGCATCTTGGAGGGACCCCACACCCTGATGATACTCCTTTTACTTATTTAAGCTTTGATCTTGCTACTATGAAAAGGCATAAGTTTGTTACCATGGGTTCTGAACTTGATAATCTTATTTATATCTTGCGTTTCGGAATTGCCGCGGAATGCGAGATCCGTCTACCTGCACCTCTTTTGTTTGATTTTTCTCGCAGGAACGGATGGTCCTTTGATGTTGTTCAGTTCGATGAGTTCATGGTCCAGCATCAGTTTCATAACCCCATGGAGGGGGTTGTGCCCGACGAGGAGAGGCACGGTGAGATACCACATTTCCAGGAAGAGACCGCCACCGAGTTTGGTGAAGGGTCTTCCTCTGTTTGGCGCTCGGAACCTTCCTCGTGGGAGACTCCGAGGAGTTCGGTGTACGCGCCAGCATCCTTCTACGACCCTTGGACTCACCACCATACCCCTGGAGCAGGAGGCTCCTGGGGGCAGTAGCTGCTACCAACTTAGGCCAAAAGCCTAAGCTTGGGGAAGTACGTGCCCTTCTCACTTTTCCATTGTATTATCCGCTTTATTCACTTTGATCTTTTCGAAGTTTTTGCCCGTTCTTCTTTATTTCTCTCTTTGCAAAAACAACAAAAAGATTTTCTCTTTCTTTTGCTTTTATTCAACCTTTGAAAAACCCAAAAAGATTTCCTTTCTCTCTTTAGTTTGCTTTGTTTTCAGAGTTCAGCTCTAGTCCGTGATGACATTTGATTATATTTCCTACGTTCGATCGTGCAAGTGACAAGCAGTGATGACGAAGATCGACTGAAAGGAAGCAACGGGGAAGACCGGTATGAACTCTTTTTGTTTCTACTTTTGTACATATGCCTGTACTTATGATCTAGAGACCAGCTTGTAGCGACATAGTGCTATGTTTACAATGCTCTTCCAGTGGTTCATGCTTTCCTTGTGGCTAGTCTCGAATAACTAGAGTATATAATGTGTTATTGAAATGATCTACATGCATTGCACTGTTCATAGTCTGGTATACTAAGGTGGTATTTCCCTTTAGAGAATTTTTGGATTGACTTGGCACATGCTTACACATGTTTAAGACTAAAAAGTCTACTCTGCCTTGATGATCTTTGAGTTTTAGAATAGTTATATCACTTTCATGCCCGATTCAATGTTACTTTGTCGCTCTGCATGATTATGACCGTTATTGCTCTCTAGTTGGTCGCTTCCCAGTCTTTTGCTAAACCTCCACCTGTACTAAGCGGACTGACTGCTTGTGCATCCAGATCCTTAAAACCAGTTATGCCATATGAGTTCACTATACCTTCCTATACATGGTATTTACCTGCCATTCCTAACGAAGACTTTCATGTACCATCTCGAAACTAATCAAAAGAATTTCTCTTTTGTGCCTATGTTTTAGCTCATGAGGAAGTAGTAGTTAATTCATGATATTTTTAAGTTGGACAAGTTTCACCCCTGGATTGTATGTCTAATGTGCAAACCCCTAACACGAGAAGGAACTGGCATTGAGTGCGCCCGGCTCAAAAAGATAATATAACGAACAAACCCTCCTTCACGCTTTGTTCATGAGAAATCAAAAAACTTTGGTAGTGATAAACAAAGGAGATTAAGAGGATGTGATCGTCCTCATGCGGGAGCCGTTCCTTGAGACTTGTCCACTCAAAAAGTGATTGAGTTATCTGCTAGCATTCGTTGACGAAATATGCACTTCTCAAAATATGTTTACTTCTGTTTTAAAACCAAGAGCTCTGGTACATGTTTAGTTTTTGTTTCCAACCATGGGTTTCCAACCTTGCCAATAAAAGCCACAGTTCGAGAGTCTCACCTTCTTTCTTCAAAGCACCGACTAGGAGAGCATAATTGTCATTCTGAGTGTAATGTGCATTGTCCCAAAGTATTACATTGTCTTCTACATACTTGTGATATGATTTATTCTGAAATTCTTAGTTCTAGTCTCCTTTAAAACTCTGGAGGAGTCTCTGCATTTATGTTTTGCTTCACTCATGGGGGCTAGCGAGATACCACCCTAATATGCTCAAGCTATGTGCAATGCAATCTTGTCTTGATTTTCAGTAGTATATTATTTACTTTTAAGTATTTGTGACTGGTCACTTGAAAGAAGGATCGCTCCTTGCATTGTCCTCATAAGTATTGTTTCAATACTTGCTAAACTCTTTTCGTAGTACATGCTTATATACATCTAATGAAGCAAAAGAGTTTGTCAAAGTTTTCTTTGTCGCGTCCAGTTCGTTGAACTGAATTGCTTGAGGACAAGCAATATGCTAAGCTTGGGGGAGTTGATACGTTTCAAACGTATCTACTTTTCCAAACACTTTTGATATTGTTTTGGCCTCATTCTTGCATGATTTGGACTAAACTAACCCGGACTGACGCTGTTTTCAACAGAGCTGCCTGTATGGTTTATTTGTGTGCAGGAAAATGGATTTTTAGGTATCTCAGAAAAATCCACGAAAAATCACAGAAAATCCACGCACCCGAAGGAACCAGGAACCAGAAGTGGGACCAGAGGGGGGCCAGGGGTGCCCAGGCGCCCTGTGGGCACGCCCCCCCTGGGCCGCGCCGGGGGGCCGCCTGGGTGGGGCCCACACCCCCTGGTGCCCTACCTTACCTCGTATTTTTACTCCCGACGCAGAAACCCCAGATCGGAAGTTCTTTCATAGTTTTTCGTCGCGGAGCCGCCGCCACCCTCTGTTCTTCCTCGGGAGGGCTAATCTGGAGGCTGAATTGGCCTCCGGAGAGGGGAGATCGTCGCAATCGTCATCATCGTCACCACTCCATCATCCCTCCATGACTTCTCCCTCCATGTGTGAGTAATTCCCCCGCTGTAGGCGAAGGGGATGGTAGGGATTGGATGAGTTAGATCATGTAATAGTTTATCAGATCGTTGGGGGCATGTTGCCTATCATCTACTATGGTGTTTATCATCTTTGCTACAACTTGTTATTCTTAATGCTTGACACTTAGGGCCCGAGTGCCATGATTTCAGATCTGAACCATATGTGTTTGCATGAATATATTTGTGTTCGTGATCCTATCTATGAGTTGTTTGCACCTGTTACAGTTCGGAACCGGCGATCCCAAAAGTGACAGCTTGGGACACCAAAGGGGATGATCCGTAGTTTGAGGATTACATGTATCCATTGAGTTCATTGCTTTGTTCCGGTGCTCTT
This sequence comes from Secale cereale, assembly GCA_902687465.1. Lineage (NCBI taxonomy): Eukaryota > Viridiplantae > Streptophyta > Magnoliopsida > Poales > Poaceae > Secale > Secale cereale. Next base: position 499,980,650 of record LR738713.1, read on the forward strand.
TGACAGGAGCACCTTAATATCCATAAGTTCCTTTTGGCCCCGTTCGTAGCGGGATGGTAGGACAAAAGATGTTGTGCAAGTTCTTATTGCAAGCACGTACAACTACCTACGGGATACATGCCTAATGTTTGATATTTGCCTAGATGATCATTACTTTTCCGTGTGCCGTGCCCCAAGTTAGAATCTATCTCATCCATGCAGCGCCCAACCATCCATCTCCCTAGCCTACAGTGTTTTATACCCTGCTTGTCACTAGTTGCTACTTTTGCCATTTACTACTGCTATTTACTTTTGCTGTTTACTTTTACTATTACTATCATCACTATCATATCACTATTACCACTTATCTTTTGTTGCAAGTAAGTATATTTCAGGTGCGGTTGAATTGACAACTCAACTGTCAAAGCTTATAAATACTCTTTGGCTCCCCGTGTGTCGAATCAATAAATTGGGTTATTCTTACCCGCGAAGACTATCTCGATCCCTTACGGTTGAGGGTTATCAGCTAGGAAGTAGCTGGTTTGTGTGTCAAAAAATACATACTTAGCAAAAAAACACAATTTGTAGTAGCCCCTGAGACTCAAGAGGCTGACCTAGGGATCAAAATCTTCTTCAGGTAGTAGCTTGTAGGCTGGAAGAAACCACGGGTCCATTAGCCCCCGAGACTTAGGTTGATTTGCAAAATTGACTCGAGGATCGAAGATGTGCTCCGAAATATACTTAGAATGATGCGACAGTGGTCCCCGAGACTCATGACGGGCACTAGTGGCCGACCCAAGGATCAAAATCTCCTTCAGTATGTTTGGATATTGATATTCAGGCCAAGATATTGATATTGGCATTGGATGGGCCGAATTCTGCTGTTCAGATGCACTTGGAATTGAGTCCACGGAATTGGCCCAAGATATTCGATGGCCCGCTCGAAAGCCCGCCTCTCTGGTCCCGAATTCGGAGGGGTCGAGCTAGATTTCGCTGTGATATTCAGTAACGCGCCCGCACTTACCCCTTCGACCGCGCTCACGAAAAGAAGAGGCAGAGTGGTGATACGTCCAAAACGTATCTATAATTTCTGCTTGCTCCATGCCTCTTTTGGGTGATATTGCTATGATATTTATACACTTCCATACACTTTTGATCATATTTGGACTAACCTATTAACTCAGTGCACCCCAGTGCCAGTTTCTGTTTTCTGCTGTTTTTGTATTTCAGGTTTTCCCGTCACGTAAACTGCCAGACAAATCCCGGAAAAATTATATAAAAAATCAGCGTTCCGGAAGCTTCCACACGGCCGAAGTAGGGCCGGAGGGGGGCCACCAGGGCTCCAGGCGCCCTGGTGGCGCGGCCCCCCTCCTGGCCGCGCCGGGGGGGCGCCTGGGCCCCCCAGGTCTCCGCTGATGCCCCCCTTTGGCATATATTTAACACGCGTCCCGAAACCCTCGAGGACGGAACCCTTTTTCACGATCTCATCTCTGTTCCGCCGCCGCCGCGCTTCCAAGATCGGGAGCACCAGGAGAACTCTTCCCGGCACCCTGCCGGAGGGGAGGATCACCACCGGGAGCCTCTCCACCACCATGGACGCCTCCCGGATGAGTTGTGAGTAGTCTCCCTTGGACCATGGGTCCATGACCAGTAGCTATGTGATGTTCTCCTCCCCTTCTTGTGCTTCACTAATTAGACCTCGTGAGCTGCCCTACATGATCGAGGCACATATGTAATCCTTATGTTGTTGCTATGATGAGTTTGCTGGGATCCGATGGATTGTGAGATTATGTTCAGATTGTGTTTGAGTAATATATTTGATTTACCTCTTTTATATTTATGTTCTTAAGTAATTCTTGCATGTTCTCCGTTGCTATTTATTGCTTTGGCCAAGTAGTAGGTAGTGACTCCAAGAGGGAATGTTATGCTTGATTGTGGGTTCATGCCCCTCGATGACTAGCTTGAGTGACAGAAACATGAGTATAGGGGATGTGTTGTTGCCACAAGGGGGAAAACAACGGTGCTTGTACTCGCGGGTGCAAGGATTGTTTACTTTACGCAAAGTTCTTTTAATGCAGTTGTCTGTTGCTTTGAGTTTACACTATGGGTGGGACTCGCAACTTAATACCAGCGAGATGTTCTGGATAGATATCTCAAGGTGGATGATTAGTAGTAGATGCAGATGGATTTCGGTCTACTTACCTTGGCGTACCGCCCATGCTTTGAACCTCTACCTTTCTTGCAACATAGTTAGCATTGGTTTGCGCACATAATTCTGTCAATTGCCCAGCTGTAATTCGTTTACCTCACATAGCTGTTTTATCGTCTTTTGGGAGAGAGACATCACTAGTGAACGTCATGGGACCCCGGTCCATATTACCATCACTGATCACATCCGCTATTTACTTTCTGCTTTTACTTACTAGTTGCAGCAATACCTATCATTATTATCTCTTGCATTTGATCCTTTGTAAACGACAAGGCCGGAGGGATTGACAACCTCTCTGTACTCGTTGGGAGCAAAGTTATTTGTATCTGTGTGCAGGTCCAAGTTGATTGCTAAGTATCTGGCGCCGTTAGCAGTTGACACCTTCTTGTTGAACCTTGGAGTCTCAGGGGAAATCGATCCTTGGTATCTTTGCCAAGGGAAAACTACCGCTACACTTCATCTCAAACCTTCCACTTGGGGTAACGAACGAGGGGCGAGAATCCATCAAGCAAAGTTTTCTGGCGCCGTTGCCGGGGACTCCACTCTTCAAGATAGGGGAGTTGCACGCTATCTTTTACCTTTGCTTTTTAGTCTTGTTAGTTTACCTTTCAGTTTTGCTTTAGTATCTTTTATCGAAAATCACAAAAATATTTATCTTGCTTGCTTGCTACTATGGGTTCCACCGAGAATACCAAGTTGTGTGACTTCACTAGTCATAACAACGATGACTTTATCTGCATGCCTATCACTACACCTGCCACTTCAGCACCTTCTTATGAAATTAAACCTGCTTTACTGAACTTAGTCATGAAAGATCAATTCTCCGGTGCTGGAGATGATGCTGCTTTACACTTAAACAATTTTGTTGAACTCTGTGATATGCAAAAGTACCAAGAAAAAGATGGTAATAATGTTAAGCTTAAGCTTTTTCCTTTCTCCTTGAGAGGAGGAGCTAAAATTTTGTTTCAATCCTTGCCTAGAAATAGCATAGATTCTTGGGACAAGTGCAAGGATGCTTTTATTGGAAAATACTATCCACCTGCTAAAATTATCCAACTAAGAAGTAACATAATGAATTTTAAACAATTGGATAATGAACACGTTGCCCAAGCTTGGGAACGCATGAAATCTCTGGTCAAGAACTGCCCTACTCATGGTTTGACTACTTGGATGGTTATCCAAACTTTTTATGCAGGCTTGAACTTTACCTCGCGGAACTTGTTAGATTCGGCCGCGGGAGGAACCTTTATGTCAACTACACTTGGTGCTGCCACAAAGCTTCTCGATGAGATGATGACCAATTATTCCCAATGGCACACCGAACGCGCTCCAACAGGTAGGAAGGTAAACTCTGTCGAGGAGATTTCCTCCCTAAATGAAAAAGTTGACTTGATCATGTCTCTACTTTCGAAGCAATCTTCTGTTGATCCTCATGATATTCCTTTAAATTCTTTGATTGCTCAAGAACAAGTAGATGTGAACTTTATCTCTAGAAACAATTTCAACAACAATGCTTATAGGAGTAATTTTGGTAGCAATCCTAGACCGTTCCCCTCTAATTCCTATGGGAACAACAATGCTTATCCTAGCACCAAGAACTCCACTACTGAACTAGAGAGTATGCTTAAAGATTTTATCACTACCCAAAAAGCCTTCAATAAGAGTGTAGAAGAAAAACTAAACAAACTAGATGATCTCTCTTCGAATGTAGACAATTTAGCCCATGAAGTAGAATTGCTTAAAATTAGAACTTCTCCTCTTGAGGAGAGGAAGGTCACTCTTATGAATGCTATTCAAGTGCAAATTAATGAAAACATTAGGATGTTGGCTAAACTTAAAGAGAGATGGGCTAGAGAAAAGGAGGAAGAAGATAGAATTAAGAGCCTTCCTACCCACCACACTGTTGCTACTATCCAAGTTGTTGAGGATATTCAAACTCTTAGCACCCAAGGCACTCCTGGTCCCATTGGACCTATTAATGGTGATGCTATGACCATAGAAACTACCAAACAAGTGAGCCTAAAGGACACCACTACCACTTTACTTGATAGTAGTGACCTTGATTTTGATAATTGCACTCTTACCAAAGTTATTGATTTCCTTCACAAGATGTCTAGAGATCCCCGCACTAGCACGCTTAACCTTGCCTTCACCGAGCATATCACTAATGCTCTCATCAAAGCTAGGGAGGAGAAACTTAGAGTAGAAGCCTACATACCTAGAAAGCTAGAAGATGGTTGGGATCCTATGATTAAAATTAAGTTGAATAACTTCTCTTGCTATGCTTTATGTGATGTTGGAGCTAGTACCTCCGTTATGCCCAAAAGAATATATGATATGCTTAAATTGAAACCTTTTGATTCTTGTTCTTTTGGTGTTCGTCTTGTTGATTCTTCCATAAAGAAACCTTTGGGGAGGATCGACGATGTTCTTATCATTGTCAATGACAACTATGTTCCTGTTGATTTTACTATTATGGACATTGAATGTGAACCTTCTTGTCCAATTATTTTGGGACGTCCTTTTCTTCGCACCGTTGGTGCCATCATTGACATGAAAGAGGGGAATATAAAATTCCAATTTCCTCTCAAGAAAGGGATGGAACACTTCCCTCGAAAGAAGATTAAGTTACCTTTTGAGTCCGTTATACGGGCTAGCTATTCTTTTACTCTTGATAAGACTTGATCTCTTTGCATTATGCCTAGCTTAAAGGCATAAAAAAAAGCGCTTTTGGGAGGCAGCCCACAATGAATAAAATTTTATTTTGCTTTTGTTGTGTCTTGATGTTGTTACTACAGTAGCATCATCATTGTATCTTTACTTTTCAACCTTGTGCCAAGTGTAGCCTCTGATTGCAAGAAAGTTCAAAAGTTGTGACGTCCTGTCCAGGAAACAGATTCTGTCCTTGGACAGAAAAATTCGTATAAAATCACCAGATCATCTTTTTGGTCTGAATTTTTTCGACAGCGTGCTCTATACAATTGTCTTTCGGGCGTCTATTCTGAGTTTTTTTATTAGAGTTGCAGAAGTGCCCCGAAAAAATCATTTACTACCTGCTGGTCTGTTTTTCACAGATTCTGTCCTGTTTTGCCTTTCCTTCATTTTGCAAACCTTGAACTTGCTTTTTCTTTGCAAAAACCTTTTGGCAATCTTGAGAAACAGTAGACCTTCAAGAATATCCTTATTTCCAGCAAGGAACAATTATTTTATTATGGGTACTAACCTCGCTAATCAGATTATGATGAGTTATGTATGAAGAGAGTTTTCAAGTGTGCGAGGGAAGATGATAAAAAGATTCAGGAGTGTCAAACGCTCAAGCTTGGGGATGCCCCCGTGCACCCCCAAGAAATATTCCAGAAGACTCATGCGTCTAAGCTTGGGGATGCTCCCGTGCATCCCCTTCTCCATCAACATTATCAGTTCGTCTTTCGTTCCACTATATTTTTATCACTTCATGTGTTATGTGCTATGCTTGGAGCGTCTTGCTTTTAGTTTCCTTTTTAGTTTTCTTTAGCTTTTCATAACGAGTCGGAACTTAGCTTTCTTTGTGTGGGAGAGAAACAAGCTCCACTTCAACCTAGAACACAACATAGAATTTTCATGTCTATCCTTGCTGTGTATGTTCTTGGTATTTCAATAGCTACTGTCATGCTTAGCTCTTAGTTTTCATGCTTATCTTTTAAAGAGCTTTTGTTTAGTTGGTCGTTGGAACTCTCTTTATTTATCATGCTTATCTTATTAAGAGAGTTGGCTTCTGTTGCACTGGTCGATATGTCTATGATAAAAATGCTATGTGCATAATGATGCTTAGTAGTTCATGTTTTCTTATGGTTAGTCTCAAATAGCTGGGGGGTTCCCAATGTGTTATTGGAGTACCAACATGATTTGCTTGCCTATGATGTGGTATGATTTAGTGATATCTTCCTTCAAGAATTTATTTTGATTGACTTGGCGTATGCTCATGCATTTTAAGACTGTAAAGAAAGTCTGTCAAGCCTTGATGATCTTTTATTTCTGAGTAGCGATATAACTTCCATGCCTGATTCAATGTTGCTTTGTCGCTCTGTAGGATTATGACCGTCATTGCTCTTTTAGTTGGTCGCTCCCAGTCTTTTGCTAACCTCCACCTGTACTAAGCGGACTGACTGCTTGTGCATCCAAAATCCTTTAAACCAGTTATGCCATATGAGTCCACCATACCTTCCTATACATGGTATTTACCTGCCATTCCTAACGAAGACTTTCATGTACCATCTCGAAATTATTCAAAAAAAAGCATTTCTATTTTGTGCCTCTGTTTTAGTTCATGAGGAAGTAGTAGTTAATTCATGATCTTTTTAAGTTGGACAAGCTTCACCCCGGGATTGCATGTCTAATGTGCAAACCCATAATACGAGAAGGAACTGGCATAGAGTGCGCCCGGCTCATTCAAAAATAATATAACAAACAAACCCTCCTTCATGCTTTATTCATGAGAAATCAGAAAACTTTGGCAGTGATAAACAAAGGAGATTAAGAGGATGTGATCGTCCTCATTCGGGAGCCGTTCCTCGAAACTTGTCCAGCTCAAGAAGAGATTGAGTTATCTGCTAGCATTCGTTGACGAAACATGCATAATCTAAAAATAATAATTATTACCTCTGTTTTTAAAACCAAGAGCTCTGGTACATGTTTTGTTTTTGTTTCCGACCACGGGTTTTCAACTTTGCCAACAAAAGCCACGGTTCGAGAGTCTCCACCTTCTTTTAAAGCACCAACTACTGAGAGCATGATTGTCATTCTGAGTGTAATGTGCATTGTCCCAAAGTAGCATTGTCTTTTGCATGATTATGATATCGTTTATTCTGAAATCATTGTATCTAGTCATCACTTAAACCTTGGAGGTGCCCCTGCATTTATGTTTTGCTTCACTAAAGGGGGCAAGCGAGATACCACTTTGTCATATTTGCACACCATGCTCATTACAAATCTATTTGAGTATTTCAGTATCATATTGTAAAACTTTCAGTTCTTTGTGATTCTCTCATGAGGCAACTTAATTACTATAGATTCATTGTCTCAGTAAGCTCTTGTCATGTGACTATGAAAAGTCCTTATATGGTTAAGAGCATGTCACCACAGAAATTATTCTTGTTATCATTTACCTACTCGAGGACGAGCAGGAATTAAGCTTGGGGATGTTGATACGTCCAAAACGTATCTATAATTTCTGCTTGCTCCATGCCTCTTCTGGGTGATATTGCTATGATATTTATACACTTCCATACACTTTTGATCATATTTGGACTAACCTATTAACTCAGTGCACCCCAGTGCCAGTTTCTGTTTTCTGCTGTTTTTGTATTTCAGGTTTTCTCGTCACGTAAACTGCCAGAAAAATCCCGGAAAAATTATATAAAAAATCAGCGTTCCGGAAGCTTCCACACGGCCGAAGTAGGGCCGTAGGGGGGCCACCAGGCCTCTAGGTGCCCTGGTGGCGCGCCCCCCCTCCTGGCCGCGCCGGGGGGGCGCCTGGGCCCCCCAGGTCTCCGCTGATGCCCCCCTTTGGCATATATTTAACATGCGTCCCGAAACCCTCGAGGACGGAACCCTTTTTTGCGATCTCATCTCTGTTCCGCCGCCGCCGCGCTTCCAAGATCGGGAGCACCAGGAGAACTCTTCCCGGCACCCTGCCGGACGGGAGGATCACCACCGGGAGCCTCTCCACCACCATGGACGCCTCCCGGATGAGTTGTGAGTAGTCTCCCTTGGACCATGGGTCCATGAACAGTAGCTATGTGATTTTCTCCTCCCCTTCTTGTGCTTCACTAATTAGACCTCATGAGCTGCCCTACATGATCGAGGCACATATGTAATCCTTATGCTGTTGCTATGATGAGTTTGCTGGGATCCGATGGATTGTGAGATTATGTTCAGATTGTGTTTGAGTAATATATTTGATTTACCTCTTTTATATTTATGTTCTTAAGTAATTCTTGCATGTTCTCCGTTGCTATTTATTGCTTTGGCCAAGTAGTAGGTAGTGACTCCAAGAGGGAACGTTATGCTTGATTGTGGGTTCATGCCCCTCGATGACTAGCTTGAGTGACAGAAACATGAGTCTAGGGGATGTGCTGTTGCCACAAGGGGGAAAACAACGGTGCTTGTACTCGCGGGTGCAAGGATTGTTTACTTTACGCAAAGTTCTTTTAATGCAGTTGTCTGTTGCTTTGAGTTTACACTATGGGTGGGACTCGCAACTTAATACCAGCGAGATGTTCTGGATAGATATCTCAAGGTGGATGATTAGTAGTAGATGCAGATGGATTTCGGTCTACTTACCTTGGCATACCGCCCATGCTTTGAACCTCTACCTTTCTTGCAACATAGTTAGCATTGGTTTGCACACATAATTCTGTCAATTGCCCAGCTGTAATTCGTTTACCTCACATAGCTGTTTTATCGTCTTTTGGGAGAGAGACATCACTAGTGAACGTCATGGGACCCCGGTCCATATTACCATCACTGATCACATCCGCTATTTACTTTCTGCTTTTACTTACTAGTTACAGCAATATCTATCATTATTATCTCTTGCGTTTGATCCTTTGTAAACGACAAGGCCGGAGGGATTGACAACCTCTCTGTACTCGTTGGGAGCAAAGTTATTTGTATCTGTGTGCAGGTCCAAGTTGATTGCTAAGTATCTGGCGCCGTTATCAGTTGACACCTTCTTGTTGAACCTTGGAGTCTCAGGGGAAATCGATCCTTGGTATCTTTGCCAAGGGAAAACTACCGCTACACTGCATCTCAAACCTTCCACTTGGGGTAACCAACGAGGGGTGAGAAGCCATCAAGTAGCGAGCGGGAGAAGAGGCGAACAGGGCCTCGACGCAGAGCATCTGTCGGCGTAGTTCAGCCCCTCTCCGCCATTCTCCCTCTTATCTATTCTCTCCGGCCGACAGATCCACTCCTCCCCCGCATGCCGCCTATTCCTGTTGCCTCGCATCACCCCGCCGACCCACCTCCTCGCTTGTCCCGTCGTCCGCCGCCCATGGCCGCCCGCTTTTCCCATCAGCGCGGCGCCCCTCCATTGTTGGATGTCACTGGAGCCTCCCCCTGGCCACTTCTCCCCCCATAGCCATCTTCCCTATCCCAATCCCTAACCTCATACAGAAACCCTAAATCCCAAATCCCTTCTACTCACCGCGTATGTGTCAGAATTCTCATTTATTTTTTCCTTTTGATGAACATCAGGTTAGTGGATTGGTCAGCGGATCTGAAGGTCGGTGGATCGGAGAATGGATTCCGAGCACCCAGATCAAAAGGTAACTGGAGAAAACACCATTGCTCTGTTATGCTTGTGATGGTCTGGTGGTGTAGAGATGTTCATTTTATTTTTGTGATGGTCAGATTTGTTATGCTTGCTTGAATGTGTAATTTGTTGATTCATATTTAGAAATGATTGATGCCTAATTATGTAATTATTGTGTAGCTCCATAACATCAGATCATGTAGACCTGATTTCTTACATAATTGAAGATAACAAAAGGAGTGGGGTATTCTTCGCACTCAAAGTTTCTTTGATATAAAGGACCATGTACATGTGTCCATTGGGTTTTCAATAAGATGCCTAGCGGAGTGAGAAATCATTAATGCTTAATTTAAAAACATTCTTGCAGGTTCGAATCATTAATGCTTGTTGTGTGTTACACAACTTTGCGAGGGATAAGCAGCATATGATGGACAACTTATTGCTACAAGAAGTGGATAATGAACTAGCTTCTCAGCCAATTGAGGCTGATGATGTTAACTCAATTAGAAGTGTCCAAGTCACTACTGCATGGACCAACTTCAGGAACCATCTATCTAAAGACATGTTTGCAGAATATGTTGTGGCGCATGCAAATTTACAGCAGTAGTACGACATGTGGATTAGCAAGATGGTGTTCTTTGCTTTTGTGGTAGCTAGATGTTTATTAGCAAGATGATGTACCTTTTCTTTTGGGCTATCTAGACGATGGATTAGCTGGATGTTCTCTTTTGTGCTAGCTAGATGATGGATTAGCGGGATGTTCTCTTTTGTGCATAGCTATTGGATGGTGTCTTTTGGATATTTTGTACATCATCACCATGAGAAAGCAATTAATATAAGTTTCCTTTTGTTTGTCAATTTTTATTCATTTTTTAATTTTAGCACTATGGTTGAAGAAACAAAGAAGAAGTATAGTAGAGATTACTTGACATGGAAAGATGAGATGGACAAGGTATCGTTGGATGTCTTTGTTGAACATCACAACAGAGGTGATCAGGCCCAAAATGGATGGAAGCCACATATGTACACTTCTGCTATAAAGGAAATATGTGATAAGTGTGGACTGCACGTCACAAAGAACAAAATATGTTCAAGGATGAAGACTTTTGACAAGCACTATGGTACGATTAGCAAGATTCTTTCTCATAGTGGATTTGGTTGGGACTGGGTCAATAACAAGCTACTCATGGATAGTGATGATGTGTGGAACAAATATGTCCATGTATAAAAGGATGCTTAATTAATTTATTCTATGTCATACGGATACGTCTCCAACGTATCTATAATTTTTGATTGTTCCATGCTATTATATTATCCTTCTAGGATGTTTTATGGGATTTAATATACACTTTTACATGATTTTTGGGACTAACCTATTAACCTAGAGCCTAGTGCCAGTTTCTGTTTTTCTCCTGTTTTAGGGTTTCGCAGAAAAGAAATATCAAACGGAGCCCAATTGACCTGAAATTCAACGAAGGTGGTTTTTGGACCAGAAGAAGCCCATGGAGTACCGGAGGTGGACCAGGAGAGGCACGGGCTGCCCACGAGGGTGGGGGGCGCGCCCCCCTGCCTCGTGGACAGCCCGTAGCCCCCCTTTGCTTGGCCCCGACTCCAACACCTCCTATATATACAGAAACCTCCGGAAAAATTAACCTAGATCGGGAGTTCCGCCGCTGAAAGCCTCTGTTGCCACCGAAAACCAATCTAGACCCGTTCTGGCACCCTGCCGGAGGGGGGAATCCCTCTACGGTGGCTATCTTCATCATCCCGGCGCTCTCCATGACGAGGAGGGAGTAGTCCACCCTCGGGGCTGAGGGTATGTACCATTAGTTATGTGTTTGATCTCTCTCTCTCTCTCTCGTGGTCTTGAGATGGCACGATCTTGATGTATCGCGAGCTTTGCTATTCTAGTTGGATCTTATGATGCTTCTCCCCCTCTACTCTCTTGTAATGGATTGAGTTTTCCCTTTGAAGTTATCTTATCGGATTGAGTCTTTAAGGATTTGAGAACACTTGATGCATGTATGTCTTGCACGTGCTTATCTATGGTGATAATGGGATATCATGTGATCTACTTGATGTATGTTTTGGTGATCAACTTGCGGGTTCCGTGTCCTTGGGAACCTATGCATAGGGGTTGGCACACGTTTTCGTATTGACTCTCCGGTAGAAACTTTGGGGCACTCTTTGAAGTTCTAAGTGTTGGTTGAATAGATGTTCCTGAGATTGTGTGATGCATATCGTATAATCATGCCCACAGATACTTGAGGTGACAATGGAGTATCTAGGTGACATTAGGGTTTTGGTTGATTTGTGTCTTAAGATGTTATTCTAGTACGAACTCTATGATAGATTGAACGTTACAACGGACTCTTGAATAGATCGATCAGGAAGAATAACTTTGAGGTGGTTTCGTACCCTACCATAATCTCTTCGTTTGTTCTCCGCTATTAGTGACTTTGGATTGACTCTTTGTTGCATGTTGAGGGCTAGTAATATGATTCAATTATGTTATCCTTGTTTAGAGAACTTGCACTAGTGAAAGTATGAACCCTAGGCCTTATTTCCTATCATTGCAACACTGTTTATGCTCACTTTTATCTTTAGGTACCTTGTTGTTTTTATATTTTCATACTACAAAAACCTATATCTACCATCAATATTGCAGTTGTATCACCATCTCTTCATCGAACTAGTGCACCTATACAATTTACCATTGTATTAGGTGTGTCAATTTACCATTGTATTAGGTGTGTTGGGGACACAAGAGACTCTTTGTTATTTGGTTGCAGGGTTGCTTGAGAGAGACCATCTTCATCCTACGCCTCCCACGGATTGATAAACCTTAGGTCATCCACTTGAGGGAAATTTGCTACTGTCCTACAAACCTCTGCACTTGGAGGCCCAACAACGTCTACAAGAAGAAGGTTGTGTAGTAGACATCAAGCTCTTTTCTGGCGCCGTTGCCGGGAAGGTATATCTTTAGATCTTGCAATCGAATCTTTTAGTTTCTTGTTTTATCACTAGTTTAGTTTATAAAAGAAAATTACAAAAAAATGGAATTAAGGTTACCTCATATGCTTCATCTTTTTTTATATCTTTCGTGAAAATGATGGAAATGAAAATTGTGCTCAAGTACTAGAAGAAGAATTACAAAGAATGCTTGGCATAAAATATGTGCATGATGAGCATGATTGCAATGTTGTTAGTATGAATCCTTTGAATATCCATGATACTAATGATATGCAAAGCCACAAGCTTGGGGAAGCTATGTTTGATGAAGATGATATTTTTAGTCCCCCAAGTTTCGATGAGCAAATTTATTATGATGAAAGCATGCCTCTATTTATGATGATTATATTGATGAAAGTGGATTTGGAGAGGTCATGACTTTATTTAGTGATGAATCCACTATTTCGGAAGAGGTCCCAATTGATTATGAGAACAAAGTTGCTATCTATGATGATTATTGTGATGACATGTATGCTATAAAGAATAAAGATAACCATGAAACTTGTCATCATGATTTTAATTTTCAATTGGATTATGCTTCACATGATAGTTATTTTGTTGAATTTGCTCCTCCCACTACTATGAATGAGAAGAATTTTGCTTATGATGGGAGTAGTAAAATTTATACGCAAGTAGATCATGAAAAGAATGCTTTTATGTGCTGGTTATATGGTTGAATTCATTCATGATGCTACTGAAAATTATTATGAGAGAGGATCATATGCTTCTACATATTGCAATAATATCAAGTTTCCTCTCTATGTGCTTAAAATCTTGAAGTTATGCTTGTTTTCTCTTCCTATGTTAGTTAATTATCGTTCCCATAAGTTGTTTGATCACAAAATCCCTATGCATATGGAGTGGGTTAGACTTAAATGTGCTAGTCATATTCTTCATGATGCTCACTTTATGTTTCAATTCTTATCTCTTATGCGAGCATCATTGAAATCATCATGCCTAGCTACAAGGCATTAAAGAAAAGCGCTTGTTGGGAGACAACCCAATTTTATTTTGCTTTTGCTTCTCTTTAGGAATAAATATTGCATCTAGCTTCTATTTAGATGTGGTTTTATGTTTTAATTAGTGTTTGTGCCAAGTAGAACCTTTGGGAAGACTTGTGTGAAGTCTATATGATCATGCTGTGAAAAATAGAATCGTTAGCGCTCACTAGAATAGTCACCAGATTTTACTGTAGTGTGCTATTTAGTTGATCCTTTTTGCAGATGATTAATAGATAAATTCCTCACGTTTACCAATTTATTTCAAATTTTTTGGAGTTACAGAAGTATGCGAAAGTTACAGATTACTACAGACTGTTCTGTTTTTGACATATTCTGTTTTTCGTGTGTTGTTTGCTTATTTCAATGCATATACGAGTAGTATTGGGAAGTGTGAATCATAGAGAAGTTGGAACACAGTAGGTTTAACACCAATATAAACAAAGAATGAATTCATTACAGTACCTTTGAGTAGTGGTTTGTTTTCTTATACTAACGGAGCTCACGAGATTTTTGTCTAAGTTTTGTGTTTTGAAGTTTTCAAGTTTTGAGTATTGCTTTGATGGACTATGGAACAAAGAGTGTTAAGAGCCTAAGCTTGGGGATGCCCAAGGCACCCTAAGGTAAAATTCAAGGACAACCAAAAGCCTAAGCTTGGGGATGCCCCGGGAAGGCATCCCCTCTTTCGTCTTCATCCATCGGTAACTATACTCGGAGCTATATTTTTATTCACCACATGATATGTGTTTTACTTGGAGCGTCTTGTATAATTTGAGTCTTTGCTTGTTAGTTTGCCACAATTATCCTTGCTGGACACACCTATTTGAGAGAGTTAAATATGGCATAGGAATTGATAGAACACTCTATGTGCTTCACTTATATCTTTTGAGTTGAATAGTTTTGCTCTAGTGCTTCACTTATATCTTTTAGAGCACGGTGGTGATTATATTTGTAGAAATTGTTGATCTCTCATGCTTCACTTATATCCTTTTGAGAGTCTATTAAAACAGCATGGTAATGTGCTTTGGCTATATAACTATCCTTCACATGATAGGCATCCAAGATCAATGTAGTAAAAACTTTCACACTAAGTGCATTGAATATGATGAGAAGTTGGATGCTTGATAATTGTTTTAAGATATGAGGATAGTGATATTAGAGTCATGCTAGTGGAGTTATTATGAAATTTATAAATTCTTGTGTTAAAGTTAGTGATTCCCGTAGCATGCACGTATGGTGAACCGCTATGTGACGAAGTTAGAGCATGAGGTATTTGTAGAGTGTCATCCTTTGTGTGGAGGTCACGGGTGCGCGATGGTTAACTCCTACCAACCTCCCCCCTAGGAGCATGCGTTGATTGCTTTGTTTTGATGACTCGTAGATTTTTGCAATAAGTATATGAGTTCTTATGACTAATGTTGAGTCCATGTATATTACGCACTCTCACCCTTCCACCATTGCTAGCCTCTCTTGTACCGCGCAACTCTCGCTGGTACCATATACCCACTATATATCCTTCCTCAAAACAGCCACCATATATTTTCCTCAAAACAGCCACCATACCTACATATCATGGCATTTCCATAGCCATTCCGAGATATATTGCCATGCAACTTTCCACCGTTCCGTTCATATGACACGCTTCATATTGTCATATTGCCATGCATGATCATGTAGTTGACATCGTATTTGTGGCTAGGCCACCATGCATAATTTTTCATACATGTCACTCTTGATTCACTGCATATCCCGGTACACCGTCGAAGGCATTCATATAGGGTCATACTTTGTTCTGGTATCGAGTTGTAATATCGAGTTGTAATTCAATGAAAGTGTGATGATCATCATTATTAGAGCATTGTCCCATATGAGGAAAGGCTAAATAAAGAAAGCCCCTCCAAAAAAAGAGCGAAAAAAAAGAAAGGCCAAAGAAAAAAATAAAGGCCCCCAAAAAGGGACAATTGCTACTATCTTTTTCCACACTTGTGCTTCAAAGTAGCACCATGTTCTTCATGATAGAGAGTCTCATGTTTAGTCACTTTCATATACTAGTGGGAATTTTAATTATAGAACTTGGCTTGTATATTCCAATGATGGGCTTCCTCAAAATGCCCTAGGTCTTCGTGAGCAAGCAAGTTGGATGCACACCCACTTAGTTTCTTTTTGTTGAGCTTTCATACATATTTAGCTCTAGTGCATCCGTTGCATGGCAATCCCTACTCACTCACATTGATATCTATTGATGGGCATCTCCATAGCCCGTTGATACGCCTAGTCGATGTAAGACTATCTCCCTCCTTTTTGTCTTCTCCACAACCACCACTCTATTCCACCCATAGTGATATATCCATGGCTCACGCTCATGTATTGCATGAAAGTTGAAAGGTTTGAAAGAATAGAGTATGAAAACAAGTGCTTGGCTGAAATCGGGGTTGTGCATGATATGAATATTTTATGTGATGAAGAGGGAGCATAGCGAGACTATATGATTTTGTAGGGATAACTTTCTTTAGCCATAGTATTTTGAGAAGACATGATTGTTTTGTTAGTATGCTTAAAGTATTATTATTTCTTATGTCAATATAGACTTTTGTCTTGAATCTTTCAGATCTGAACATTCATGCCACAATAAAGAGAACTACATTGAAACTTCTGTTGGTTAGCATTCCACATCAAAAATTCTGTTTTTATCATTTACCTACTCGAGGATGAGCATGAATTAAGCTTGGGGATGCTGATACGTCTCCAACGTATCTATAATTTTTGATTATTCCATGCTATTATATTATCCTTCTAGGATGTTCTATGTGCTTTAATATACACTTTTATATGATTTTTGGGACTAACCTATTAACCCAGAGCCCAGTGTCACTTTCTGTTTTTCTCCTGTTTTAGGGTTTCGCAGAAAAGGAATGTCAAACGGAGCCCAATTGACCTGAAATTCAACGGAGGTGGTTTTTGGACCAGAAGAAGCCCACGGAGTACTGGAGGTGGACCAGGAGATGCACAGGCTGCCCACGAGGGTGGGGGCCCGCCCCCTGCCTCGTGGACAGCCCGTAGCCCCCTTTGCTTGGCCCCGACTCCAACACCTCCTATATATACAGAAACCTCCAGAAATTAACCTAGATCGGGAGTTCCGCCGCCGAAAGCCTCTGTCGCTACCGAAAACCAATCTAGAGTCGTTCTGGCACCCTGCCGGAGGGGGGAATTCCTCTCCGGTGGCTATCTTCATCATCCCGGCGCTCTCCATGACGAGGAGGGAGTAGTCCACCCTCGGGGCTGAGGGTATGCACCATTAGCTATGTGTTTGATCTCTCTCTCTTTCTCTCTCGTGTTCTTGAGATGGCACGATCTTGATGTATCGCGAGCTTTGCTATTCTAGTTGGATCTTATGATGCTTCTCCCCCTCTACTCTCTTGTAATGGATTGAGTTTTCCCTTTGAAGTTATCTTATCGGATTGAGTCTTTAAGGATTTGAGAACACTTGATGTATGTCTTGCACGTGCTTATCTGTGGTGACAATGGGATATCATGTGATCTACTTGATGTATGTTTTGGTGATCAACTTGCGGGTTCCGTGACCTTGGGAACCTATGCATAGGGGTTGGCACACGTTTTCGTCTTGACTCTCCGGTAGAAACTTTGGGGCACTCTTTGAAGTTCTATGTGTTGGTTGAATATATGTTTCTGAAATTGTGTGATGCATATCGTATAATCATGCCCACGGATACTTGAGGTGACAATGGAGTATCTAGGTGACATTAGGGTTTTGGTTGATTTGCGTCTTAAGGTGTTATTCTAGTACGAACTCTATGATAGATTGAACGATACGACGGACTGTTGAATAGATCTATCAGAAAGAATAACTTTGAGGTGGTTTCGCACCCTACCATAATCTCTTCGTTTGTTCTCCGCTATTAGTGACTTTGGAGTGACTCTTTGTTGCATGTTGAGGGCTAGTAATATGATCCAATTATGTTATCCTTGTTGAGAGAACTTGCACTAGTGAAAGTATGAACCCTAGGCCTTGTTTCCTATCATTGCAACACTGTTTATGCTCACTTTTATCTTTAGTTACCCTGCTGTTCTTATATTTTCGTACTACAAAAACCTATATCTACCATCCATATTGCACTTGTATCACCATCTCTTCGCCGAACTAGTGCACCTATACAATTTACCAATGTATTGGGTGTGTTGGGGACACAAGAGACTCTTTGTTATTTGGTTGCAGGGTTGCTTGAGAGAGACCATCTTCATCATACGCCTCTCACGGATTGATAAACCTTAGGTCATTCACTTGAGGGAAA
The DNA here is from genome assembly GCA_902687465.1 of Secale cereale. Lineage (NCBI taxonomy): Eukaryota > Viridiplantae > Streptophyta > Magnoliopsida > Poales > Poaceae > Secale > Secale cereale. Next base: position 499,998,452 of record LR738713.1, read on the forward strand.
TTTGCTACTGTCCTGCAAACCTCTGCACTTGGAAGCCCAACAATGTCTACAAGAAGAAGGTTGTGTAGTAGACATCACATACATACATGCAAGTGATTTACTTTGTGTATGTGTGTGCAGGCTAATCCGAAGGCACCTTGTTACAAGAACAAATAAGTGAAGAATTGTAAGGCCATCTGCACAATATTCTCCAAAGATCATGCAACCGGTGATGGTGCAACGACGGGTGCTGAAAGTGAAGCGCAACCAATAGAACTAGACGAAGTAGTCATCGAAGCCTCTCCAGAATTGCCTCCAAAAAGGCAACGAACTGGTGATGCTATCTTGTGCATGCTTGGAGACATGAAGGGTTCTTTTGAATATGCTTTGAAATCACTTGAGCCACTAGAACTGCCCAAGGTTACTCCTTGATACGTCCAAAACGTATCTATAATGTCTGCTTGCTCCATGCCACATTTGGGTGATATTGCTATGATATTCATACACTTCCATACACTTTTGATCATATTTGGACTAACCTACTAATCCAGTGCACCCCGGTGCCAGTTTCTGTTTTCGGCTGATTTTGTATTTCAGGTTTTCACGTTACGAGAACTGCCAGGAAAAATCCAGAAAAATTATATAAAAACTCAGCGTTCCGGAACCGACCTTGCGCCCGAAGTACAGCCAGGGGGGCCACCAGGGCTCGGGGCGCCCTGTGGGCGCCCCCCCCCTGGGCCGCGCCGGGGGGGCGCCTGGGCCCCCCGAAGCCCGTCCGGTGCCCCCCTTTGGCATATATTTAGAGCGTCCCTCGAAACCCTCGGGACAGGAACTCTTTTTCGCGATCTCATCTCTGTTCCGCCGCCGCCGCCGCTTCCAAGATCGGGAGCACCAGGAGAACTCTTCCCGGCACCCTGCCGGAGGGGAGGATCACCACCGGGAGCTTCTCCATCACCATGGACGCCTCCCGGATGACTTGTGAGTAGTCTCCCTTGGACCATGAGTCCATGACCAGTAGCTATGTGATGTTCTCCTCCCGTTCTTGTGCTTCACTAATTAGTCCTCGTGAGCTGCCCTACATGATCGAGGCACATATGTAATCCTTATGCTGTTGCTATGATGAGTTTGCTGGGATCCGATGGATTATGAGATTATGTTCAGATTGTTCTTGAGTAATATATTTGATTCACCTCTTTTATATTTATGTTCATAAGTAATTCTTGCATGTTCTCCGTTGTTATTTATTGCTTTGGCCGAGTAATACGTAGTGACTCCAAGAGGTAACGTTATGCTTGATTGTGGGTTCATGCCCCTCGATGACTAGCTTGAGTGACAGAAACATGAGTCTAGGGGATGTGCTGTTGCCACAAGGGGGAAAACAACGGTGCTTGTGCCCGCGGGTGCAAGGATTGTTTACTTTACGCAAAGTTCTTTTAATGCAGTTGTCTGTTGCTTTGAGTTTACACTATGGGTGGGGCTCGCAACTTAATACCAGCGAGATATTCTGGATAGATATCTCAAGGTGGATGATTAGTAGTAGATATTGATGGATTTCGGTCTACTTACTTTGGCGTACCGCCCATGCTTTGAACCTCAACCTTTCTTGCAATGTAGTCAGCATTGGTTTGCGTTCGTGGTCCTGTCAATTGCCCAGCTGTAATTCGTTTACCTCACATAACTGTTTTATCGTCTTTTGGGAGAGAGACATCACTAGTGAACATCATGTGACTCCGGTCCATATTACCATCATTGATCACATCCGCTATTTACTTTTCTCTTTTACTTACTATTGCAAACACTATCTATCACTACTATCATTTTGCGTTTAATCCTTTGTGAACTACAAGGCCGGAGGGATTGACAACCTCTCTGTACTCGTTGGGAGCAAAGTTATTTGTATCTGTGTGCAGGTCCACGTTGATTGCTAATTTGCGCCGTTAGCAGTTGACACCTACTTGTTGAACCTAGGAGTCTCTGGGGATTCGATCCTTGGCATCTTTGCTAAGGGAAAACACTTCCACAACACTGCATCTTTCACCTTCCACTTGGGGTAACCAACGAGGGGTTAGAGGCCCATCAAGGAGTATTTTCTGGCGCCGTTGCCGGGGACTCCACTCTTCAGGATAGGGGAAGTTGCATGCTATCTTTTACCTTTGCTTTTTAGTCTTGCTAGTTTACCTTTCAAATTTTGCTTTAGTACCTTTTTATCGAAAATCACAAAAATAGTTATCTCGTTCTTTAGTTATCATTATGTCGGGTCCTTTTGTCTTTGATGAGACAGAAGTTCTCACCTTTAAACAAAGAGGTGGGGAAAGTTTGAAAGATGCTTGGTATAGAATTAATGATTCACAAAAAAGAGCCACCAAGAAGCAACCTACTACTATCTTGCTTAGAAATTTTTATGTTGGAATCACTTCTTGGAATAAGTTTATTCTAGATACTGCTATCAATGGGAATTTCCTAGAGGCCCCAGTTTGGGAGTCTCTTAGTATTATTGAAAATCTTGTTGGGAATCTCCCTGTTGTTAGCATTCGAGAGGACATCACCCTAGCTCATATTATGAAAAAACTTGAAAAAATAGATCTAGAGATGCCAAGCATTAATAAAATAAATGAGTTGGATCGTAAGATCCAAGGGAATTTGAATAGACTTGATAGCTCCATGCATAAATTTTTTAAAATTTTGGAGACCGTCAAATTCCATGACTTGGACTCTTCTGGGATAGATAAGATTGAGGAAATATTTGATACCCTAGGAACTACCTTCTCCTCGATAAAAACCAAAAAGGTAGAAACTCCGGCAAAGAGGGAGCCTAAGTTCGTTCACGTTCCAAAGGCTGCCCGTTCTAAAAGTAATCCATCTATTGCCAAAGGGGTTGAAACTGTAAAGACCTTGGAAGAAACACCTGTCTTTGATAAATTTATAAATGAATCTTCCCTTGACTTTTATCCTTTTTGTCTTCTACCTAGGAGTATCTCTATGAGGCCTTTATTTGAGAGTCCTCTTAAGACTAGTTGTATTATTGAAGAGCTTTTTGATGATCTTGATGATGGTTCAATTGATACAACTTGATCTATGCATTATGCCTAGCTTAAAGGCATAAAAGAAAGCGCTTTTGGGAGGCAGCCCACATGAATAAATATTTTGCTTTTGTTGTGTCTTGATGTTGTTTACTGCTGTAGCATCATCATTGTATCTTTGCTTTTCATATTTGTGACAAGTATAGCCTCTGATTGCTAGAAAGTTCAAAAGTTGTGAGGTGCTGTCCAGGAAACAGATTCTGTCCTTGGATAGAACAATTCGTATAAAATCACCAGATCATCTTTTTGGTCTGAATTTTTTCGACAGCGTTCTCTATATAATTGTCTTTCGTGCGTCTGTTCTGAGTTTTTTGATTTGAGTTGCAGAAGTATCCCGAACAAATCAATTGCTACCTGCTGTTCTGTTTTTCACAGATTCTGTCCTGTTTTGCCTTTCCTTCAGTTTGCAAACCAAGAGCTTGCTTTTTCTTTGCAAAAACCTTTTGGCAATCTTGAGAAACAGTAGAACTTCAAGAATATCTTTATTTCCAGCAAGGTATAATTATTTTATTAAGGGTACTAACCTCGCTAATCAGATTATGATGAGTTATGTATGAAGGGAGTTTTCAAGTGTGCGAGGGAAGATGATAAAAAGATTCAGGAGTGTCAAGCGCTCAAGCTTGGGGATGCCCCCGTGCACCCCCAAGAAATATTCAAGGAGACTCAAGCGTCTAAGCTTGGGGATGCCCCCGTGCATCCCCTTCTCCATCAACATTATCAGTTCGTCTTTCGTTCCGCTATATTTTTATCACTTCATGTGTTATGTGCTATGCTTGGAGCGTCTTGCTTTTAGTTTTCTTTTTAGTTTTTCATAACGAGTCGGAACTCAGCATTCCTTTATGTGGGAGAGAAACACGCTCCACTTCTACCTAGAACATAACATAGAATTTTCATGTCTACCTTTGCTGTGTGTGTTCTTTGTCTTTTAATAGCTACTATCATACTCTGCTCTTAGTATTCATGCTTATCTTTTCAAGGAGCTTTTGTTTAGTTGGTTGCTTGAACTCTCTTTAATTACCATGCTCACCTTATTAAGAGAGTTTGCTTCCGTTGCATTGGTTAATATGTCTATGATAAGGATGCTACGTGCATGATGGCGCTTAGTAGTTCAGGTTTTCTTATGGTTAGTCTCAAATAGCTGTGGGATTCCCAATGTGTTATTGGAGTACCAACATGATTTGTTCGCCTATGATGTGGTATGGTTTAGTAATATCTTCCTTCGAGAATTTATTTTGATTGACTTGGCGTATGCTCACGCATATTTAAGACTGTAAAGAAAGTCTGTCAAGCCTTGATGATCTTTTATTTCTGAGTAGCGATATAACTACCATGCCTGATTCAATGTTGCTTTGTCGGTCTGCATGATTATGACCGTCATTGCTCTCTTAGTTGGTCGCTCCCAGTCTTTTGCTAACCTCCACCTGTACTAAGCGGAATGACTGCTTGTGCATCCACATCCTTTTAAACCAGTTATGCCATATGAGTCCACCATATCTACCTATACGTGGTATTTCACCGCCACTCCAAGTAATTTACATGTGCTACCTTTAAAACCTTCAATCTTTGCAATATATAGCTCATGGGAAAGTAGCTTAAAAACTATTGTGGTAAAGAATATGTTGCTTATGTATCTTATTTCTTATAAGTTGCTTGCTGAGCGGTAACCATGTTTCTGGGGACGCTATCAACTGTCACACTTTTGTTGAATATCATGTGAGTTGCTATGCATGTTCGTCTTGTCTGAAGTAAGGGTGATTTTCCGTGGGTTGAATGAATATGCATATTGTTAGAGAAGAACATTGGGCCGCCAACCAAAGCCATGTATCATGGTGGAAGTTTTAGCTTGGACCTTAATCCTCAATCTCTTATGAGAATATGCTTATGCATTAAAGAGGAGTCCATCATCTATTTTCTATGTTGTCCCGGTATGGATGTCCTCAAGTTGAGATCTATCAAAAACGAGAAATCAAATGCGATTTATCTCCTTGGACCTTTGTACAGGTGGCATAGAGGTACCCCTTTGTGACACTTGGTTGAAACATATGTAATGCAATTATAACCCATGGAAATCCGAGATAATTAGGACAAGGTGCGAGCACTATTGGTATTCGATGCATGAGGCTTGCAACTTATAGGATGTCTTATGCATGACACATATGAAGTACTACTACCATTGACAAAATTGCTTCTATATTTTCAAAATAAAAAGCTCTGGCACATAACCATTCTTTTACTTTTATGTTGAGTCTCCACCTTCTTTTTAAAGCACCAACTACTGAGAGCATGATTGTCATTCTGAGTGTAATGTGCATTGTCCCAAAGTAGCATTGTCTTTTGCATGATTGTGATAACGTTTATTTTGAAATCATTGTATCTAGTCATCACTTAAACCTTGAAGGTGCCCCTGCATTTATGTTTTGCATCACTAAAGGGGGCAAGCTAGATATCACTTTATCATATTTGCACATCATGTTCATTGCAAATCTTTTTGATGCTTCAGTTTCATATTGTAAAACTTTCAGTCATTTGTGATTTTCTCATGAGGCAACTTAATTACTATAGAATCATTGTCTCAGTAAGCTTTTGTCATATGACTATGAAAAGTCCTATATGGTTAATAGAATGTCACCACAGAAATTATTCTTGTTATCATTTACCTACTCGAGGACGAGCAGGAATTAAGCTTGGGGATGTTGATACGTCCAAAACGTATCTATAATTTCTGCTTGCTCCATGCCACTTTTGGGTGATATTGCTATGATATTCATACACTTTCATACACTTTTGATCATATTTGGACTAACCTACTAATCCAGTGCACCCCGGTGCCAGTTTCTGTTTTCGGCTGATTTTGTATTTCAGGTTTTCACGTTACGAGAACTGCCAGGAAAAATCCAGAAAAATTATATAAAAAATCAGCGTTCCGGAACCGACCTTGCGCCCGAAGTACAGCCGGGGGGGGCCACCAGGGCTCGGGGCGCCCTGTGGGCGCCCCCCCCCCTGGGCCGCGCCGGGGGGGCGCCTGGGCCCGCCGAAGCCCGTCCGGTGCCCCCCTTTGGCATATATTTAGAGCGTCCCTCGAAACCCTCGGGACAGGAACTCTTTTTCGCGATCTCATCTCTGTTCCACCGCCGCCGCCGCTTCCAAGATCGGGAGCACCAGGAGAACTCTTCCCGGCACCCTGCCGGAGGGGAGGATCACCACCGGGAGCTTCTCCACCACCATGGACGCCTCCCGGATGACTTGTGAGTAGTCTCCCTTGTACCATGAGTCCATGACCAGTAGCTATGTGATGTTCTCCTCCTGTTCTTGTGCTTCATTAATTAGTCCTCGTGAGCTGCCCTACATGATCGAGGCACATATGTAATCCTTATGCTGTTGCTATGATGAGTTTGCTGGGATCCGATGGATTATGAGATTATGTTCAGATTGTTCTTGAGTAATATATTTGATTCACCTCTTTTATATTTATGTTCGTAAGTAATTCTTGCATGTTCTCCGTTGTTATTTATTGCTTTGGCCAAGTAATACGTAGTGACTCCAAGAGGGAACGTTATGCTTGATTGTGGGTTCATGCCCCTCGATGACTAGCTTGAGTGACAGAAACATGAGTCTAGGGGATGTGCTGTTGCCACAAGGGGGAAAACAACGGTGCTTGTGCCCGCGGGTGCAAGGATTGTTTACTTTACGCAAAGTTCTTTTAATGCAGTTGTCTGTTGCTTTGAGTTTACACTATGGGTGGGGCTCGCAACTTAATACCAGCGAGATGTTCTGGATAGATATCTCAAGGTGGATGATTAGTGGTAGATATTGATGGATTTCGGTCTACTTACTTTGGCGTACCGCCCATGCTTTGAACCTCAACCTTTCTTGCAATGTAGTCAGCATTGGTTTGCGCACATGGTCCTGTCAATTGCCCAGCTGTAATTCGTTTACCTCACATAGCTGTTTTATCGTCTTTTGGGAGAGAGACATCACTAGTGAACATCATGAGACTCCGGTCCATATTACCATCATTGATCACATCCGCTATTTACTTTTCCGTTATTTACTTACTATTGCAATTATACCTATCACTATTATCACTTGCGTTTGATCCTTTGTAAACTACAAGGCCGGAGGGATTGACAACCTCTCTGTACTCGTTGGGAGCAAAGTTATTTGTATCTGTGTGCAGGTCCACGTTGATTGCTAATATCCGGCGCCGTTAGCAGTTGACACCTTCTTGTTGAAACTGGGAGTCTCTGGGAAATCGATCCTTGGTATTACCAAGGGAAAACTTCTGCTACACTGCATCTCAAACCTTCCACTTGGGGTAACCAACGAGGGGTGAGAAGCCACCTAGCAACACAATAAACTGGCACTGACTACCATCCAAGCCACCCTGGAGAAGCTATCTGTCCTACCTGTGCATCTGGTTGAGGTGAAGAAGTCTGCTGCATGAGCTGGCTCTCTTATGGCGCTGACCCGGGCCAAAGCATGGGTCCCTGATTTTGACCCGGCTGAAGCCATGAACGGCTATCCCAGCAATAAATAGGACGGGTCAGCCTTCTCTGCTGAAGATCTCCGTGCTTTGACTAAGGATATGCGCCCTCTCGCCAGTAAGCTTGCCGATGAAGCAGATTTGACAAGGTATCATCCGGCCTATGATATAGAAAATTCGCGGGTGGAGCGGCTGATACGTCCAAAACGTATCTATAATTTCTGCTTGCTCCATGCCTCTTTTGGGTGATATTGCTATGATATTTATACACTTCCATACACTTTTGATCATATTTGGACTAACCTATTAACTCAGTGCACCCCAGTGCCAGTTTCTGTTTTCGGCTGTTTTTGTATTTCAGGTTTTCACATTACGAGAACTGCCAGGAAAAATCCAGAAAAATTATATAAAAAATCAGCGTTCCAGAAACTACCGTGCGCCCGAAGGACAGCCGGGGGGGGGGGGGTACCAGGGCTCCAGGCGCCCTGGCGGCGCGCCCCCCTGGGCCGCGCCGGGGGGGCGCCTGGGCCCCCCGAGGCTCCCCCGATACCCCCCTTTGGCATATATTTAAAGCGTCTCGAGAAACCCTCGAAACAGGAACTCTTTTTCGCGATCTCATCTCTGTTCCGCCGCCGCCGCCGCTTCCAAGATCGGGAGCACCAGGAGAACTCTTCCCGGCACCCTGCCGGAGGGGAGGATCACCACCGGGAGCCTCTCCACCACCATGGACGCCTCCCGGATGAGTTGTGAGTAGTCTCCCTTGGACCATGAGTCCATGACCAGTAGCTATGTGATGTTCTCCTCCCGTTCTTATGCTTCACTAATTAGTCCTCGTGAGCTGCCCTACATGATCGAGGCACATATGTAATCCTTATGCTGTTGCTATGATGAGTTTGCTGGGATCCGATGGATTATGAGATTATGTTCAGATTGTGCTTGAGTAATATATTTGATCTACCTCTTTTATATTTATGTTCGTAAGTAATTCTTGCATGTTCTCCGTTGTTATTTATTGCTTTGGCCAAGTAATAGGTAGTGACTCCAAGAGAGAACGTTATGCTCGATTGTGGGTTCATGCCCCTCGATGACTAGTTTGAGTGACAGAAACATGAGTCTAGGGGATGTGCTGTTGCCACAAGGGGGAAAACAACGGTGCTTGTGCCCGCGGGTGCAAGGATTGTTTACTTTACGCAAAGTTCTTTTAATGCAGTTGTCTGTTGCTTTGAGTTTACACTATGGGTGGGGCTCGCAACTTAATACCAGCGAGATGTTCTGGATAGATATCTCAAGGTGGATGATTAGTAGTAGATATTGATGGATTTCGGTCTACTTACTTTGGCGTACCGCCCATGCTTTGAACCTCAACCTTTCTTGCAATGTAGTCAGCATTGGTTTGCGTTCGTGGTCCTGTCAATTGCCCAGCTGTAATTCGTTTACCTCACATAGCTGTTTTATCGTCTTTTGGGAGAGAGACATCACTAGTGAACATCATGTGACTCCGGTCCATATTACCATCATTGATCACATCCGCTATTTACTTTTCGCTTTTACTTACTATTGCAAACACTATCTATCACTACTATCATTTTGAGTTTAATCCTTTGTGAACTACAAGGCCGGAGGGATTGACAACCTCTCTGTACTCGTTGGGAGCAAATTTATTTGTATCTGTGTGCAGGTCCACGTTGATTGCTAATTTGCGCCGTTAGCAGTTGACACCTACTTGTTGAACCTAGGAGTCTCTGGGGATTCGATCCTTGGCATCTTTGCTAAGGGAAAACACTTCCACAACACTGCATCTTTCACCTTCCACTTGGGGTAACCAACGAGGGGTTAGAGGCCCATCAAGGAGTATTTTCTGGCGCCGTTGCCGGGGACTCCACTCTTCAGGATAGGGGAGTTGCATGCTATCTTTTACCTTTGCTTTTTAGTCTTGTTAGTTTACCTTTCAAATTTTGCTTTAGTACCCTTTTATCGAAAATCACAAAAATAGTTATCTTGCTTGCTTGCTACTATGGGTTCCACCGAGAACACCAAGTTGTGTGACTTCACTAGTCACAACAACGATGACTTTATCAGCACACCTATCACTACACCTTCCACTTCAGCACCTTCATATGAAATTAAACCTGCTTTACTGAACTTAGTCATGAGAGATCAATTCTCCGGTGCAGGAGATGATGCTGCTTTACACTTAAACAACTTTGTTGAACTTTCTGATATGCAAAAGTACCAAGAAATAGATGGTAATATTGTTAAGCTTAATCTTTTTCCTTTCTCCTTGAGAGGAGGAGCTAAAATTTGGTTTCAGTCTTTGCCTAGAAATAGCATAGATTCATGGGACAAGTGCAAAGATGCTTTTATCGGAAAATACTATCCACCTGCTAAAATTATCCAACTTAGAAGTAACATAATGAATTTTAAACAATTGGATAATGAACACGTTGCCCAAGATTGGGAACGTATGAAATCTCTTATCAAGAACTGCCCTACTCATGGTTTGACTACTTGGATGGTTATCCAAACTTTTTATGCAGGCTTGAACTTTACCTCGCGGAACTTGTTAGATTCGGTCGCGGGAGGAACTTTTATGTCGACTACACTTGGTGCTGCCACAAAGCTTCTCGATGAGATGATGACCACCTATTCCCAATGGCACACCGAACGCGCTCCAACAGGTAGGAAGGTAAACTCTGTCGAGGAGATTTCCTCCTTAAATGAAAAAGTTGACTTGATCATGTCTCTACTTTCGAAGCAATCTTCTGTTGATCCTCGTGATGTTCCTTTAAATTCTTTGATTGCTCAAGAAAGAGTAGATGTGAATTTTATCTCTAGAAACAATTTTAACAACAATGCTTATAGGAGTAATTTTAGTAGCAATCCTAGACCGTTCCCCTCTAATTCTTATGGGAACAACAATGCTTATCCTATCACCAAGAACTCCACTACTGAACTAGAGATTATGCTTAAAGATTTCATCACTACCCAAAAAGCCTTTAATAAAAGTGTAGAAGAAAAACTACATAAACTAGATGATCTTTCTTTTAAGGTAGACCATTTAGCCAATGAGGTAAAATTGCTAAAAATTGAAACTTCTCCTCTTGAGGAGAGGAAGGTCACTCCTATTAATGCTACTCAAGTGTAAATTAATGAAAATATTAGGATGATGGCTAAACTTAAAGAGAGATGGGCTAGAGAAAGGGAGGAAGAGGATAGAATTAAGAGCCTTCCTACCCACCACACTGTTGCTACTATCCAAGTTATTGAGGATGTTCAAACTCTTAGCACCCAATGTACTCCTGGTCCCAATGGACCTATTAATGGTGATGCTATGACTATAGAAACTACCAAACATGTGAACCTAAAGGATACTACTACCACTTTACTTGATGCTCGTGACCTTGATTTTGATAATTGCACTCTTACCGAAGTTATTGATTTCCTTCACAAGATGTCTAGAGACCCCCCGCACTAGCACGCTTAACCTTGCCTTCACAGAGCATATCACTAATGCTCTCATCAAAGCTAGGGAGGAGAAACTTACAGTAGAAGCCTCCATACCTAGAAAGCTAGAAGATGGTTGGGATCCTATGATAAAAATTAAATTGAATGACTTCTCTTGCTATGCATTATGTGATGTTGGAGCTAGTACCTCTGTTATGCCCAAAAGAATATATGATATGCTTAAATTGAAACCTTTTGATTCTTGTTCTTTTGGTGTTCGTCTCGTTGATTCTTCCATAAAGAAACCTTTGGGGAGGATCGACGATGTTCTTATTGTTGTTAATGATAATTATGTTCCCGTTGATTTCACTATTATGGATATTGAATGTGATCCTTCATGTCCAATTATTTTGGGACGTCCCTTTTTGCGCACCGTTGGTGCTATCATTGACATGAAAGAGGGTAATATAAAATTTCAGTTTCCTCTCAAGAAAGGGATGGAACACTTCCCTCGAAAGAAGATCAAGTTATCTTTTGAGTCCGTTGTACGGGCTAGCTATTCTTTTACTCTTGATAAAACTTGATCTATATGCATTATGCCTAGCTTAAAGGCATAAAAGAAAGCGCTTTTGGGAGGCAGCCCACATGAATAAATATTTTGCTTTTGTTGTGTCTTGATGTTGTTTACTGTTGTAGCATCATCATTGTATCTTTGCTTTTCATATTTGTGCCAAGTATAGCCTCTGATTGCTAGAAAGTTCAAAAGTTGTGAGGTGCTGTCCAGGAAACAGATTCTGTCCTTGGATAGAAAAACTCGTATAAAATCACCAGATCATCTTTTTGGTCTGAATTTTCTCGACAGCGTTCTCTATATAATTGTATTTCGTGCGTATGTTCTGAGTTTTTTTATTTGAGTTGCAGAAGTATCCCGAACAAATCAATTACTACCTGCTGTTCTGTTTTTCACAGATTCTGTCCTGTTTTGCCTTTCCTTCAGTTTGCAAACCAAGAGCTTGCTTTTTCTTTGCAAAAACCTTTTGGCAATCTTGAGAAACAGTAGAACTTCAAGAATATCTTTATTTCCAGCAAGGTATAATTATTTTATTAAGGGTACTAACCTCGCTAATCAGATTATGATGAGTTATGTATGAAGGGAGTTTTCAAGTGTGCGAGGGAAGATGATAAAAAGATTCAGGAGTGTCAAGCGCTCAAGCTTGGGGATGCCCCCGTGCACCCCCAAGAAATATTCAAGGAGACTCAAGCGTCTAAGCTTGGGGATGCCCCGTGCATCCCCTTCTCCATCAACATTATCAGTTCGTCTTTCGTTCCGCTATATTTTTATCACTTCATGTGTTATGTGCTATGCTTGGAGCGTCTTGCTTTTAGTTTTCTTTTTAGTTTTTCATAACGAGTCGGAACTCAGCATTCCTTTATGTGGGAGAGAAACACGCTCCACTTCTACCTAGAACATAACATAGAATTTTCATGTCTATCTTTGCTGTGTGTGTTCTTTGTCTTTTAATAGCTACTATCGTGATCTGCTCTTAGTATTCATGCTTATATTTTCAAAGAGCTTTTGTTTAGTTGGTTGCTTGAACTCTCTTTAATTATCATGCTCACCTTATTAAGAGAGTTTGCTTCCGTTGCATTGGTTAATATGTCTATGATAAAGATGCTACGTGCATAATGGTGCTTAGTAGTTCAGGTTTTCTTATGGTTAGTCTCAAATAGTTGTGGGATTCCCAATGTGTTATTGGAGTACCAACATGATTTGTTTGCCTATGATGTGGTATGGTTTAGTAATATCTTCCTTCGAGAATTTATTTTGATTGACTTGGCGTATGCTCACGCATATTTAAGACTGTAAAGAAAGTCTGTCAAGCCTTGATGATCTTTTATTTCTTAGTAGCGATATAACTACCATGCCTGATTCAATGTTGCTTTGTCGCTCTGCATGATTATGACCGTCATTGCTCTCTCAGTTGGTCGCTCCCAGTCTTTTGCTAACCTCCACCTGTACTAAGCGGAATGACTGCTTGTGCATCCACATCCTTTTAAACCAGTTATGCCATATGAGTCCACCATATCTACCTATACGTGGTATTTCACCGCCACTCCAAGTAATTTACATGTGCTACCTTTAAAACCTTCAATCTTTGCAATATATAGCTCATGGGAAAGTAGCTTAAAAACTATTGTGGTAAAGAATATGTTGCTTATGTATCTTATTTCTTATAAGTTGCTTGCTGAGCGGTAACCATGTTTCTGGGGACGCTATCAACTATCACACTTTTGTTGAATATCATGTGAGTTGATATGCATGCTCGTCTTGTCTGAAGTAAGGATGATTTTCCGTGGGTTGAATGAATATGCATATTGTTAGAGAAGAACATTGGGCCGCCAACCAAAGCCATGTATCATGGTGGAAGTTTTAGCTTGGACCTTAATCCTCAATCTCTTATGAGAATATGCTTATGCATTAAAGAGGAGTCCATCATCTATTTTCTATGTTGTCCCGGTATGGATGTCCTCAAGTTGAGATCTATCAAAAACGAGAAATCAAATGCGATTTATCTCCTTGGACCTTTGTACAGGTGGCATAGAGGTACCCCTTTGTGACACTTGGTTGAAACATATGTAATGCAATTATAACCCATGGAAATCCGAGCTAATTAGGACAAGGTGCGAGCACTATTGGTATTCGATGCATGAGGCTTGCAACTTATAGGATGTCTTATGCATGACACATATGAAGTACTACTACCGTTGACAAAATTGCTTCCATGTTTTCAAAATAAAAAGCTCTAGCACATAACCATTCTTTTACTTTTATGTTGAGTCTCCACCTTCTTTTTAAAGCACCAACTACTGAGAGCATGATTGTCATTCTGAGTGTAATGTGCATTGTCCCAAAGTAGCATTGTCTTTTGCATGATTGTGATATCGTTTATTTTGAATCATTGTATCTAGTCATCACTTAAACCTTGAAGGTGCCCCTGCATTTATGTTTTGCATCACTAAACGGGGCAAGCTAGATATCACTTTATCATATTTGCACATCATGTTCATTGCAAATCTTTTTGATGCTTCAGTTTCATATTGTAAAACTTTCAGTCATTTGTGATTTTCTCATGAGGCAACTTAATTACTATAGAATCATTGTCTCAGTAAGCTTTTGTCATATGACTATGAAAAGTCCTATATGGTTAATAGCATGTCACCACAGAGATTATTCTTGTTATCATTTACCTACTCGAGGACAAGCAGGAATTAAGCTTGGGGATGTTGATACGTCCAAAACGTATCTATAATTTCTGCTTGCTCCATGCCACTTTTGGGTGATATTGCTATGATATTCATACACTTCCATACACTTTTGATCATATTTGGACTAACCTACTAATCCAGTGCACCCCGGTGCCAGTTTCTGTTTTCGGCTGATTTTGTATTTCAGGTTTTCACGTTACGAGAACTGCCAGGAAAAATCCAGAAAAATTATATAAAAAATCAGCGTTCCGGAACCAACCTTGCGCCCGAAGTACAGCCGGGGGGGGGGGGCACCAGGGCTCAGGGCGCCCTGTGGGCGCCCCCCCCCCTGGGCCGCGCCGGGGGGCGCCTGGGCCCCCCGAAGCCCGTCCGATGCCCCCCTTTGGCATATATTTAGAGCGTCCCTCGAAACCCTCGGGACAGGAACTCTTTTTCATGATCTCATCTCTGTTCCGCCGCCGCCGCCGCTTCCAAGATCGGGAGCACCAGGAGAACTCTTCCCGGCACCCTGCCGGAGGGGAGGATCACCACCGGGAGCTTCTCCACCACCATGGACGCCTCCCGGATGACTTGTGAGTAGTCTCCCTTGGACCATGAGTCCATGACCAGTAGCTATGTGATGTTCTCCTCCCGTTCTTGTGCTTCACTAATTAGTCCTCGTGAGCTGCCCTACATGATCGAGGCACATATGTAATCCTTATGTTGTTGCTATGATGAGTTTGCTGGGATCCGATGGATTATGAGATTATGTTCAGATTGTTCTTGAGTAATATATTTGATTCACCTCTTTTATATTTATGTTCGTAAGTAATTCTTGCATGTTCTCCGTTGTTATTTATTGCTTTGGCCAAGTAATACGTAGTGACTCCAAGAGGGAATGTTATGCTTGATTGTGGGTTCATGCCCCTCGATGACTAGCTTGAGTGACAGAAACATGAGTCTAGGGGATGTGCTGTTGCCACAAGGGGGAAAACAACGGTGCTTGTGCCTGCGGGTGCAAGGATTGTTTACTTTACGCAAAGTTCTTTTAATGCAGTTGTCTGTTGCTTTGAGTTTACACTATGGGTGGGGCTCGCAACTTAATACCAGCGAGATGTTCTGGATAGATATCTCAAGGTGGATGATTAGTAGTAGATATTGATGGATTTCGGTCTACTTACTTTGGCGTACCGCCCATGCTTTGAACCTCAACCTTTCTTGCAATGTAGTCAGCATTGGTTTGCGTTCGTGGTCCTGTCCATTGACCAGCTGTAATTCGTTTACCTCACATAGCTGTTTTATTGTCTTTTGGGAGAGAGACATCACTAGTGAACATCATGTGACTCCGGTCCATATTACCATCATTGATCACATCCGATATTTACTTTTCGCTTTTACTTACTATTACAAACACTATCTATCACTACTATCATTTTGCGTTTAATCCTTTGTGAACTACAAGGCCGGAGGGATTGACAACCTCTCTGTACTCGTTGGGAGCAAAGTTATTTGTATCTGTGTGCAGGTCCACGTTGATTGCTAATTTGCGCCGTTAGCAGTTGACACCTACTTGTTGAACCTAGGAGTCTCTGGGGATTCGATCCTTGGCATCTTTGCTAAGGGAAAACACTACCACAACACTGCATCTTTCACCTTCCACTTGGGGTAACCAACGAGGGGTTAGAGGCCCATCAATCACTAAAGGGGGCAAGCTAGATATCACTTTATCATATTTGCACATCATGTTCATTGCAAATCTTTTTGATGCTTCAGTTTCATATTGTAAAACTTTCAGTCATTTGTGATTTTCTCATGAGGCAACTTAATTACTATTGAATCATTGTCTCAGTAAGCTTTTGTCATATGACTATGAAAAGTCCTATATGGTTAATAGCATGTCACCACAGAAATTATTCTTGTTATCATTTACCTACTCGAGGACGAGCAGGAATTAAGCTTGGGGATGTTGATACGTCCAAAACGTATCTATAATTTCTGCTTGCTCCATGCAACTTTTGGGTGATATTGCTATGATATTCATACACTTCCATACACTTTTGATCATATTTGGACTAACCTACTAATCCAGTGCACCCCGGTGCCAGTTTCTGTTTTTGGCTGATTTTGTATTTCAGGTTTTCACGTTATGAGAACTGCCAGGAAAAATCCAGAAAAATTATATAAAAAATCAGCGTTCCGAAACCGACCTTGCGCCCGAAGTACAGCCGGGGGAGCCACCAGGGCTCGGGGCGCCCTGTGGGCGCGCCCCCCCTGGGCCGCGCCGGGGGGTGCGCCTGGGCCCCCTGAAGCCCGTCTGGTGCCCCCCTTTGGCATATATTTAGAGCGTCCCTCGAAACCCTCGGGACAGGAACTCTTTTTCACGATCTCATCTCTGTTCCGCCGCCGCCGCCGCTTCCAAGATCGGGAGCACTAGGAGAACTCTTCCCGGCACCCTGCCGGAGGGGAGGATCACCACCGGGAGCTTCTCCATCACCATGGACGCCTCCCGGATGACTTGTGAGTAGTCTCCCTTGGACCATGAGTCCATGACCAGTAGCTATGTGATGTTCTCCTCCCGTTCTTGTGCTTCACTAATTAGTCCTCGTGAGCTGCCCTACATGATCGAGGCACATATGTAATCCTTATGCTGTTGCTATGATGAGTTTGCTGGGATCCGATGGATTATGAGATTATGTTCAGATTGTTCTTGAGTAATATATTTGATTCACCTCTTTTATATTTATGTTCATAAGTAATTCTTGCATGTTCTCCGTTGTTATTTATTGCTTTGGCCGAGTAATACGTAGTGACTCTAAGAGGGAACGTTATGCTTGATTGTGGGTTCATGCCCCTCGATGACTAGCTTGAGTGACAGAAACATGAGTCTAGGGGATGTGCTGTTGCCACAAGGGGGAAAACAACGGTGCTTGTGCCCGCGGGTGCAAGGATTGTTTACTTTACGCAAAGTTCTTTTAATGCAGTTGTCTGTTGCTTTGAGTTTACACTATGGGTGGGGCTCGCAACTTAATACCAGCGAGATGTTCTGGATAGATATCTCAAGGTGGATGATTAGTAGTAGATATTGATGGATTTCGGTCTACTTACTTTGGCGTACCGCCCATGCTTTGAACCTCAACCTTTCTTGCAATGTAGTCAGCATTGGTTTGCGTTCGTGGTCCTGTCAATTGCCCAGCTGTAATTCGTTTACCTCACATAGCTGTTTTATCGTCTTTTGGGAGAGAGACGTCACTAGTGAACATCATGTGACTCCGGTCCATATTACCATCATTGATCACATCCGCTATTTACTTTTCGCTTTTACTTACTATTGCAAACACTATCTATCACTACTATCATTTTGCGTTTAATCCTTTGTGAACTACAAGGCCGGAGGGATTGACAACCTCTCTGTACTCGTTGGGAGCAAAGTTATTTGTATCTGTGTGCAGGTCCAAGTTGATTGCTAATTTGCGCCGTTAGCAGTTGACACCTACTTGTTGAACCTAAGAGTCTCTGGGGATTCGATCCTTGGCATCTTTGCTAAGGGAAAACACTTCCACAACACTGCATCTTTCACCTTCCACTTGGGGTAACCAACGAGGGGTTAGAGGCCCATCACTCCTCCTCTTGAAATCCTTGCTACCCTTGAAGAGATCCCAGACTTGGCTCGTTCAGACATGTTGCGAGCATATGGTAAACTCATCCTTAGTGAACGCTTATTCCAAGCGCTTATGGAGTTACCTATGGAGTTTAGGAAGGAATGATTGTTGATGCTCAACGAGAAGAACAACATTTGATTAGTTTCCAGTGATTATGTGTCGTTTCTTTGTTCCAAGTAATAGCTATGAATTTGCTGGACTAATTACTATGTTATTGTAATGATGGAAAACACTTGTACCGTGTGCTTCATTTCCAAAAACACATGTACTTGAATTTCTTGTGTTATGTGATGTTGTTGGCTAAGTGCTGCTAATATATATCTGCTGCTGATTTGTAAGTGCTGCTGATGTATGTGTTGCCGTTGATGTATAAGTGCTGATGTACAAGTGCTGCTCTGCAAGTGTTGTTGCTGTATAAGTGTTGTTGTTGTTGCTGCTGCTGCTGTGCAAGTGCTGATGCTGCTACTGTGCAAGTGATGTTGCTGCTGCTGTATAAGTGCTACTGCTATAGAATAAGTGCTGATGTATAAGTTATGTTGTTGTATAATTGTTGTTTTTGGATAAGTGCATCTACTTTATAATTGCTGCCATTGTATTCTTCATATATTATCATTCAAAAAAATACATTTTGTATATAATTTAGTTTCAAACATTACATCAAAGTTCATTTTTCATCATTTGACAAAATGGACAATTCCAATGTAGAGAATGACCATCCAAACAAGCTTCAGAATTGAGCCTCTCAGTCGAATTCCAAGTGGCAATTCTGTTCACATCCAAACAACAGAATTCATGTTCAATGTCAATATCAAAGTCAAGGAGATTTGATATTGGGGCCAATTCAATGCCATGGCCCTGAATATCAACATCCAAACAAAGCGCTTGGGAATTTACATAGAACTTATAATTTTTCATGAGAAACATCGATGCAGCAGCCCCCGTGACTAATGTTGGCTGGGAAAAGGCAACATTAGGATCAAATTTCCCAAGGTTGTTAGGTAACTAAAATATATGTTCCCTCTTTGTTTTGTAATGTATGCTGAACTGGAGAACCAACACCTCTCCAAAGAGGTGGAGGTACTGAAGAAAAGGCTCCTCGAAACAGAGCTCAAGGTGCAGAGCTTAGAGAAAAACATTTGGAACGCCGTTAGTATGTAATATGCTACCCGGTAATATGATGCTTCATAAATTTTCAAATACATACTTGTGTTGACCAGCTTGGCATCTTTATGCAACAATCCAAAAGCGGGTGGCCGAGTTGGAGGCTCAAATAGCCACCAGCTAGCTACAGACCCATGAAGCCCGGGTGGAATCCCAGAAGATGGTCGCTCAACTTGCCCAAGAGTAAGAGGCGAACCAGGCTACCAAAGACGTGTCCACCCTCCTCCAGCAAGGCCTCAGCCAAGGACATGAAATTTATGATAAGCTGCTGGTGGACATTACCACCTTGGCCGAGGACCTGCAGAAGATAATCTATGAGAGCAAGGAGGCCAAGCCGTGATCATTGAATGTCTAGGAGGAGGTTACGCGGGACGATGAGATCATAGCAGGTGACCTACTTCAATGTATTTTTGGAAGTCACGGTCACGCCAAGCCGACTAAAGTGTGGCGTACTCTAGGATTTTTAGCCGATCTCCCCGAGAGTGTTGTTCTTGGCCGCCACTTCTAATAGGAAGAGCACAATCCTGGGCATGTGTGAGACCGAGCCTTCTGGGCTCTGTTCCAGGACGTCTCCCGTCCTATCATCCTTAGGAATAAGGTGAAGTAGATCGGCGAGTTTCAGGCACTTGTCCGACTCGACATAGAGTTTGTCTTCGGGATGTTGTGGCCCAGGGAAGAGCTCCCGGATAAATTCTTTCACCTTGTCGTCCGCCTCCAGGAAGCAGTGCCATGGATTTCCTACATCTTTTAACATGGAAATGATTGCTAAACAATGTTGGTGACTAATTATTTGTCCACGTTCTCTTTGTGATCAAGTTATTCGGGCCAAGTACTACCAAAATACATCTATTGCAAGTAGGACCCAAAAAAGGGGCTTCCTTCACATGCAATAGTATTGTAGCAGGATTACAAACTTTCAAAATAGGGTACGTTTGGATAATTGGAGATGGCAATAATGTGAATATTTGGGCGGGCCCTTGGATACTAGCTTGTCCGCGTAGGATGATTGTAGTGGCAAGAGGCCAAAATGTTATAATGTAAGTTAACGAGTTAATTGATCCATTGTCCGCACAATGGGACGAGGAACTTGTTGGATTAATCTTCTGGCAAATATAGCTAGACGGATCCATCAAATCCTCCTCTATTGTTCGGTCCATATTTGACGAAAGTGATACCTTTGTTTGGGCCATTTGCTTCTGTTGAACCAATTTTCTTTTCTCTTTTTCCCTTTTTGTTTTTTATGTTCAAGAAAATAATCATTTCACAATTTTTCATTAATTCCAAAAATGATTGCAATTTAAACATGTTCATAAATCCAAAAAATGTTAAGGATTCTTAGACAATTTCACATTAAAAAAAGTTTTTGAATTTAAAAATGTACTAAAGCTTTTAAAAACATTCACTTAAAACCTTGGATTTTTTTTAAACCAAAGCAAAATACCACCTAAAAACCATAAAACCGAAATAATAATTGCTTTTTTTTAGGGGGGAAGAATAATTGCTACAAACGGCAAGGGAGGAGGAACAACCTAGTGACCCAAATTGGGCCGGCCATGTTCGATCGCTTTGCGCGTTTACTCGACAGCTTGAGCACACGACATAGGGAGCGCCTATATGGCGCTTCAGGCCCAACGTCGTTTCCTAGCACTCACATACGTAGTTAGTGGATCGCGGCCAAATAAATCACGTTTTGATCCTGCGCCAGCCTCACTGACTCGTGACTTGCCTTTTTCTAAGGGAAACGTTTACGATCGGCGCCGCTCGCTCGCTAGCATCCACCCAAAACTAGTAGGACCCACCAACGTTGTATCGCTATCACCTTTTTATCTCTCCTCGCTCTGAACCACTCATTTTTCGTGGCCAACAGCACTCCTTCCTTCCTGTATCGCTCCAAACCTTCCCAGCAGCTCGCCGGTGATGCCGCCGCGCACCACCTCGCGTACAACCGTCCGTCAGGTGAGGTCCTCGCCGTCGCGATGAACAGGAGACTGTGGGCTACGTGCTCGATGGCCAGCGAGCTAGGACGCCGCAAATCGCGCGAGTTCGGCACCGGCAGGCGGACAACCGCCTCACCATGGCGACGACCTGGCCGTGGGGAACACCACACACTCGCCATGGCTGCCACGGCTGCTTGCTGCCATGGCCATGTCCATCCCCCTCCTCCCGGGCTGCGATGGGCCACCACAAGCTCCATCGTCGGAGGTCAGGAGCTCCCCTCGCTCCATCGCCGGAGGCCAGGAGCTCCCCTCGCCGACCGCCATGGCTACCTGCTGCCATGCTCGAATCCACCCCGCGGTATACAAATGTTGCAACCGTCACCTAGGAAAGCTTCAACAGCTGTTCAAAAAAGCTTCAACCACAGACACAGAAGCTTCAATGGCACTGCACAACAAGGGGAAGTTGCAACCGTAGTTGGATTTTGCTACTACCAGCGAAGTTTTTTTGCTACATCCATCAGGTGGAGCTGCGACCTCACGACGACGACAACGACGATTTTGCTGCAACCGTAGTAGGATTTTGCTACTATCGTGGGAGCTTTTTGCTTCTTTCTCTGGTTTGCAGTGTCTGATTGGGAGCTTTTTTTTCCAACGGTTGAAGCTGTTTTCATACACGGTTGAAGCTTTTTTCGTCCACGGTCGAAGCTTTTTCTGCAGCATTTCATACACGGTTGAAGCTTTTTTCGTCCACGGTCGAAGCTTTTTCTGCAGCATTTCATACACGGTTGAAGCTTTTTTCGTCCACGGTCGAAGCTTTTTCTGCAGCA
>LR738713.1:500029391-500099176 GCA_902687465.1 Secale cereale
TCCAATAACTGAATCCAAACCAACAACGCCATACATGCTTTGGCTTTAGACTATGTCCGAGCAGCAAGTAAACCTTTTGTGTTGCCAAGAGCGAATAGATGGAGGAGACCGTTGTACGGAAAACTAGCTTTAAACGTTGATGCATCGTTTTCGAAAGAGGATTATACAAGATCTTGTGGGGCAATTATCCAGAACAATAAAGATATGTTTGTGGGAGCTTTTACGACAAAACTCAAGCATGTTCCTAATAATGTTGTTTCAGCAGAGGCTGCCGCTCTCTTGGAGGGTCTCAAATTGCTATTAAATATCGGATGCAATTCTACATTGATTCAAATGGATAATTTGGTAGTGGCTGAAACACTGAAATCAAGCAGTTGCAGTGGTTAAAGGAGTTTGGGAAGGTTCTTATCGAGCGTTGTAATAGAGTCTAATTTGGTAGCTTATGTGCTGGCGCGGTAGGTGCGTGTTGATCCACGGTCGATGTGGCTGGACTCTCCACCTGATTTTTATCTATAGCTTTTGTAACAAATGATGTAACTATTATTTGATGTTAATAAAGCTAGCTATGAAGACTTTCCCATAAAAAAACTACACCGTTTGAAGATGGAAAATGCTAACCTTCAGCCGGCTGATGCACACACAACATCCGCCGCTTGCGTAATCATCAGATTGATTTTGATCGAGCACTCGCACTCGCGACAAGTCCCGTGCAACTAGTTTTTTTTGCAACAAGCATCTTGTTTTAGAAGCTTTCTGCAAAGAGATCTTGTATCATAAAGAAAAAAGTGTTTGGTGATGAAGTTTTTCTTCCGGCAACATGGTCTAGTTTCAGAAAGTTTCTGCAACATAGGTCTTATCTCAAAAAGTAGAAAAATGGTTCGACGATGAATATCTTCTCTTCCGCAACAAGGGTATTGTTTCAGAAACATAGCTCCGGTTGCAGAAAGCGCAGAATGAGCGCCCCGCGTTAGAGCGTACGAGGATAAGCATTGCAACACAACACATGTTTCAGAAACATAGCTTCGGTTGCAGAAATCATGAGAGGAGTGCTCGATGTGAGACTTCATCGTTGTCATGCTGGAGTAGAGGTAGCTGCTCGGGATGCTTGTTCGAAGGAGGCGCGACGACTCCGACGGCCGACGATGCTCGATGGCCGATGCATTCAGGCCATGGTGGGCGGTGGTGCTGTCTCAGTGGACCTTTACAACAAGGTCCTTGCTGCAAAGCCATGAGCGCAACAAGCTAGCTGTTGCGAAGATGCCTAGTTGGCTGGGACGGTAGATCAGACGATTGTTTCGGTCGGTATCCGGCAGTTATCGAGGGGGCTGATCTTATCAGTTTATGAACCGGTGGACGCGTAGCATTGCCCAACTTTGAAGATCCACCGTAGACCGTACCTCTACGGCCTTACCACCGGCACGAAGATTTTCTTTTTCTTTCGTAATACGTGTAATTATCTCTACCGTCCAATATCAATCCGACGGCTCGGATGCTCGGATCCCAGCCCCTCTCCCCGTCTCCGTCCATCCGCACGCCACGCACGACAGGACGTCGTCACCGCCCGCCTGGCTAAGCCACCGTCCCGTCCCCGCGGTATTTCTTTCCTCTCCTCCAAGACACCACCAGAGTCTCGACGCCCGCCCCTCCACCAGACTCCGTCGGCATTTATACCTCCGGCGGCACACGCATCGTACACACACAGAACCGCGGCCAGCCCATCGACCGCCCGATCCCAGATCAGGAAGCAACCTTGAAAGCTGAAACCCCAGCCGAATCGGAATCCTAGCGCCATGTCTGCCACGGCGGGGGACGAGGCGGCGGTGGCGGAGCGCCTGGAGGCGCTGCGGAGGAAGCTGGGCAAGAAGCAGCACTTCGAGGAGGCCGTCGCCGACCTCGCCGCCACGCTCCGCGACCGCTACGATGGCGCCTCGCCCGCCCTCCGCGAGTCGGTAAGGCCGACCCTACCTCACCTCCCCCATCCCCACGAGAGATTATTAGATTGGTCGTAGAAGGGAGAGGTTGCTGCTTGGTATGGATCTAGGAGGAGAGGATTTGGTGATGGAAATTTCGATTGGTGCGGAGCCGGATCGTGCATAGTATTGAAATTACATTTGTTCAGATACAACTGTCCAAATTAGTTAGTTAAATCAACTAGCAATGAATGCTCTGCTTCGGGTGATAGATGATGGCTATTCCACTTTCAGAGTTCTTGAGTATTCTCAATTACCCAAGCAGCAGAAAGTGTTAGTAGTTTATCTACTGCAGCTGGTGCTATCTAGGTAAAACTACGATTCTTAACCTTATTGTTCATCCGAGGTGGACGTTGGAGATACTGTATATGCAAGGTGCCAATCCTAAATCATGTTAACCAGTGTCTGGATTAATCATTTTTAACTAATGTTTGCTCAAAACAAAGGAACAAACCAATATGACATATCTTACAACTGTTGAAAACTAGTGCTATATGTGGATAAACTATTTAAGGCAATTGTTTCTTATGTTCTATATGAACAAAAAACTTGTGATCATGGGTCTAATATGAGTTAAAATCGCCAAATCATAAGAACCAAAATACCATCGAAATGAACAGATTTATATGTACTGATGTGATGAAGAGAGTAATATAGCTGTGCCCTTTGACTTCCATGGCTGGATGCACTATGTATTGTCAGTATAAACAAATATATGGCCATGGACAGTCATGATTGTACAAACCACATGTCACAAAGGCATCAGACTCGAAGTAAAGATTGGGAATTCAAAATAGATGTTAGCGGAGATATTTGCCACAGAGAGTATTCAGCTATGGAGTGTATTTCCATTATCTCCTGAACTGATCTTCTTGGTACTCGCTACAAATACACCTAGCACTCTTTTAGTTGGAAATGTTCTCATGGACCATTTTTTTGCCTATTATACAGCCCATGACTCTGCGAGCCATGTTGTTATTATTTTACGGGTTGCTACCCGCTACAATCCAGTTTTCTTTTTCATGCCTGTCATCCTATTTTTGTGCCTTGATTTGTTGTCATTCATATATGTGAACTACTTTTTGCAGATGTACTCTGCGGTTTGCCGTGTTGCAACCGTCCTTCAGACTAGATATACAGCACCTGGATTCTGGCGTGCTGGTCTGAACCTCTTCGTAGCAACAGAGAAGCTGTTAACTAATCCTGCTGAAAAAGAACGCCTCAAAACCTGCATTTTGAGGGCCCGGGAGCATCTTGATGAAAAAGAAAATGAGGAGTTAATGCCAACCAACCGAGAACCAGGTATGTAATCAAGATTTTAACTTGTGAATCTGGTAACACATCAATACTTAGCATGAATACATTTTATGAAATTCCACAAGGCAACATTCTCACAGCACAACCCTTGCTGGTAATTCCTGAATTGATTGGTCTAGTTGTGTTCTGGCAGCGATGTCAATAAGAATTCAGCTTGTAATGTCCATAGTTTAATACTCCCTCCGTCCGGAAATACTTGTCGAAGAAATTGATGTATCGAGACCTATTTTGACAAGTATTTCCGGACGGAGGGAGTAGATGGTATCACGTGCTATATCATGGCAACCATGTATAAACATAGGAGACTTTTGGCCGTATAAGCCTTTTTGTGTGCTTACTTTGGTTACATCAAGCGTCTGTCCTCAGAAGTCTTTGCCCTTTGAAATATCTACTTACTAATAAGATGTTGCCTTTCCCAGATTCTAGATTCCTTTTTGAAGGCCACCTTACCGTGGGACAAGAACCTCCTCCTCCAGCATGGCTTGTCGCCCAGAATTTAACACGAGAATTGAACATCTTAGCTGAACCTTCTGGAGATCAAAACGAGAACAACACTAGAACGGAGTTGAGGCCTGAGGAGATGACACCTGCTATAATGAACTTCTTAAACACATTCTCAGGGGACGCGGAGCTTGAGAGTGCCTTGGAAGCATCACTGCAGGTAGGTTCACGATGATCAATTTTTTGGTGCCCATTTTCACACCCTAACCTTTCTATATTTAGTTTGTTGATGCACACAATGTTGTGTTATCTTCGCTAACCATAGAAGGTATACAAATATAGGTTTTGGCGTTCTAAGTGCTATAGTAAGAACAAATTCGATAAATTTCTTAGTATCTTATCCAATGTGTATTTTACAATAGTATGTGAGTTACCTTGAGCCTAGCCTGCACCACACGTGAGTGGTGCTAAATTGCTAAAATCAGAGCTCAGCAATGCTTTGATGGATTTGGATTGTGCTATCTTTGATGACCTGCATTCTCAAATTTACAGAGCCTTGTTGTTTGCTAAAATGGGATGCGCCAGTACAATTAATTTGCAACTTCCTAGTGTTGCTATCACAAATCTGTCATGGAGAGTCTGTTGTGCGGTTATCAAGTACTCCCTCCTTAAACTAATATAAGAGCGTTTAGATTACTACTTTAGTGCTCTAAACGCTCTTATATTAGTTTACAGAGGGAGTATTTGATATTTGAATATTTGTATGAATCTTGAGTATGGATCTATTATTGCCAGGGTATCACAGCGCAGCCCAAGGTACCACCGGCTTCAAAGGAGGTCGTTGCTAATCTCCCGGTTGTAACTGTTACTGAAGAAGTCATTGCTAGGCTGGGCAGCGAGACTGAGTGTGCTGTTTGCCGGGAAAACTTGGTTGTGGATGACAAGATGCAGGAGCTGCCGTGCAAGCACCTTTTCCATCCTCCTTGCCTCAAGCCGTGGCTGGTAATTTTGCTCGTACACCCTCATAACCATTGCTCCTGAAGCGACATTGATCATTACAGTTC
Source organism: Secale cereale (assembly GCA_902687465.1). Classification (NCBI taxonomy): domain Eukaryota; kingdom Viridiplantae; phylum Streptophyta; class Magnoliopsida; order Poales; family Poaceae; genus Secale; species Secale cereale. Next base: position 500,034,184 of record LR738713.1, read on the forward strand.
AGCGCAGCTAACCGATCTTGATGGCCATCCTGCAGGATGAGAACAACTCATGCCCAATCTGCCGGCACGAGCTGAGGACGGACGACCATGCGTACGAGAGCCGGAAGGAGCGGGAGCGAGAGGAGGAGGAAGACAGGAAGGGAGCGGCCAATGCTGTCAGGGGTGGGGAATTCATGTACATCTGATATCTGAGGGGGGATTACTGTTTCTGCTAGCGAACGCAATGTGACCAATCTTCTTATCTGCTCGCTCATGATGCCTGAAATTAAGCATGTCTTGTGTTGTTCCCATATTCACCGCGTCCCTAGTTTGTCACCAACTTATCAAGCACAATATGAAGTCATTAGAATTTAGAAAGCTTTGCCATAGCTCACATCACATGAAATGGGTGCTCTTGGGGAGCGGCAATGCATAACTGTGGCAAACTGCGTCATGTAATTCACCTTTCCTTTTTGCGGGGAATGTGATTGAGTGATTCACATGAATTTGCTTAAATGTTACACGGATAAGAATCATAGTGCTCCATTGGTATTTTAGACGGATGATGGTGATGTGAACATCCATTGGTATTACTCGTGCCAGATCATCGAGCCTTTGGCCTTATCATCTCATGCTGTACGGAGTTTACGCAGCCAGCCAGCCACATGCATATGCACCAAGCGTGGGATGTACAAAGCGCAGAATTTTGGAAAGCATCCCCCGAGGCTGGACCACCATGACGTTTGTTCCCTGCTGTGATTTTTCTTTTTGGCGACAGTTGTTTATCCTAGAGCTAGTGATACGTTTGACTCCCCATCTTTTATCTTTGAGATGAACACCACACGTAGCCCTGCGCGTCGCCTAATAACGATCTTGATTGAGACACGAGCATCAAATTTAAGGGCATCTTCAACACTCACCCTCAAAACACCCCATCGGCCCAGATTAATTATGTCATCCAATATGATACCTTATCGGACCGCCGGCACGTAAAAGTCCGACACCCCCGACCCACTCAAATCCTTCCTCCTGGTCCCAATACCTTTCACTCTGTGCCTACTCCCCTTACTTTGCAACTGCATCTTTTACATTCAACGTCGCTGTTGTACCTCTTCGGCCGCCGCCCATGCATTGTCGCGCGTCCGCAGACCCCACCCACGCGCCCGCTCTCATTGTACTACGGCGCCGTCGACCCAGGATCCGTCCGTAGCCAGGTACCTCCGCCCCCTGTCGACGTCGTCCATGGTGGACACCACGCCCGACACGTATTCGGTTAAATGCCATTGAGCTTATTTCCAAACTTCACGTCGTTTTTTAGAGTAAGATGGATGGCGGGGTACTCGGTGAGGAAGGATGAGTTGTTGTGCGATGCGTGGTCGGACGTATCTGCTGACTTCGTAGAGAGGATCAAAAGGGGACCCTTTTGGCATTGCCATTTGAATCGTTGATGGAAAAATCTGGAATGAAAACAAGGTCTTCGGAGCAGACAATGATACCTGCTGAAGCAGATATGTCGTTGGTTACAGATAGCTTCTAAGAGAAGGATTCAGAGACAGATGACCAGTCCTATTTCCCCATGAGGTGTATGCTCAAACTTGACAGGGTTATATTACTCATATTATGCATATTTTCTTTTGCATTTCTTAGTTTTTACATCATATAGACAATATTGAATGCTATATGCTTAGTTTAGACATCATATATACGATTGCCATCTGCTTACTTGCTTAGTATACTAGATGACACCCCGCGCGTTGCTGCGGGAATATATGCTAAAGACAAAAATAATCAGACGCTGCTTGAAAATAGACGTTTAGAATAACAAAACATTCTTGCCTGGAAAAAAAGATAACGAAACATTCTTGGGAGAATATATGTTCAGGGATGAAGCATGAAGTGCAGATATTGCTATGTTTTATAATCATTGTTCGTAGTAGGACACTGGTATGACGCGAAAGCACAAAAAGGAAGCTCGCATAAACATGATAATCTGTTACATTTGCTAAATAAAACAACCATTTGCCAGAAATTATGGTTTAAAGATACATAGTATGCATATACTGAAACAATGTGTCCACAGAGAACATAAGCTATGATGGAATTCGCACCTCCCTAGTAAACAAAGAACAGTCAAATGCTTAGAGTAATACAGTAAGGAGCATGTATGGAAAAGTACAATTTGTTTTGGCAAAATCACACAACTATTCAAAGAAACAAAGTTTAGTAGCTGTAACTTTAGATAAAACACACACAAACACTATAATCTTTCAAGGAATATTTTTCTCATAATTCGTCTTAATCACAATGTACCTTAAGTACATATAAAAGGATGCTTTATCTTAGAAAGAAAGGTGCTAGATTCAAAAAACACCCGAAGTTAGTGTATGTTTTTAAACAACTAGCAAAAATCGTGTTAGCATAATAATAGTTTTATTCTTGATTGGTAATTATTAATTCCTACATTATTAGACAGAAGGAAAGAACAAACATGGTAAATAAAGGTGAAGACTTCTATCCAAAGATTAGAGAAAATTACAAACCTTTGGTGATCCCACATAAATAAATTCGATAATAGTATATGGGAACATACAGAAAATGAGCAAACATTGTTGCTTGATCCTTTATGTACAGTTAATTCTTAACCACCGATTCCAATTGTACGTGACAAAAGGAAACCTACATAGAACTGTGTCGGCGTACTGGGAACGAGAGTACCCAGACTTGCCTGTCTGCGGGCCGCAATGAGCTCCTACTACGGCCTGGTACGGCCCAGCTGATCAACCAGCTGCCCAAGACCCTCGCGAGGGAGCCAAGCCTCGCGAGGAGAGCGACGTCAAGACCTCCTCAGGGGCAGCCTCAGCAAGGTGCTCCGGAGGGGCGGAGAATCCAAGGCCAAGCCTGCCTCAGGAGGAGGCAGTGACATCAGCAGTGACGCATCGCGCCAGCGAGTGCCAGCACGCGCCAGCGGCGCAGTTACCATTTCGGTGCAAGGGGGACAGCGCAGCCGCGAGTTCCCAAGGAGCGGGGCAAAGGTTTCCTCATTGGTGAAACGAGACAGAAGACCGCAAGGACGACAAGGAAGATGTCATCGTCGAGCCCACCACCGCGTCATCGTCTGATCCTTTTGCAGGCGAAGACTGCTTTTGTCAGGGTAGGAACGTCCTTGTGTTCCCGCTAAAAAATGGCCGTTGTGGTATCCCTTCCCGCCTAAACATTTCGGGGGAAGAGGACCGTGGCCGCCTATATAAGTAGCTAGAACTCCCACTGCAAAGGGGACGGACCGATACACTCTGCCACCATACAAGGAGCAAGAACACTAGCCTCCTGACCCTCCTGAGCTCACCTCCTCAGCCCAGGAACCTCTGTACTAGCTTGTATCCCGGCTCGCCCGAGGCTAATCCACCAAAGCAGGAAGTAGGGTCTTACACCACGCGGTGGCCCGAACCTGGATAAACTCTTGTGTGTCTTGTTCGTTGTATGCTTGAATCCTTCCATCGCGATGAGAGCGAGGCGCTAGGTAGACGAGAGTGGGAGAGATCTTCGTTCACGCCCCTGTGTTCGAACTTGACGGGTTTTGCGGAGCCCTGAATCCGACATTTGGCGCGCCAGGTAGGGGGCGTGTCGAAATCTCGCCTCTCCAACGACCTCGCTTCCCCTCTCCGGTTCGGCGCCTCTACGATGGCTGCGACCAGCCACAGCCGCGCGGGGGCTGGCTTCCTCCTCGTCGACCGAGCAATATCAGCGGACCGCGCCACCCATGTGCGCCCCTCCTCCTTCCTCAGCGACGCTCATGCCGTCCAGGCCACTAGAGGACGGCCTTCACCACCACTGCCGCCTCCTGTGGCCTCGTCGGTCATGCTCTTAATGGGACGACGGCGGGCCCAGCACCGCCCGCCCGCCGAGACCCGCGCCACGCGGACGGCCCGCAGCTGCGAGCTGCGGGGCATCGCCTGCAGGGAGCGTCCTTGCCGCGGGGTCGCCTGCATCCTCGGTGGGTCCCAAGCACCAGCGTCTGCCCGGCACGCCAAGTCGCACTTTCGGCAGGTTGGAACTGCCACCCAGCCGCGGGAGGCCTTGCGCACGCAGAACGAGCCGGGGCCCGCCATCACCTTTGACCCCGGCGACCTCGCCTCCGAAGCGGCCGGCACCGACGCTCTCCCCACGGTATGCACGCCCACCATCTGCGGGGGAGGCCACTAAGATAAAGAAGCAATAAAGTTAGTGATAGCGAGTGTGGAAAAGTGGTGGTAGGAGTTGTGAAATTACCCCTAAGCAATTGACTACGTTACTAGACCGATAACAAGTTTTATGTGGGGGAGGCCACTGCTAGCATGTCATCCCTGACTTGGAATTCTATGCACTTATGATTGGAACTATTAGCAAGCATCCGCAACTACTAACGTTCATTAAGGTAAAAGCCAACCATAGTATTAAGATATATTGGTCCCCCTTCAATCCCGTATGCATCAATTTCTACGCTAGGTTGAAGCTTCTGTCACTCTTTCCCTCCAATATGTAGTCCTATCAACATACAACTAACCCTATGGTGTGATCCACGCGCGCGCTCATATGATGGGCACCATAGGAAAACAACATAACCACATGCAAATTAAATCAATCATAGCAATTCACCAATCACTGATAGGACAACGATAATCTACTCAGACATCATAGGATGGCAACACATCATTGGATAATAATATGAAGCATAAAGCACCATGTTCAAGTAGAGGGTACAGCGGGTTGCGGGAGAGTGGACCGCTGTAGATAGATGGGGGAAGGCGATGAATATGTTGGTGAAGATGATGGAGATGTTGGTGTAGATCGCTGTCGCATGATGATGGCCCCGGTGGCACTCCGGCGCACCCGGAAGCGAGGGGGAGAGAGCCCCCTCCTTCACCTTCTTCCTTGGCCTTCTCCCTAGGTGGGAGAAGGGTTTCCCCTCTGGTCCATGGCCTCCATGGCGGCGGAGGGGCAAGAGCCCCTCCGAGATTGGATCTGTCTCTCTGTCTCTCTCTGTTTTGCGTTCTCAGATTCTGGCATTTCACTGTTTCTTAAATTCTCAGAGATCCGTAACTCCGCTCGGGCTGAATTTTTGGACATGATTTTTATCCGGATATTAGCTTTCTTGCGGCGAAAGAAGGGCACCAACCGCCTTACGGAGTGGCCAGGAGGGCCCAGGGCGCGCCCCTCACCCTCGTGGGCCACTCGGGCATCGTCTCATGTTGACTCCACTTATGAAAATTCACATATATTCCAAAAAAAATCTCCGTCCGTTCTTATCCCGTTTGGACTCCATTTGATATGGATATTCCGCGAAACAAAAAACATGCAACAAACAGGAACTGGCACTGGGCACTGGATCAATATGTTAGTCCCAAAAATAGTATAAAAAGTTGCCAAAAGTATATGAAAGTTGTAGAATATTGGCATGGAACAATAAAAAATTATAGATACAACGGAGACGTATCAGCATCCCCAAGCTTATTCCTGCTCGTCCTCGAGTAGGTAAATGATAAAAAAGATAATTTTTGATGTGGAATGCTACCTAGCATAATCTTGATCATGTAGTCTAATCATGGCATGAATATTAAGACATGAGTGATTCAAAGCAATAGTCTATCATTTGACATAAAAGAATTCAATATACGGGCATCCCAACAAATAATCAAGTCTTTCAAAATATCAATGCTAAAGAACGTTATCCCTACAAAATCATATAGTCTTTTATGCTCCCTTTTCTTAACACAAGGTACCCCTCATGCCCATCCTGGTGTCAGCCAAGCAATTGTTTTCATACTTTACTTTTTCGAACCTTTTCAACTCTTTACGCAATACATGAGCGTGAGCCATGGACATAACACTATGGGTGGAATAGAAGGTGGTAGTAGACAAAAGTAGGGAGAAATTCTCACATCGACTAGGCGTATCAATGGGCTATGGAGATGCCCATCAATAGATATCAATGTGAGTGAGTAGGGATTGCCATGTAGCGGATGCACTAGAGCTATAAGTGTATGAAATCTCAAAAGAAAACTAGTGGGTGTGCATCAACTTGCTTGCTCATGAAGACCTAGGGCAATTTGAGGAAGCCCATCGTTGGAATATACAAGCCAAGTTCTATAACGAAAAATTCCCACTAGTATATGGAAGTGACAACATAGGAGACTCACTATCGTGAAAAACATGGTGCTATGATGAAGCACAAGTGTGGAAAAAAGATAGTAGCATTGTCCCCTTTTTTTCTTTTTCTTTTTCTTTTTTTGGGCCTTCCCATGTTTTATTTGGCCTTTCTCCTTTTTTATTTGGCCTTTTTTCATGTTTTTTCGGGACAATGCTCTAATAATGATGATCATCACACTTTTATTTACTTACAACTCGATATTACAACTTAATACTAGAACAAAGTATGACTCTATATGAATGCCTCCGGCAGTGTACCGGGATGTGCAATGATCTAGCATAGCAATGACATCAAAAAACGGACAAGCCATGAAAACATCATGCTAGCTATCTTACGATCATGCAAGGCAATATGACAATGATGGTGCGTGTCATAACAAACGGAACTGTGGAGTTACATGGCAATATATCTCGGAATGGCTATGGAAATGCCATAATAGGTAGGTATGGTGGCTGTTTTGAGGAAGGGTATAAGGTGGTTTGATGCACCGGCGAAAATTGCGCGGTACTAGAGTGGCTAACAAGGTGGAAGGGTGAGAGTGCGTATAATCCATGGACCCAACATTAGTCATAAAGAACTCACATACTTATTACGAAAAATCTATTAGCCCTCGAAGCAAAAATACTACGACGCATGCTCCTAGTGGGGAGGTTGGTAGGAGTTAACCATCACGCGCCCCCGACCTTCACGCAAAGATAAAAAATCAAAATACAATGTGCGCCTATTTGGTTACATAGTTAGGAGACCATACGTGCATGCTTCGGGAATCACAAACCTTAACACCAATATTTTTACTAAACCACAATCATTCACTAGTACCTCCCACATATTAGCATCTCTATATCGCAAAAATATTGCAAGGAATCAAACATATCATATTCAGCGATCTACAAGTTTATGTAGGATTTTATGACTAACCATGTGAATGACCAATTCCTGTCAACTCTCTAAATAGATATAAGTGAAGCTAGAGAGTTTTAATTCTTTCTACAAAATATATGCCCACGCTCTAACAAATATAAGTGAAGCAAAAGAGCATTCTACAAATGGCGGTTTTCTATATGAAGAGAAACAGGCAATCCAAACTTCAAATGATATAAGTGAAGCACATGAAGCATTCTATAAAGCCATACTTCAAAGATATAAGTGAAGTGGAAAGAGCATTCTATAATTCAACCAAGGACTATCTCATACCAGCATGGTGCATTTATTAAAAGGAAAAATTGAAAGCACACGACGCTCCAAGAGTTTACGCATAACATGTGAACGAAACGAATCCGAAAACATACCGATACTTGTTGAAGAAAGGTGGGATGCCTTCCGGGGCATCCCCAAGCTTAGACGCTTGAGTATTCTTGAATATTTACTTGGGGTGCCTTGGGCATCCCCAAGCTTGATCTCTTGCCTCTCCTCCTTCTTCTCACATCGAGACCTCCTCGATCTTCGAACACTTCATCCACACAAAACTTAACCAAACTTTTAGTGACGGGGTTAGTGCATATGATCAATGAAATCCCATCATGTACTGCTCTAACATTATTGTATAATTATTATAAAACATTACCCACTGTATGCTATCACAATTATATGTCCCCAAGTCAAGGAGGCTTCAACAAGAATGCAAACATATGCAAATAATGAAGCTATAACAGCAATATGTGAAAACATGACAGTCCATAGTAATCTGAATATTAACCATACTTCTGTAACTCTAAAAATTCTGGAAAAATTAGGAAAAATAAAAAATTTGTATATCAAGACTTTGCAAGAAATTCAGATCCTTTCGACGTTCCAGTAAAAAACGTAAAATCACGCACTACAGCCAAAGTTTATGTTTTTGCACCGCACAAACCAACAAGCAGTTTAATCATCCTAAAGGAAACTCTTGGCACATTATTTTTATAATACAATGGAATTGTACAAGGGATAATTATTTTTGTTGAAATTTTTCTGTAATTAAAGATTTGCAAAGTTTCCATGGGCATGAACAAAGTTCAAGGAGCTCCCTCATTTCAACGGTGCTCGTCCTTCTTACTTTCACTTTTCCTTTGGAAAAAGTTTTAGGTTACCCTCTTTATTTTTTATTTTTAAACTTTATAAAAGCACACAACAGAAATAAATGACTCTCTAAAACTTCCGGGTTGTCTCCCTCACAGCGCTTTCTTTAAAGCCATTAAGCTAGGCATATGGTGCTCAAGTAATGGATCCACCCGGATCCAAAGGTATATCAAAGCCAATTTTAATTAGCAATGATTTGGCATTTAGTAATGAGCACAAAGTGATATGTGTCATGCAAAAATGAAGTCTAACTCTCTTCCTATGCATAGGCATTCCATACAAGAATAATTCATGCACATCAAGTAAAGGACAATGCATAGTATAAGCAGTTTCTTGCAATTTTATCATGTTGGAAACATAGAGAGGCAGAGATGTAGTTCCTCTCTCATAATAATTGCAAGTAGGAGCAGCAAGCACATGCATATTATGTTCATCAAAAACATCACGTGCAACGGAAAAAGGCAACCCATCAATATAATCCTTAATAAACGCAAACTTCTCCGATATAGTGTAGTTTGGAGAATTCAAAAAGATAATAGGACTATCATGTGTGGGGTGCAATAACAACTATCTCATGTTTATCATAAGGAACTATAGCAAGTTCATCTCCATAAGCATAATTCATATTGGCATCTTGGCCACAAGCATAACAAGCACCAATTTCATCAAAAAGGGATATTTCAAACGAATCCAAAGGATCATAGCATTCATCCTTCGGTAAGCACGAAGGGAAATTAAACAATGTATGAGATAAAGATTTACTCTCATTAGAAGGTGGGCACATGTGATCAATCCGCTCTTACTCCTTTTTTCTTTGCTCCCCTCCTCGTCTTTTTCATCCAATGAGCTCACAATGTCATTAATTTCTTCTTCCATAGACTCCTGCAAAATATTAGTCTCTTCTTGGACAGCGGAGGAGTCCTCAATATATGGTTTAACATAGGCATTAGAAGCATAATTATCATAACAATATTTAAATATGGCAAATTTTTCAGATTTGTAAAGAGTAGCATCATACTTTTCAATCAAAGAAGCAATTTTATAAGCACCCTTAAAAGCAACAAATTCTTCAATTTGTTGAACATCATAGTAATTATAAACACCCCTAGCATACGAAGATACGATTCCATTATCACTAAACTCACATTGGTAGGGAAGGTGTTTCTTAGGGTCTTCAGAACAACAAGTAAAATCATATATTTCACATAAATTCCAAGCATAGCACTGCAAACGATGAATTTGATCCAATAAAAGTTTCCCTTCTTGAGATAAGCGGTGTCACACATAACAAGCATGCTCATCTAAAGATTTGCTCTCGACTAAGCTAGTTGGGGTTTCAGCACGAGCATATAGGGATCGAAGATGATCCAAGTAAAAAGCTTCAGGAATGTGATAGATTTTGAGTGGTTCTTCAACCATTGGTTCAACAGGTACCACTATTTTTTTTTGGTATTTTGCGTTTCCTACCCATAACTAAAGATAGAGAAAAACTTAGAACAGCAAATAAATTCTACTTAGTGATAAAGGAAACAAGCACACACGAAAATATTCACCCCACGCTATTGCTCCCCGGCAACAGTGCCAGAAAAAGGTCTTGATAACCCACAAGTGTAGGGGATCAGTTGTAGCCTCTTTCGATAAGTAAGAGTGTCGAACCCAATGAGGAGCTAAAGGTATAACAAATATTCCCTCAAGTTCTATCGAGCAGCGATACAACTCTACGCACGCTTGACGTTCGCTTTACCTAGAACAAGTATGAAACTAGAAGTACTTTGTAGTTTTTGTGGGATAGCTTTGCAAGAATATAAAGAGCACGTAAATACATACTAGGGGCCGTCAAGATAAAGAAGCAATAAAGTTAGTGATAGCGAGTGTGGAAAAGTGGTGGTAGGAGCTGCAAAATTGCCCCTAAGAAATTGACTATGTTACTAGACCGATAGCAAGTTTTATGTGGGAGAGGCCACTGCTAGCATGTCATCCCTGACTTGGAATTCTATGCACTTATGATTGGAACTATTAGCAAGCATCCGCAACTACTAACATTCATTAAGGTAAAACCCAACCATAGCATTAAGATATATTGGTCCCCCTTCAATCCCGTATGCATCAATTTCTATGCTAGGTTGAAGCTTCTGTCACTCTTGCCCTCCAATACGTAGTCCTATCAACATACAACTAACCCTATAGTGTGATCCACGCGCGCGCTCATATGATGGGCACCAAAGGACAGCAACATAACCACAAGCAAATCAAATCAATCATAGAAATTCACCAATCACCGATAGGACAATGATAATCTACTCAGACATCATAGGATGGCAACACATCATTGGATAATAATATGAAGCATAAAGCACCATGTTCAAGTAGAGGGTACAACGGGTTGCGGGAGAGTGGACCGCTATAGATAGATGGGGGAAGGTGATGAAGATGTTGGTGAAGATGACGGAGGTGTTGGTGTAGATCACCGTCGCACAGTGATGGCCCCGGTAGCACTCCGGCGCCACCGGAAGCGAGGGGGAGAGAGCCCCCCTCCTTATCCTTCTTCATTGGCCTTCTCCCTAGGTGGGAGAAGGGTTTCCCCTCTGGTCCATGGCCTCCATGTTGGCAGAGGGGCAAGAGCCCCTCCGAGATTGGATCTGTCTGTCCATCTCTCTCTATTTTTGCATTCTCAGATTATGGCATTCACCGTTTCTTAAATTCCCGGAGATCCGTAACTCCGATTGGGCTGAATTTTGGACACGATTTTTATCCGGATATTAGCTTTCTTGCGGCAAAATAAGGGCACCAACCGCCTTACGGAGTGGCAACGAGGGCCCAGGACGCGCCCCTCACCCTCTTGGGCCACTCGGGCATCGTCTCACGTTGATTCCACTTCCCAAAAGTCACATATATTCCAAAAAAAATCTCCGTCCGTTCTTATCCCGTTTGGACTCCGTTTGATATGGATATTCCGCGAAACAAAAAACATGCAACAAACAGGAACTCGCACTGGGCACTGGATCAATATGTTAGTCCCAAAAATAGTATAAAAAGTTGCCAAAAGTATATGAAAGTTGTAGAATATAGGCATGGAACAATAAAAAATTATAGATACGACAGAGACGTATCAAGAAGTAATGCAGATAAGGTTAAAGATAGTGAGACATGCCTGTTGGTCTCCAAGAAAGCTGATAAAAACTCTCTTGAAGATAGTGAGACAACCCCAGTGTCCCATCTTGATGTAGTGTTCGAGTTACTGGCCAGTACTGCTGGCAGAAGCTCTTCGAACATGCTGCATGAATCAGTTCGACTTCTTGAGTCTCAACTACAAGTTGAAAGACATCTATCAGTTGCGTTGTGACAAGAAGCCGAAGGACGCAGGAAGTCCCTGCAGAATTCAGATGCATACTTTCTAATGCAACAGTAAGAGTTGGAGGATTTAAGTGCCAAACAAGGGAAAGATAATAAGCTTGCTAAGCTTCTTGCCAGCATGGTGGGTACCCAGGATATTGTTTCTTGAGCTCTTTTGGAGTGGTTTCAGTTCTGGACTTGTTTTGCTATGACATTTATTTGCACTGGTGGTCAATTTTGATGCCCAGTGTACGTTGTATGCTGCTTTGTTCCCTATATTTGCACTGGTGATGAACTTTGATACCTAGTGGATTTAGTCTGTGTAATCGCCGTAATATCCTAGCATTAGTTGCTTGCTTATTTATTTTCATATAGTCTTGTTTAATTGTTTGTTTGTAGTACTGCAGTTCTTTTTGCTCGGTTTCCTACTGGCCGCCATGACAATGGTCCACGTATGTGCCATTGTAACCACAACCCTCCTATGGGGTGTACGATCCATGGGCCTCCTACAAGACTTATGATCCATGGGACTCCTATGGGCCTTATGATCCATGGGCCTCCTATGGGCCTTACGACCCATGGGCCTCCTATGGGCCTTACGATCCATGGGCCTCCTACGGGCCTTACGACCCATGCATGGGCCTCTTACGGGCCGTATGATCTAATGTCTCTGTCGTATCTACTTTTCCGAACACTTTTGCATAATTTGAATGAAACTAACCCGAACTGACACTATTTTCAGGAGAACTAACATGGTATTGTTTTTTGTGCACAAATAAAAGTTCTCAAAATTGGACGAAACTTTATGGAGAATCTAGAATAAAAGAAAACTAATGGAGCAAATATCCACCTGAGTGGGGGCCAGGCTACCCACGAGGCACCAGGGCGCGCCAACCCCTCCTGGTGCGCCCTGGTGGGTAGTTGTGACGCCCGAAGACCGACGTCCCAGAAGATTCCAGAAGATTCCAGATGTTCCGGATTTCCCGTGTGTTTCTTTTGTGCTTGCTTTATTTATTTTTTGCATTGCATCAAGTCATCATGCCATCAGGTCATTAATCTTTGCATCTCAACTTAAATAAATTGTGTGGATCTTCGATCCATTTAAATCGAGGAAAGTGTGTTTTCTCTTTAAAACATATCCTCCCAATATTTAGGGAGCTATATAAATAAATATTCCATTTGTTTGGAATTAACCGCAACACACTTGCATATTTTTCCCCATGCCTTCTCTTTCTTATTCCTTGCCTCCAAACCTTGTCTATAATTTTTCCGTTGTATCGAGGCTCCTCCTAAAGTCTAGACTCCTTTCAAACTCCTTAAGGCAAGCTAATTATTTTAGTTTGCATTTCCCTATTTTGTTGGAACCACTTTTGTTGGGTTGGTAATATTCCTTAGAGCCTTACAAAAATGTTCCATCATTTTATTCTTGTTCTTTGCCTCTTTTCTTATTAATTTTGACTCTCTCTATTTTTTTATTCTGCTAAAGAAAAGAGTTTAATAGAGAGAGAGAGGAGCTGAGGCCCAGCCGCCAGGCCAGGCCCAAACTCTCCCTCCAGCAGCTGGCCCATCAGCCTCCTGGCCCAACTCCACCGCTAACCCTAAGCGACCGACCGCCCGCACCATCTCTCACCTCTCGCTCCTCCCTCTCCCGCACCCCCCGCCGCCAGCTCGTCCCATCGATCCCCTGCTTCGATCCCTCCTCGCTCCGCATCGCCAAGCCGCAGCACCGCAGCTCCTTGAGCGCCTCCCTCCGCATCGCCCGGCCTCAGCCTCCCGCCGGCAAGGCACCGCCGCCGGACTCCCTCCGCGCCGGATCAGGGCCGACGCCGCCCTCCCGTCGCCCGGCCACCGCCGGCCTCCCCTCCGCTCGTTGTCGGGGCGCGTTCCTCAGCCCCTCGAAGAAGTTGCCAGGCGCGAGCGCTGCGCGCCGTGGCCTCGCCTGGCCCGGGCAGCTCCCCTGCGCCCGCGCCCCTCCGCCCCAAGGCCTCGTCCTCCATCCTCCGTGTGCCTCGTCGCCACCCGAGCCCTCCTCTCCAGCGCCGCGTGCGCCATCCCCTGCATCAGTCCAGACCGCGCCCCTCCTATGCTTCGTCATGTGGGCTGCGCCCATCGCCCCGCTCGACAGCAGCTCCTACCCGAGCCGTCCTCCCCGGCCTCCTCATGTGCGTCGCCGCCGCCTCATTCCGACACCATCTGACGACCATGGTCGAGACACCCCCGCAAGATGTTCCAGGGACACGCCAAGTACATCTACAGATGCACCGGACAACTATGACATGTACATCTACCATCGCCGAGACCGCAAGTACCTCTACATAAACGTGTACCCCTACGTCAACGACGACTCGACAAGTACCACGACGACCATTGCTTGCCAAGTTCGACTACCCTCGCCATGTACAACTACCGCCGACGTGAACAACTACTTCCACTACCGTCGCCGAAGACTCGTGTACAAGTACCGTCGTCGTGTACCACTACTTCCACGACGCCCGCGAACGCCTACTTCCTCTACGAATCGCGAGAACGACTACTTCCCTCTACGAACGAGTACCTCTACGGAACGACTACTTCCTCTACGACCCGTGTACCACTACTTCCACTACGTCCCTCGACGACTCGAACCGCTCCGAGAACGAGCGCTTCGAAGGTGTACCCCGAGACGATGACCCGTGTGATGCTCGTGTTGTATGAGATGCATCCCTTGTGTGCTCCGTGCCCGTTTCCTCTTTTGTCGTCGACCCGTGGGAACCCGGTGACGGGATCATCCCACCTTTCATCTTGTTCCGCTCGCTCACGCCACCTTTCTTTTGCACCGGTCTCTCAACAAGTTACCGGAACCGAGGTGTTGCCGTTGTAGCATTTTCGGATCGTTGCCGTGGCACCTTTTCTTTCCACCACGGTGACAAATACTCTTTATCATCTTCTTATCTCTTCATGTCAACCTTTAAATAAAAATTGCATAAACTTGATCATGTCATCCGCATCATGTTAACAACATTAAAATGTGTGAATTGTTGTTTGCTTAAATTGCTAAACATGCTCATGGGGATGTTTCCGGAATTGTTGTTGTTATTCCGGCCCCATTTAAATTGCCTAGATAGGTAGTTTGCTCTTGCTTCACCCTTGCCATGTTAACAAACATTTAATCTTGCCTTGTAAATAAACGAGAGTAAACTAAATAAATAAATGTGGTGTTTCATCAATATGCAACTCGTTGCATATTGAGCTCCACTTAACTTGTAGTACTTCTTTGTGCATTGCCATGCCATGCATAATTAAACCGGACATGCATCATACTTGGATGTGCATCGTATGCCATGTTTATGCTTGTGTGTTTACTATGTTGTTTGCTTCTTTCCGGTTTGCTTCCCTCGTTAGCTTCGGGTTCGTTCCGGAGTTGTGAGGCTTCTTCTTCGTCTTCTTCGTGGACCCGTTCTTCTTCCTTGCGGAATTACAGGCAAGATGATCATACCCTTGGATACCTTTACTACCATTGCCATGCTTAGTTGTCTCGATGCTATCGTTACATGTCGCGCTACCCATCTTTTATGTCAGCCTCTCCTTGTTGCCATGAAACCTCTAACCTTTGAAACCTTCCTAGCAAAACCACTGTTTGGCTATGTTACCCGCTTGCTCAGCCCCTCTTATAGCATTGTTAGTTGCAGGTGAAGATGAAGTTCGTTCCAGGTGGGAACTTGTTGTTGAATATCACAATATCTATTATTATATAATAACACACCTATATACTGGGCATGGGTGGAAGGCTTGGCCTTTTACTTGGTGTTTTGTTCCACTCATGCCACCTTAGGCGCTGATAAACCGGCATTATGTTCCTTGATTTTGCGTTCCTTACACGATGGGTGGATGGGGACCCCTTGACAGTTCGACTTTGAATAAAACTCCTCCAGCAAGGCCCAACATTGGTTTTAATTTGCTCATAATAACAACTTAAATAATTAATTAATTGCATAGGGGGTCATGTCCCCGGGTTCTTAATTCTACATAACAGGGGGGCAGTGCTGATGGTGTTGGTCCCAAACGGGGGTTATGTGGGGCCACCACGGGGAAACTCGAGGATTGGCTCATGTAGGATCACCCATCCGGTCGTGGCCTGAGACGAGATACCCGCGGCTACTATCAGGGTGTCAACACACCGGGAGGTCTTGCTGGACTTGTTTTACCATTGTCGAAATGTCTTGTGCATCGGGATGCCGAGCCTGATCGATCTAAGATAAGGAGTGATGATATTATATTTATCACTTCAGCTAATCGTGAGAGCTTGTGATGGGATAAGTTGGGACACCCCTGCAGGGTTATGATCTTTCGAAAGCCGTGCCCGCGGTTATGTGGCAGATTGGAATTTGTTAATGTCCGGTTGTAGAAAACTTGACAGAGGATCCGAAGTAAAACACACAACTGTGTGAGTAACCGTGACTGTCTCTTTTCACTTGAGAAGGGAACACGGCGGGGTTATGTTTGACTCGTAGGTAGTTCAGGATCTTTAGCGATCACTACTAGTTGCGACCGTTTGCGTAGATGCTCATCTTATTCTTTTACTCGTAAGCTAGCCACCATATTATGCTTAGCCGCTGCTGCAACCTCACCACTTTACCTCTTCCTACCCATAAAGCTTTGCTAGTCTTGATACCCATGGTTATGGGATTGCTGAGTCCTCGTGGCTCACAGTTACTACAACACCAGATGCAGGTTCAGCCGAGAGTGATGCAGGAGCTGGTTCAAGTACTTCACCCGGAGTTCGATGAAGAGAGTGGCCGTTTGCTTGTGACGTTTTCGACGATCAGTAGTGGTTTCTACTAGGGGCGATTCAGACCTGCGGCTTTATGTTGTTTTGGTATCTTTCTTTCGGATCTTCGCCCGTAGTCGGGTTGTGATGTTTTGAATGATGTTTGTTTTGCTTATGTAATGTATTGTGTGAAGTGGCGAGTGTAAGCCAACTATCTCCTTTTGCAATTTAATCCCTCTTTTACATGAGTCGTGCAAAGATACCAAACTTGAGATCATTCCATAATGGGCTTATACCTTTAAGTCGTGCCTCGACACGTAGGAGGTATAGTCCCATCCTGGGCATTACATGTTGGTATTCAGAGCCTTCTCCGACCTAGAAGCCCCCAGTGATTGATCGAATCGTTGACGGTTGAGTCTAGGCACACACTTAAAATGTTTTGAGTCCTATATATATATATCGGAGAGTAGGATTTCTGTTGCTCCTCATCCCCTTTCACTCCGGTGAGGACTCCTGACGATTACTCTTGTCTCTTCTACTCTAAAAAATGCACCAAATTTTTTTAGGATCACGCGAGTATTGTTTGGATTGTTTCGATGTCTTTGTGACGAGAACATTGTTCTCGATGCCTCCTGTCAATTAGGGGTTGTGGCAGTGTCCAGGGGAGTTGAGCTCCGAGGTGTTGTCATCACAAATATATCGCAGCGGTTCTAGAATACTTAAGACAGCCGACATCGAAAACTCTCCTATGCGGTTAGTGGCAAGATAACCCCGACATCACCCAGTACTGGGGAGGTAGTTCGGGAGTATTGCCATAGCTTGTATAGTAGATGCGTTTCGAAGGTCCGAGGTAAACGATTTCCGGAAATAACTGGTTATGTGTTGAAGGATGGATACAACTGGATGTAGGTTTAGAGTTGAGTGCGCGGTGCTTCCCCTGTATCCCCAACACCTATTTGCATAACTGGAAACTTTCGGAAATTAATAGGTGGGTTCATCTAGTAGTTCTAGGCATTCTTCCAACGAGTGCATGATATGAAGTTCGGGGTTCTACATTGAGTGAAGTAGTTTTATGGACGTTGTTCCGATCGGGAGTTGCATCTTAAAGGGTCCTTGGCTATGCTGATCCGGGGATTGCAAAACCCTTTTGTAACACGTTCCATGAGCTTTCAGCACGAATATGTCGGACGAAGCTTCTATCTTGTATTTGTTCTATCTGCTCCTTGTTGTTTTTATTTATCTTTTGTTCTCCCTAGTGGCTTCTCGACAAGTTGATGTACCTGCGGAATTCATTCGTTCATTCTTTGCTCGGATGATATTGTGAAGATTCTATTGCAACATATCTATCCTTTGTTTCGTTTTGATTCTGGTATTCGAGTTGCTTCGATGTCAAATGTTGATTCCATACCCTTCCTAATCGGTGTTCTCATATTGCTATGGGAGTGCTAGTCCTTCTTGACCATCGAAATTTTCATGTTAATCCTTTTCAACCGGTGTGCCTTCTCTTCAAGTTATT
The DNA here is from genome assembly GCA_902687465.1 of Secale cereale. Lineage (NCBI taxonomy): Eukaryota > Viridiplantae > Streptophyta > Magnoliopsida > Poales > Poaceae > Secale > Secale cereale. The sequence goes on from LR738713.1 coordinate 500,052,001, forward strand.
CCATACGGACGCCGTTGAGAAATCTGACGATTTGTCTGTTTCATTCATCCCAAGTTGTCTGTGTTTCCCCGCCCTCCCCCCTTTTTCTTCTTGGAGCCAGAGTCCCTAATGAATTATCCATTTTATTCATGTGATGTTTCTTCATTCTTTTCCTTCAATGTTCTTATCCGGTGATTTATCGTGAAGATGCTCGAGAGCTTCAAATTTTCATTCTTTGTTCTCGTTTCTTCTGCCGGTGGATGCAATTCAAGATTTCGGTGTTGATCTTATCCTTTTCCCTCATTTCACAATGCTTTCTTATTCCGGTGCTCCAATTAATCATTCTCCTCTTGCTATTCATATCCGGAGTGCTGAAGATTCGTGTTTCCATTCTTAATCCGTTCAAGCTATTTTGAGGATTATCATCTTATTCAAGCCGTTAATTCAACTGGTAAAATATCTCTTAAGCAACCTTTTTCAACGGTGATTTCTTTGAGTGGGCCCTAACCCACATGTCTTTTTCCAGGATCTTACCTGACTCTTCTATTTTTCTGGAGTTATACTCAAGTTCTTTTCAAAGTGTGACGTAAGAATGATTCCCATCAGTCACATGCCTTCTCCAAGTTTACGTTCAAATTCTTTTCTTCGTTGGTTCAACCTTTTTAATTCTTCATTCCGGAGTGCCTCAACAATTCACGGTGGTGTATCTCATCGTCTTCTCTGTTTTTGAAGACCCGAAGACGAGTTTCTCTTAAATCTTGGCCCGTTCTCTTGAAGATTCGTGGTTCTAGCTTCATGCCATCCTCATTATTGTTCCGATTGTGAGGAGTTTTTTTTATACCGTCCGAAGCATTTCTTGTTTTTCTTTCCATTGTGATCCTCCGAAGGCCATCAATTCAGAATATTTCTTCTTTCTCAGTTTTCAACTTCATTCTCCAAATATTCTTCATTGATGTCTCTTCGTTCGTCTCCCTATTCTACGGTGGTTCGTTCAAGTTTACCCTTCCGTTGTTATCGTTTTAATTCATTTCTTCTTTCATAATCCTACCGGTGAGTCGTCCAAGATTATTCTCAAGTTTGGCTATATCTCTCTCCAACCCTTTTCAAGAAGAATAAGTAGTAGGTCAAATCCGTTGCTTGTCATCAATTTAATTTGATGAAGGATAAGCATACAGTAAATCTTATTCTTATTTTCCTCGAGGTGATTAATCCCTTCCTTCGGAGCTTGTTCATCATATCATATTCTCGGTTCTAAGTTGTTCATCTTGTTTTCTGGAGCTCCAAGTTATTTCTATTATATCATTTCAAAGCTCCATCGAATTCATCGCATGCCTTGAATCTTATTCTTTTCATCTTTCACTTCTCATGCTTTCATTACCGGAGTTCGCATGGTGGTTCATCATCATTTAATTCATCCTCGAAGTTTTCATCAAGATTCTTGTTGGAGCTCAAGCATTCTTCATCATGCTTTCCAAGTGCAATTCTTTCTCCCTTATCTTTTCAGATGGTGTTATGTCATTCTTGACAATTCTCCTCATGTTTCATGATTCACGAGTTATCAAGAATGAGATATTTAAAACCATCATTTTCCTTGTTCAGGACATCTTTTCAACCCTTCAATATTTGTTGGAGTAATCTTGGGTTGTATTTCACTAAAAGCTTTCCTGAGAATTGTTGCTAATTATGGTGCTTATAAATGACCCAAGTTCTTCATTTATCATTCCAGTGAGATAAGTTTATCACCTCCTTTTTGATCTCAATGCAATCAATCGTTTCCGTTAGTGGCTGGTTGTCACCTCATAATTTTTGAGATGTTTTCCATAAGCCCACATCAAGCTTATTCTTTTCGTTGTTGAATTTCCAACAACTCTATTCAACCCTTCTTCGTAAGGATGCTCTTTCAAATTCAATTTTGAGAGAGGTTGTCATACTTTTCTCCGTTCATTTCTTTCATTGATATATATTCTATTCTTTCATTCCGGAGGCATTGTTATGTTGCTCTCTCCAAACCATCATCTCGTTTTATCGAGATCATGTTCTTTCCCTTGCTTATCATTTAACCGGAGTGTTGTACTCTTCATTCTAGTTCTCTCATCTTATCAAGTTTTGCCTATCTTTTTAACCGAAGTGCTATCTGAAATCTTTCTTACCCCTTGTGCCCTTCTTTTAATTGTTCCGGAGGCTGTGTGTTGTTGTTTTCATCAAATATCACTCCATCTCCTCAAGCTCATGTTCATTTCCTTCCATTTTCAGTCTGAGTGCTGTCCGAATTATGTCATTCTTATTCCTTGGCTGTACCGTTGTGGTTTCATATTCTTTTGTCATCCGTGAGCTCTTGTTTCATGTCTTTCAACCTACAAGGTTCTCATAATGCTCCTTGTTCCTCTTTTCTAACGGAGTGTTGCATCTACGTTCATCTCCGTTGTATTCTTTCTTTCAAGATTGTTCAACCTCTCAAGGTTCTTTGGTTTCACTCGTTTGTCAAATAAGCAACTTTGTTTTACCTCTTCCTCTTCCGTTTTTTATCCGGTGCCATCTCTAGGATCTCGGGTCGAGATCCTCTGTTAGTGTGGGAGAGTTGTGACGCCCGAAGACCGACGTCCTAGAAGATTCCAGAAGATTCCAGAAGATTCCAGATGTTCCGGGTTTCCCGTGTGTTTCTTTTGTGCTTGCTTTATTTATTTTTTGCATTGCATCATGTCATCATGCCATCAGGTCATTAATCTTTGCATCTCAACTTAAATAAATTGTGTGGATCTTCGATCCATTTAAATCGAGGGAAGTGTGTTTTCTCTTTAAAACATATCCTCCCAATATTTAGGGAGTGTAAGGACATATTTCTCCCTAAGTAGTTTTGGTGATTAATGACAATGCATTTGCGGACTAATCGTGTGCTCTAAGCTCCTACAGGTTTATCTCACTTAGGCACAAGACGATTGATTGCCCCTCGGATTCGATGGAAGACGGTGTTTTCTTTTTGCTCCTTGTCGGTGGCTTTGAGTAATAGGAAAGCCGTACTATTAAGAGGGGGTCCGCTTCGGAAAGGTTTGGGTGGAATCAACACGTACACATCTTACTCTCGCACCACCTTTCCTTTGCTTCTCTGGAGTTCCAACCAGTTATTATCATTTATGCAAACTGTGACTTCTTACTAAATCATCTGCCTGGCAAGCGGTAGTACCGCTATACCAAGCGGTAGTACCGCGCAGACACACGGTAGTACCGCCTGCCGACACGGTAGTACCGCTCCCACGGTAGTACCGCGTCTCCAGAGCGGTAGTACCGTGTATCTGGCCCGGCGCTGATTCTAAGTGCAGAAGTAGGGGCGGAAGTAATTTTTTACTTCCGCATCCAATGCGGTAGTACCGCTTAGTCCAAGCGGTAGTACCGTGTCGCATTTTGCTACTACCGTTTTCCCTGCGGATGTAGCCGCGGATGTATTTTATTTCATCCGCGGTCGTCAATCATGTCACATATTTTTGCCTAGCGGTAGTACCGCTCCCAGAGCGGTAGTACCGCTCAGCCAGCGGTAGTACCGCAACTTACGTGCGGTACTACCGCTCTCTGCGGGCTGAAAACGCACATAACGGTTGGATTAGCTCTCCCACTATATATAGGGGGTCTTCTTCTCCAAGAAGACTTACCTCTTCCCCCTCTACTCCATTGTTGCTCCAAAAGCTCCATTTCCGCCCGATCTCTCTCCCTAGCCGATCAAACTTGTTGATTTGCTCGGGATTGCTTGAGGAGGCATCGATCTACACTTCCACCAAGAGATATTTGATTCTCCCCACTAATCCCTTGCGGATCTTGTTACTCTTGGGTGTTTGAGCACCCTAGACGGTTGAGGTCACCTCGAAGCCATATTCCATTGTGGTGAAGCTTCGTGGTTTTGTTGGGAGCCTCCAAGTTGTGGAGATAGCCCCAACCTTGTTTGTAAAGGTTCGGTTGCTGCCTTCAAGGGCACCACTAGTGGAATCACGGCACCTTGCATCGTGTGAGGGCGTGAGGAGAATACGGTGGCCCTAGTGGCTTCTTGTGGAGCATTGTGCCTCCACACCGCTCCAACGGAGACGTACTTCCCCTCAAAGGGAAGGAACTTCGGCAACACATCCTCGCCTCCACTGGTTCCACTTGTGGTTATTTCTTACCTTTACTTGTGCATGCTTTACTTGTTCAACTCCTATAGCATGCTTGTGTAGTTGTTATCCCTCTTTCCTTTAGTTGTCACCTTAGTAGAATATTTAGACAACTTACTTTGTCGTTTAATTTAAAGTGGTTAAGAAAAGTTAAAAATTGTTAGTTGCCTATTCACCCCCCCTCTAGTCAACCATATCGATCCTTTCAATTGGTATCAGAGCCTCGTCTCTTTTTAAGGACTTTACCATCCAAAGAGTATGGGTGACAACGTAGTTGATACGGAGGATCATTCCGGTGGAACTCCGTCCTTACCTACGTCTGATGGGGGAGCCTCGGTCTCTCGTGAGGAATTCAATGTGGCCTTGACCACATTGAAAGAATCACTAGCGAGCGAGGTCAAAGGCATGTTTAAAGATTTGCTTGAGGGGCTTAAATTATCCACCACACCGTTGGAAGTGGCTCGTCCCGCTACCAACGTGTCGGAGGCTAATCCCGACAAGGGAGAAGCTAGTAGTGAACAAGCCCCGATCACTAAGAATGGGAGTGGGAAATTTGCCCAATCCGCTCCTCCTACTCACTATGGAGGACCCATTCCCACACCGCATTTAAATTCCGTTGGGCCCCCTCCCAAGTTTATCAAAAATACTGATTTTGCTACTTGGGTGTTTCGTTTCAAACGTCATATTAATCATTGTTCTACTAACCTTTGGAGAATCATTGAGCAAGGTTTTTATCCGTATGATCCCGACAACATGACTCCAAGAGAAACTGCAGATCATCAGTTCAACGAGTCCGCTCTCTGCATTCTTCAAGATTCCATCCCTCCTGAGGACATTGCACACCTTCGACCCTTCACTGTGGCCAAGGAAGCTTGGGAGCATGTTGGGACGATGTATAAGGGAAGCACCAGTATTCAACGCTCCAACTATGAAGTGGTGCAAGATGAAGCTGATGAGTTTGCTATGATCGAAGATGAAGATCCTCGTGAACTCTATCGAAGATTAACTATCCTTGCAGTGTCTCTTCGAGATCATGGCAGTAAGGATACGGATGACAATTGGATCAAACGCAAGTTCCTCATGGCCATGATGCCCTATCATAAGGCCATGTCCTCGGTCATTCGTCAGAGACCAGACTTCCACACTTTATCCTCAAATGAAGTGTTGGATGAGTTTGTTGCCATGAGGATCTTGGACGTGACCGCCGACAATGCGGTCTTAAGAGCTCAGCGATCAAAGAAGCCTAATCTTGCTTTGAAGGCCAAGGCTTGTGTAGAAGAGGAAGAAGTGGAAGATGATGATGAGTGTTGCCCCGAGGACACCAAATATGCATATCATGAGCATATGGCTCTTGCTTCAAGGAAATTCTGGGGCAAGAAGAACACAAGATCCAACTTCAACAGGAACAACTCTAGTGGGAACAAGGGGAAGCAACGAGTAAGGACATGCTTCAACTGTGGAAATGTAAGTCACTTCGTTGTGGATTGCCCATATGAGAAGAGAGAAGACTTTGGAGGCAAGCTTATTCGGAAGGACAAGTCAAAGTCCTATCCCAACAAGAACAACTTCATCAAGAAGACTCCTCCGAAAGTGTTGGTGGCCCAAGAAGAATATGTGGAGGATGATGATAATGATGAAGACAATGAGGTGACCACTATGGCCACAATTGCAATTGCAACTACTCCGCACTCATCTCTCTTCGACTCACCAAACGAGAACATCACCGCCAAGTGTCTCATGGCCAAGGCCACCAACAAGGTAACCCCAAACATCAATACTACTATCTCTTCTAATCCTTCATTGACCAACTGTATTGATGAGGGTGAGGGTGTTAAGGAGGGAGAAAATGAATTTGAGTTGTTCATGAAAAATCTCAAGGGCAAACCCAAGAAGCATTTTGTTGCTCTCTTGGAACAACTCGGTGAGGCCAATGACATGATCGAGGCTCACGAGGAAACTATTACTAAAATGGAAGGACATAGTCGAGACTATGCCGATGAGATTTCAGATCTCTCTAACGCCCTAGAGGAAGAGCGTGGTCTTCGTTTGACTCTTTAGGAGTCACACAACGATGGTCATGCTAAATTAAAGAAAGATCTTGATCATGCTTTAGTTGTCTCTCGCGTACTTAACTCCGAGAAGGCAAAACTTGAGGTTGACCATGCTAAACTCAAAGAGGAGTTTGCCATACTTGACAAGGCTCACAAGGCCTTGAAAAGTATGCATGCTACTCTCAAGGAGTCTCATGACCAACTCCAAGTTTCACTAACCAAGGAAAAGGCTATCTTTCCTCGCATGGTTTTAATTGATAATGCAAATGCTACTAACCCATGTTGCGAGCATGTGCATCTTGTTGAAGAGAATGTCGAGTTGAAGAAGCAACTTGAGAAAGGCCTTGTGACTTGCATACAAGGTGAGAAGAACCTCAACACCCTTTTGAGCAATCAAAAGGAAGTTGTGGCAAAGGAAGGAATTGGGTTTGTTCCTAAGCCCAAGAAGAAGAAGAATGACAAGACAAGGCAACCACCCCCTCTCCGACAATCTTTTGTGAAAGAAGGAGAGGGCACGTCCACGAAGAAGAAAAGTGGTAGTGTCAAGAAAAACTCCACCATACCATCAAACATGGCCGACGATTTTAATCCTTCATATGTTTTATGCCGTGCTAGTGATGGTCATGTGTTTGCTAAATTTGTTGGTTCTTCTTATGAGTACATTGAATGGTCCATTTGGGTTCCTAAGACCCTTGTTACTAACCTCAAAGGACCCATTACCAAATGGGTACCTAAATCCAAGCATTGATCTATTGTAGGAGTTTGCTTCCAGTGGGGGATCATGGTTGCTCGATAGCGGAGCCACAAATCATATGACCGGAAGCAAAGACTTGGTGGTGGACGTGCATCTCGGTTCATCTATGGCCACCAACGTCGAATGGGGTGATGCTTCATCCTCTAAGGTATTGGGACTCGGCAAGGTTGTTATCTCTCATGATCTCACGATCGAGAAAGTCATGCTTGTTGAGTCCCTTGCATACAATTTACTTTCTGTACGCCAACTTGCACTCATGGGCTTTGCTACATTCTTTGATATTGATACCGTGGCCCTCTTGTGGAGCAAGTCTCTTAAAGTAGCCTATGTTGGGCATGTCGAGAACGGCCTTTATGTGATTAACTTCGCGAAGCAATCCACTAAGGTCGCGACATGCCTAAGGGCTAAAGTTGATGTGGGATGGCTTTGGCATCGCCGTTTGGCCCACGTCAATATGAGATCTTTGCAAAGTCTTCTCAAGGGGGACCATGTCCGAGGACTAACAAATGTTAGCTTTGCCAAAGATCGTGCTTGCAGGGCTTGCATTGAAGGTAAATTACATGAGAAGGCTCACCCTCCCACGACTATCATCTATTCAAAGAGACCCTTAGAGCTCCTCCACATGGACCTCTTTGGGCCTCCATCTTTTGATAGTCTTGGGGGTAGGAAGTATTGCTTGGTGATTGTGGATGATTACTCAAGATACACCTGGGTATACTTCTTCAAGAAGAAGAGTGAGACCCAACAAACCGTCATCAACTTTGCAAATGAAGCACAACGACAACATGAAGCAAAGATTTTGATGATCAGAAATGAAAACGGCACCGAGTTCAAGAACTACACCTTGGATGAGTTTCTTGGTGATGAGGGGATCAAACATCAATATTCAGCTCCTTATACCCCTCAACAAAATGGTGTAGCGGAGAGAAAGAACCGAACTCTAATGGATGCTGCAAGAACCATGATGGCTGAATTCAAATCTCCATACAACTTTTGGGCCGAAGCCACCAACACCGCTTGCCATGCATCAAATCGTCTCTATCTCCACAAAGGCTTGAACAAAACTCCGTATGAGATTCTTACCGGTAACAAGCCCAATCTCAAGTACTTCCGGGTATTCGGGTGTAAGTGTTTCATTCTCAAAAAAGGTGTTCGTTTGTCTAAATTTGAATCTAGAGCTCATGAGGGCATATTTGTTGGTTATGCTACAAACTCTCATGCTTACCGTGTCCTCAACAAGTCCAATGGACTCATTGAGGAGACGAGTAACGTAGAGTTTGATGAAAATAACGGCTCCCAAGTGGAGCAAAGTGGTACTTGTGATGCAGGTGATGAAATTCCTCCTCAAGCCATAAGAAGAATGGGTGTTGGATATATCCTACCCATTGAGGAACCCCTTGTGGCCGAAGGAGAAGGACAATGTTCCACTCAGGTGGAACCATCACCAACCCAAGACCCACACGCTTCCGAAGAACAAAGTGAAGGCCCTCAACCTGATGAACCAGGCCAAGCGCAAGATCAATCTCAAGTTGGTGGAGAGCCACCAAATGATGCACAAGGCCAAGTTCTGTCCCCCGAGCAAGATCAAGATCAAGAGGAAGCTCAAGATCAAGATCTAGCTCCTGACGACGCTCAAGATGATCAACTCAGTGCTCCTCAGTTAACACTTGAAGAGCAATTAGAGCGTCGTGCTGCAAAAGTTGCCTCCAGGCTTGCTTCCAACGAGCATCACATCGAGAACATTCTAGGAAGCATCAAAAGGGGGGTAAGCACTCGTAGACAATTAGCAAACTATTGTGCTCATCAAGCTTTTGTCTCCTGTGTTGATCCTCAGAAGGTTTATGAGGCGCTCGAAGACCCTGATTGGCTCAATGCCATGCATGAAGAACTCCATAACTTCGAGCGCAACAAGGTGTGGCGTGTGGTGCCAAGAACAAAGGAGAACCATAATGTCATTGGAACCAAATGGATCTTTCAGAACAAGCAAGATGCTCATGGCATTGTCATCCGCAACAAGGCGCGCCTGGTGGCTCAAGGCTACTCCCAAGTCGAGGGTATCGACTACGGTGAAACCTTTGCCCCCGTTGCTCGTCTTGAATCCATTCGTTTGTTGCTTGCCTATGCTTCCCATCATAACTTTAAACTACAACAAATGGATGTGAAAAGTGCATTTCTTAATGGTCCTATTAATGAGTTGGTGTATGTTGAACAACCCCCGGGGTTCGAGGATCCTAAGTTCCCCAATCATGTGTACCAACTCGATAAGGCACTCTATGGCCTTAAACAAGCCCCACGTGCGTGGTATGAGCACCTTACCGAGTTGTTACAAGATTGGGTTTGAAATTGGGAAAATCGACCCCACTCTTTTTACTAAGAAGGTAAAAGGGGAGTTGTTTGTATGCCAACTATATGTTGATGATATTATCTTTGGTTCTCCTAACAAAGCTTTCAATGATGAGTTCGCCGCACTCATGACCACACATTTTGAGATGTCCATGATGGGAGAGTTGAAGTACTTCCTTGGATTTGAGATCAAACAAAGAAGAGAAGGCATCTTCATCAAACAATCCAAGTATACTCAATACATGCTCAAGAGGTTCAATCTAAGTGATGTCAAGCCGGCTACTACTCCAATGCCAACCAAATGCCAACTTGACATTGATCCCAATGGTAAAGCGGTGGATCAAAAGGTATATCGCTCTATGATCGGATCCTTGCTTTACCTTTGTGCATCTAGACCGAATATTATGTTGAGTGTAGGAATTTGTGCACGGTTTCAAGCCTCACCTAAGGAGAGTCACTTTGTGGCTGTCAAGCGAATCTTTCGATATTTGGCTCATACCCCAAACTTTGGCTTATGGTACCGAAGAGGAGCAAATTTCAACCTTGTAGGTTTCTCCGATTCTGACTGGGCGGGAGACAAAGTGGATAGGAAGTCCACTTCGGGAGGGTGCCAATTTCTTGGTTGCTCTCTTGTTAGTTGGTCTTCCAAAAAGCAAAGTTGTGTATCTCTCTCGTCCACCGAAGCAGAGTATGTGGCTGCTGGCAGTTGTTGTGCTCAACTCTTATGGATGAGGCAAACTTTAAAGGATTACGGTGTCACTTGTGACAAAGTGCCTCTTTGGTGTGACAATGAAAGTGCCATCAAGATTTCTCTCAACCCGGTGCTACACTTCAAGACGAAGCATATTGAGATTCGGTATCACTTCATCCGAGATCACATACGGCAAGGAGAGATCGAGCTTCACTACGTCAACACTCATGATAACCTTGCAGATATCTTCACGAAGCCATTGGATGAAGCAAGATTTCGCGAGTTAAGGCATGAGCTAAATATCATCGATTTGAGCAATGTGGTTTGAATCTGTGCACACACCCCTTACACTCAATATAGCTATCTTGTCTAGATGTAGGCATGAACATAGGGGGAGTATTGTTCTCTCAATGAACTGTTCCTCCCCCCATTATGCATAAACTAAACAAGTCTTTATCATTTGCCATACATAGTTGGTTTAAATGCTTCAAGTCGAGTATTGGTCATGGGCCCAAGGATAATTCTTCGCGGTGCCATATCTATAAACTCAAACATAGGAGGCCTCGGCCACCGCCCTCCTCTGAGAAGTTGTGTTATCTGTTTTGTTTGTGCGTACGTATGCTTTTCTCTCTTTCTGTGCTTAAAGCCTCTTGTCATTACGTGCAAACTCTTGGAGGAGCGGTACTACCGTGCTTGTTTACGGTACTACCGCAAAGGGGTTACGGTACTACCGCACTGCCAGCACGGCAGTATTTATTTACTGCCGCTGGTAGGGCGGTACTACCGCTTGGCGAGCGGTACTACCGCGCAAGCGGTACTACCGCGATGACCGCGGTACTACCGCACATATCCGAACGGGTGGGGGTTATAAGCAGGCAGGGGGAGTTCCAACTCCCCCATACCCATTCACTCCTAACCCCCACGTCGTCCCTATCTCTCCCTCTCAAGAACGCTGCCGGAGGACCTCGCCGGATCTCCTCCCTCGGCCACTCTCCTCGCATTCCGACCGGTGGGATCGCTCCCCACCGCACCCTCTTGCCATGGATGAAGGTTTCTCCCCTTTTCCCCTCTTCTTGTTGCCTTGTTGTTGTTTTTAGGGTTAGGGGAGATGTTTAGTGTTCTTGTGTTCTTCGTGTTCTTATCCATGGAAGTTTAGGATGTAGGAGAGTGTCTTTGCACTAGAAATACGAATATGCATGTTGCTACCAAGATACTATGATCAACCGTAGTACCGCTAGTCGATCTATATGGCCTTCTCTAGATCTGTTCATCTCAGATCTGTTTCGTGCGGTACTACCGCTGGAGAACCGCGGTACTACCGCACGATCTGGTCCAGATCCGATCTGACCAGAGCGGTACTACCGCTGTCCTCAGCGGTACTACCGCTCGGGCGGAAGTAAAAATTTACTACCGCTTGCCGAGCGGTACTACCGCGCCCCAACGCGATACTACCGCTCCGCAAGCAGCACTAAGTTTCTACTTCCGCTCCTACACATGGAAGTACATTTTTACTACCGTAGAGTATGCGGTACTACCGCATCCACCATGCGGTACTACCTCTTACCTTGCGGTACTAATTTTTTACTTCCGCGTAGGGACAACAGCACGCGGAAGTACATTTTTACTACCGTAGAGTATGCGGTACTACCGCATCCGCCATGCGGTACTACCGCTTACCTTGCGGTACTAATTTTTTACTTCCGCGTAGGGACAGCAGTACTACCGCTTGTGTCATATTGTCTTTGTAGCATGTACATATTCCTCTTTCTACTTGTTTCTTGTGCTTTTCGAGGCTTTGGCATTGATTCTCTTTGTGTTTTTGTCGTGTTCTTGTATTTGTGTTTTAGGTGGTGGCTCCGGTTTCGATGCTCGTCGTACCAACCCTGTCTGCGACACCGGTTCCAAGCGTCTACTACCCCCAGTGATGTGCCAGAGGGCTCCAATCCCCAGCGCAGGTTCAAGACTGCCGCCAACAAGCGCAAGGAATCCTCAATGTCTATGGAAGAGATGCCAGCTGCTGAGTTCATGGCACGTAGGAAGCAAAACCCATATGGAGAACCCCGTGAGCACTTTCCTGGAGATGAGATTTTCTGGACCAAGCAGCAGTTTTGCATCTACCATGAGGTGCTCAAGACCAAGGCCAACCTGTATGTGGATGCTCACTGGGTGGACGTGGCTCACATGAGGAAGGACACCAACCGGGCCTACTTTGCCGAGGCCCTTGATCTGATCGAGCAGTTGGGACTTGAGCACATCATGACATTCCAGAATGATTTTGATCCAGAGATTATTGCGCAGTTCTATGCCTGTGTCAATTTCCACACCAAGGAGGATCGCCCAATGACATGGATGACCAATGGTCACAAGATGACTTCTTCTTGGAAGGAGTTCATTGATCTCCTTCAGATACCTGACGAGGGTCTCCACAACCCAATTGGATTTCGGCCTCACGCCAATCCTGAATCTGCCAACAAAGACAAGCTGCTTCCATTCTATGAGGAGAAGACTCTTGCTAGTGGCAAGAAGTCTTGGGTGTTGAACCCCTTTTTGGACATCATGTATCGGATCTTTCGCAACACTCTGTTCCCTCGTGTTGGAGATAAGGACAAGGTCCATGCCTACCTGGTTGACATGCTGCTGATGTGTCAAGAGGCTCGCACAACCCAGACTGCACCACTTGACATATCCCATATCATGTGGAATGAGCTTTGTTTTGCCATCTACTCTCGCAAGGCACCCATCTATGGTCCATACTTGTTTCTGCTGATCTCCAAGACTTGGGAGAAGCTATACCCTGATGAGGAGTTCGAGGCCGACTGCTTCCGCCATGATCCCATCCGTCTTCGCGTCAAGACTCGATGGGCCAACACCACCACTCGTGCGCAAGCTGCTGCAGCCCAGATGGGCACTGATGAGGAGCCTGTGGAGGAGGCCGATGATGAGGGCCCTTGGAAATTTGCTCCTTCTTCCTCCTCTGATGTGGAGGAGCCTTCTTGGGCTAAAAAGCTTAAGCAAAAGATGAAGGCCCTCTTCTGCATGCAGGCTAAGGGTCAATACCGGGCTCATGTGACTGACAAGAAGACGCGCCAGCGTGACAAGAAGCTTTTGGCGGTCTATGGAGAGGACGTGTCAAATGGGTCAGAGGATAACATCACCCCTGAGGCTACTTGGATGGCCCGTTAGTGGTACAAGTGGTCAGAGTCTGACGAGGAGTATCAGGAGGAGCAGCCGGGATCTGATGTTGAGTACGATGACTGAGTTTCTCCGGGCTGCCACCCGTCTTAGTGTCCTCTTTCCCCTTTGTGGTGTCTCGATGACAAAGGGGGAGAGTGATTTGCGTCTTGTGCTCTTGTGTTTCATTGGTTGAACTCTGTTTATTTGCGTGTTTTTGTGTCGTGTGCGTGAGACTATCGTATGGTGTAAGACATATGCTCCTTTATCGTTGAACTCGTCGTTATGTCTTTATTTTATATCAAGAGCAACAGTCAGTTTACTTTCCCTTCTCTATGTGCTCTGTGGTATTTATATATTAAGTATCTTATGTGTAGAATATAGGGGGAGCACTGTACCTTGTATGTGTGTTGTGCAGTCCAAAGCACAATCTTGTGTAGGCACACATCCAGGGGGAGCTCACCTATACTCTAGGGTTTGGATTGCATACTCTCTTATTTTATCCCTGTGCAAATCCCGTATTCTCATCAATACACCAAAAAGGGGGAGATTGTAAGGGCATATTTCTCCCTAAGTAGTTTTGGTGATTGATGACAATGCATTTGCGGACTAATTGTGTGCTCTAAGCTCCTACAGGTTTATCTCACTTAGGCACAAGACGATTGATTGCCCCTCGGATTTGATGTAAGACAGTGTTTTCTTTTTGCTCCTTGTCGGTGGCTTTGAGTAATAGGAAAGCCGTACTATTAAGAGGGGGTCCGCTTCGAAAAGGTTTGGGTGGAATCAACACGTACACATCTTACTCTCGCACCACCTTTCATTTGCTTCTCTGGAGTTCCAACCGGTTATTATCATTTATGCAAACTGTGACTTCTTACTAAATCATCTGCCTGGCAAGCGGTAGTACCGCGCAGACACACGGTAGTACCGCCTGCCGACACGGTAGTACCGCTCCCACGGTAGTACCGCGTCTCCAGAGCGGTAGTACCGTGTATCTGGCCCAGCGCTGATTCTAAGTGCAGAAGTAGGGGCGAAAGTAATTTTTTACTTCCGCATCCAATGCGGTAGTACCGCTTAGTCCAAGCGGTAGTACCGTGTCGCATTTTGCTACTACCGTTTTCCCTGCAGATGTAGCCGCGGATGTATTTTATTTCATCCGCGGTCGTCAATCATGTCGCATATTTTTGCCTAGCGGCAGTACCGCTCCCCGAGTGGTAGTACCGCTCAGCCAGCGGTAGTACCGCAACTTACGTGCGGTACTACCGCTCTCTGCGGGCTGAAAACGCACATAACGGTTAGATTAGATCTCCCACTATATATAGGGGGTCTTCTTCTCCAAGAAGACTTACCTCTTCCCCCTCTACTCCATTGTTGCTCCAAAAGCTCCATTTCAGCCCGATCTCTCTCCCTAGCCGATCAAACTTGTTGATTTGCTCGGGATTGCTTGAGGAGGCATCGATCTACACTTCCACCAAGAGATATTTGATTCTCCCCACTAATCCCTTGCGGATCTTGTTACTCTTGGGTGTTTGAGCACCCTAGACGGTTGAGGTCACCTCGAAGCCATATTCCATTGTGGTGAAGCTTCGTGGTTTTGTTGGGAGCCTCCAAGTTGTGGAGATAGCCCCAACCTTGTTTGTAAAGGTTCGGTTGCCGCCTTCAAGGGCACCACTAGTGGAATCACGGCACCTTGCATCGTGTGAGGGCGTGAGGAGAATACGGTGGCCCTAGTGGCTTCTTGGGGAGCATTGTGCCTCCACACCGCTCCAACGGAGACGTACTTCCCCTCAAAGGGAAGGAACTTCGGCAACACATCCTCGCCTCCACCGGTTCCACTTGTGGTTATTTCTTACCTTTACTTGTGCATGATTTACTTGTTCAACTCCTATAGCATGCTTGTGTAGTTGTTATCCCTCTTTCCTTTAGTTGTCACCTTAGTAGAATATTTAGACAACTTACTTTGTCGTTTAATTTAAAGTGGTTAAGAAAAGTTAAAAATTGTTAGTTGCCTATTCACCCCCCCTCTAGTCAACCATATCGATCCTTTCAGGGAGCTATATAAATAAATATTCCATTTGTTTGGAATTAACCGCAACACACTTGCATATTTTTCCCCATGCCTTCTCTTTCTTATTCCTTGCCTCCAAACCTTGTCTATATTTTTTCCGTTGTATCGAGGCTCCTCCTAAAGTCTAGACTCCTTTCAAACTCCTTAAGGCAAGCTAATTATTTTAGTTTGCATTTCCCTATTTTGTTGGAACCACTTTTGTTGGGTTGGTAATATTCCTTAAAGCCTTACAAAAATGTTCCATCACTTTATTCTTGTTCTTTGCCTCTTTTCTTATTAATTTTGACTCTCTCTATTTTTTATTCTGCTAAAGAAAAGAGTTTAATAGAGAGAGAGGAGCTGAGGCCCAGCCGCCAGGCCAGGCCCAAACTCTCCCTCCAGCAGCTGGCCCATCAGCCTCCTCGCCCAACTCCACCGCTAACCCTAAGCGACCGACCGCCCGCACCATCTCTCACCCCTCGCTCCTCCCTCTCCCGCACCCCCCGCCGCCAGCTCGTCCCATCGATCCCCTGCTTTGATCCCTCCTCGCTCCGCATCGCCAGGCCGCAGCACCGCAGCTCCTTGAGCGCCTCCCGTCGCATCGCCCGGCCTCAGCCTCCCGCCGGCAAGGCACCGCCGCCGGACTCCCCTCCGCGCCGGATCAGGGCCGACGCCGCCCTCCCGTCGCCCGGCCACCGCCGGCCTCCCCTCCGCTCGCCGTCGGGGCGCGTTCCTCAGCCCCTCGAAGAAGTTGCTAGGCGCAAGCGCCGCGCGCCGTGGCCTCGCTTGGCCCGGGCAGCTCCCCTGCGCCCGCGCCCCTCCGCCCCAAGGACTCGTCCTCCGTCCTCCGTGTGCCTCGTCGCCACCCGAGCCCTCCTCTCCAGCTCCGCATGCGCCATCCCCTGCATCAGTCCAGACCGCGCCCCTCCTCTGCTTCGTCATGTGGGCTGCGCCCATCGCCCCGCTCGACAGCAGCTCCTACCCGAGCCGTCCTCCCCGGCCTCCTCATGTGCATCGCCGCCTCATTCCGACACCATCTGACGACCATGGCCGAGACACCCCCGCAAGATGTTCCAGGAACACGCCAAGTACATCTACAGATGCACCGGACAACTATGACGTGTACATCTACCGTCGCCGAGACCGCAAGTACCTCTTCATAAACGTGTACCCCTACGTCAACGACGACTCGAAAAGTACCACGACGGCCATTGCTTGCCAAGTTCGACTACCCTCGCCATTTACAACTACCGCCGACGTGAACAACTACTTCCACTACCGTCGCCGAAGACTCGTGTACAAGTACCGTCGTCGTGTACCACTACTTCCACGACGCCCGTGAACGCCTACTTCCTCTACGAATCGCGAGAACGACTACTTCCCTCTACGAACGAGTACCTCTACGGAACGACTACTACCTCTACGACCCGTGTACCACTACTTCCACTACGTCCCTCGACGACTCGAACCGCTCCGAGAACGAGCGCTTTGAAGGTATACCCCGAGACGATGACCCGTGTGATGCTTGTGTTGTATGAGATGCATCCCTTGTGTGCTCCGTGCCCGTTTCCTCTTTTGTCGTCGACCCGTGGGAACCCGGTGACGGGATCACCCCACCTTTCATCTTGTTCCGCTCGCTCACGCCACCTTTCTTTTGCACCGGTCTCTCAACGAGTTACCGGAACCGAGGTGTTGCCGTTGTAGCATTTTCGGATCGTTGCCGTGGCACCTTTTCTTTCCACCACGGTGACAAATACTCTTTATCATCTTCTTATCTCTTCATGTCAACCTTTAAATAAAAATTGCATAAACTTGATCATGTCATCCGCATCATGTTAACAACATTAAAATGTGTGAATTGTTGTTTGCTTAAATTGCTAAACATGCTCATGGGAATTTTTCCGGAATTGTTGTTGTTATTCCGGCCCCATTTAAATTTCCTAGATAGGTAGTTTGCTCTTGCTTCACCTCTTGCCATGTTAACAAACATTTAATCTTGCCTTGTAAATAAACGAGAGTCAGCTAAATAAATAAATGTGGTGTTTCGTCAATATGCAACTCGTTGCATATTGAGCTCCACTTAACTTGTAGTACTTGTTTGTGCATTGCCATGCCATGCATAATTAAACCAGACATATATCATACTTGGATGTGCATCGTATGCCATGTTTATGCTTGTGTGTTTACTATGTTGTTTGCTTCTTTCCGGTTTGCTTCCCTCGTTAGCTTCGGGTTCGTTCCGGAGTTGTGAGGCTTCTTCTTCGTCTTCTTCGTGGACTCGTTCGTATTCCTTGCGGAATTCCAGGCAAGATGATCATACCCTTGGATACCTTTACTACCATTGCCATGCTTAGTTGTCTCGATGCTATCGTTACCTATCGTGCTACCCATCTTTTATGTCAGCCTCTCCTTGTTGCCATGAAACCTCTAACCTTTGAAACCTTCCTAGCAAAACCACTGTTTGGCTATGTTACCCGCTTGCTCAGCCCCTCTTATAGCATTGTTAGTTGCAGGTGAAGATGAAGTTCGTTCCAGGTGGGAACTTGTTGTTGGAATATCACAATATCTATTATTATATAATAACACACCTATATACTGGGCATGGGTGGAAGGCTTGGCCTTTTGCTTGGTGTTTTGTTCCACTCATGCCACCTTAGGCACCGATAAACCGGCATTATGTTCCTTGATTTTGCGTTCCTTACACGATGGGTGGATGGGGACCCCTTGACAGTTCGACTTTGAATAAAACTCCTCCAGCAAGGCCCAACATTGGTTTTAATTTGCTCATAATAACAACTTAAATAATTAATTAATTGCATAGGGGGTCATTTCCCCGGTTCTTAATTCTACATAACAGGGGGGGCCAGTGCTGATGGTGTTGGTCCCAAACGGGGGTTATGCGGGGCCACCACGGGGAAACTCGAGGATTGGCTCATGTAGGATCACCCATCCGGTCGTGGCCTGAGACGAGATACGCGCGGCTACTATCAGGGTGTCGACACACCGGGAGGTCTTGCTGGACTTGTTTTACCATTGTCGAAATGTCTTGTGCACCGGGATGCCGAGCCTGATCGGATTTCCCTAAGATAAGGAGTGATGATATTATATTTATCACTTCAGCTAATCGTGAGAGCTTGTGATGGGCTAAGTTGGGACACCCCTGCAGGGTTATGATCTTTCGAAAGCCGTGCCCGCGGTTAGGTGGCAGATTGGAATTTGTTAATGTCCGGTTGTAGAAAACTTGACAGAGGATCCGAAGTAAAACACACAACTGTGTGAGTAACCGTGACTATCTCTTTTCACTTGAGAAGAGAACACGGTGGGGTTATGTTTGACTCGTAGGTAGTTCGGGATCTTTAGTGATCACTACTAGTTGCGACCGTTTGCGTAGATGCTCATCTTATTCTTGTACTCGTAAGCTAGCCACCATATTATGCTTAGCCGCTGCTGCAACCTCACCACTTTACCTCTTCCTACCCATAAAGCTTTGCTAGTCTTGATACCCATGGTTATGGGATTGCTGAGTCCTCATGGCTCACAGTTACTACAACACCAGATGCAGGTTCAGCCGAGAGTGATGCAGGAGCTGGTTCAAGTACTTCACCCGGAGTTCGATGAAGAGAGTGGCCATTTGCTTGTGACGTTTTCGACGATCAGTAGTGGTTTCTACTAGGGGCGATTCAGACCTGTGGCTTTATGTTGTTTTGGTATCTTTCTTTCAGATCTTCGCCCGTAGTCGGGTTGTGATGTTTTGAATGATGTTTGTTTTGCTTATGTAATGTATTGTGTGAAGTGGCGAGTGTAAGCCAACTATCTCCTTTTGCAATTTAATCCCTCTTTTACATGAGTCGTGCAAAGATACCAAACTTGAGATCATTCCAGAATGGGCTTATACCTTTAAGTCGTGCCTCGACACGTAGGAGGTATAGTCCCATCCTGGGCATTATAGTAGTGGGGCCCACAAGGCCCCGCTGACCCTAACTCCAACTCTATATAATCCTATTTTTGGAGAACAAAATAGGAGAGAAAGTTTCATCACGTTTTACGATACGAAGCCACCGTCAAATCATGTTATTCATCGAGAGGACAGATTTGGAGTCTATTTGGGGCTCCGAAGAGGGGGGGGGGGTCTTCCGTCTTCGTCATCATCAACCATCCCCCATCACCAATTTTATGATGCTCACAGCCGGGAGTGAGTAATTCCTTCGTAGACTCACTGGTCAGTGAGAAGTTGGATGAGATTCATCATGTAATTGAGTTAGTTTTGTTAGGGCTTGATCCCTAGTATCCACTATGTTCTGAGATTGATGTTGCTATGACTTTGCGATGCTTAATTCTTGTCACTAGGACTCGAGTGCCATAAATTCAGATCTGAACCGTTTATGTTTTCACCATTATATCTATGTTCTTGATCCAATCTTGAAAGTCATATGCACCTACTACGTGTTAGGATCTGCATACCCCAAGGTGACAATAATTGGGATTCTTTCTGGTGATTACCATAGTATGAGTGTTGGGGAACGTAGTTTTTAAAAAAAAAATCCTACGATCACGCAAGATCTATCTACTATAAGCATAGCAATGAGCGGGGAGAGTGTGTCTACGTACCCTCGTAGACTGAAAGCGGAAGCGTCTAGTGACACGGTTGATCTAGTCGAATGTCTTCGCGATCCAACCGATCCAAGCACCAAACATACGGCACCTCCGCGTTCAGCACACGTTCAACTCAATGACGTCCCACAAGCTCTTGATCCGTTGAGCTTCACGAGAGAGTTTCGTCAGCACGACGACATGGTGACGGAGATGATGAAGTTACCGACGCAGGGCTTCGCCTAAGCACTGCAACGATATGACCGAAGTGTGTTTCTGTGGAGGGGGGCACCACACACGGCTAAAACAATGTTGCTTGTGTCTTCTAGGGTCCCCCTGCCCCTATATATAAAGGAGCAAGGGGGAGGGCCGGCCGGCCCTAGGGCGCGCCAAGGAGAGGAGGAATCCTCCTCCTAGTAGGACTAGGACTCCCCTTTCCTAGTCCTACTAGGAGGGGGAATGGAAGGAAGGGAGAGAGTGAGGAAAGAGGGGGCACCGCCCCCTCCTTGTCCAATTAGGACTCCCAAGGGGGGAGGCGCGCGGCCAGCCCTAGGCCCTCTCCTCTCTCTCCCACAAGGCCCATGTTGGCCCATTATATCCCCCGGGGGTTCCGATAACCCTCCGGCACTCCGATAGATATTCGGTGACCCTCGGAACTCATCTGGTGTTCGAATATAGTCATCCAATATATTAATCTTTATTTCTCGGATATTCTGAGACTCCTCGTCATGTCCGTGATCTCATCCGGGACTCCGAACTACCTTCGGTACATCAAAACTCATAAATCAATTATCATCGAATGTTAAGCGTGCGGACCCTACGGGTTCGAGAACTATGTAGACATGACCGAGACTCATCTCCGGTCAATAACCAATAGCGGAACCTGGATGCTCATATTGGTTCCTACATATTCTACGAAGATCTTTATCGGTCAAACCGCATAACGACATACGTTGTTCCTTTTGTCATCGGTATGTTACTTGCCCGAGATTCGATCGTCTGTATCATCATACCTAGTTCAATCTCATTACCGGCAAGTCTCTTTACTCGTTCCGTAATACATCATCTCGTGACTAACTCATTACTCGTTAGCTTGCAAGACTTATTATGATGTGTATTACCGAGAGGGCCCAGAGATACCTCTCCGACACTCGGAGTGACAAATCCTATTCTTAATCTATGCCAACACCACAAACACCTTTGGAGACACCTGTAGAGCATCTTTATAATCACCGAGTTACGTTGTGACATTTGATAGCACACAAGGTGTTCCTCCGGTATTTGGGAGTTGCATAATCTCATAGTCATAGGAGCATGTATAAGTCATGAAGAAAGCAATAGTAGTAAAACTAAACGATCAAGTTGCTAAGCTAACGGCTGGGTCTAGTCCATCACATCATTCTCCTAATGATGTGATCCCGTTGATCAAATGACAACTCATGTCTATGGCTAGGAAACATAACCATCTTTGTTCAATGAGCTAGTCTATTAGAGGCATACTAGGGACACTCTGTTTTGTCTATGTATTCGTACATGTACTAAGTTTCTGGTTAATACTTCCTCTGTTCCTAAATATAGGTCTCTCTAGAGATTCCACTATGGACTACATACGGAGCAAAATGAGTGAACCCACACTCTAAAATATGTCTATATACATCCGTATGTAGTTTGTAGTGAAATCTCTAAAAAGACTTATATTTAGGAACGGAGGGAGTACAATTCTAGCATGAATAATAAACATTTATCAGGATATAAGGAAATACAAATAACAACTTTATTATTGCCTCTAGGGAATATTTCCTTCAGTCTCCCACTTGAACTAGAGTCAATAAACCAGATTACATAGTAATGATTCTAACACCCATGGAGTCTTTGTGCTGATCATGTTTTGCTCGTGGAAGAGGCTTAGTCAACGGGTCTGCGACATTCAGATCCGTATGTATCTTGCAAATTTCTATGTCTCCCTCCTTGACTTGATCGCGGATGGAATTGAAGCGTCTCTTGATGTGCTTGGTTCTCTTGTGAAACCTGGATTCCTTCGCCAAGGCTATTGCTACAATGTTGTCACAAAATATTTTCATTGGGCCCGATGCAGTAGGTATTATACCTAGATCGGATATGAACTCCTTCATCCAGACTCCTCCATTTGCTCCTTCCGAAGCAGCCATGTACTCCGCTTCACATGTAGATCCCGCCATGACGCTCTGCTTGGAACTGCACCAACTAACAGCTCCACCGTTCAATAAAAATACATATCCGGTTTGTGACTTAGAGTCATCCGGATCAGTGTCAAAGCTTGAATCAACGTAACCGCTTATGACAAGCTCTTTGTCACCTCCATAAACGAGAAACATATCCATTGTCCTTTTCAGGTACTTCAGGATGTTCTTGACCATTGTCGAGTGATCCACTCCTGGATTACTTTGGTACCTCCCTGCTAAACTTATAGCAAGGCACACATCAGGTCTGATACACATCATTGCATACATGATAGATCCTATGGCTGAGGCATAGGGAATGACTTTCATTTTCTCTCTATCTTATGTAGTGGTCGGGCATTCAGTCTTACTCAACTTCACACCTTGTAACACAGGCAAGAACCCTTTCTTCGACTGATCCATTTTGAACTTCTTCAAAACTTTATCAAGGTATGTGCTTTGTGAAAGTCCAATTAAGCGTCTTGATCTATCTCTATAGATCTTGATGCCTAATATATAAGCAGCTTCACCGAGGTCTTTCATTGAAAAATTCTTATTCAAGTATCCTTTTATGCCATCCAGAAATTATATATCATTTCCAATCAACAATATGTCATCTACATATAATATCAGAAATGCTACAGAGCTCCCACTCACTTTCTTGTAAATACAGGCTTCTCCAAAGGTCTGTATAAAACCATATGCTTTGATCACCTCATCAAATCATATATTCCAACTCCGAGATGCTTGAACCAGTCCATAGATGGATCCCTGGAGCTTGCACACTCTGTTAGCACCTTTAGGATCGACAAAACCTTTTGGTTGCATCACATACAACTCCTCTTTGAGGTATCCATTTAGGAATGCAGTTTTGACATCCATTTGCCAGATTTCATAATCATAAAATGCGGCAATTGCTAACATGATTCGGACAGACTTAAGCATCGCTACATGTGAGAAAGTCTCATCGTAGTCAACTCCTTGAACTTGTCGAAAACCTTTCGCAACAAGTCGAGCTTTGTAGACAGTAACATTACCGTCGGCGTCGGTCTTCCTCTTGAAGATCCATTTATTTTCAATGGCTTGCCGATCATCGGGCAAGTCAACCAAAGTCCATACTTTGTTCTCATACATGGATCCCATCTCAGATTTCATGGCCTCAAGCCATTTTGCGGAATCTGGGCTCATCATCGCTTCCTCATAGTTCGTAGGTTCATCAAGGTCTAGTAACATGACTTATAGAACTGGGTTGCCGTACCATTCTGGTGCGTAACATACTCTGGTTGACCTACGAGGTTCAGTAGTAACTTGATCCAAAGTTTCATGATCATCATCATTAGCTTCCTCGCTAATTGGTGTAGGAATCACTGGAACTAGTTTTTGTGATATACTACTTTCCAATTCGGGAGAAGGTACAATTACCTCATCAAGTTGTACTTTCCTCCCACTCACTTCTCTTGAGAGAAACTCCTTCTCTAGAATGGATACATTCTTAGCAACGAACATCTTGCCTTCGGATCTGTGATAGAATGTGTACCCAACAGTCTCCTTTGGGTATCCTATGAAGACACATTTCTCCGACTTGGGTTCGAGCTTATCAGGTTGAAGCTTTTTCACGTAAGCATTGCAGCCCCATACTTTAAGAAACAACAACTTTGGTTTCTTGCCAAACCCCAATTCATAAGGCGTCATCTCAACAGATTTAGATGGTGCCCTATTTAACGTGAATGCAGCTGTCTCTAAAGCATAACCCCAAAACGATAGTGGTAAATCGGTAAGAGACATCATAGATCGCACCATATCTAATAAAGTACGGTTACGACGTTCGGACACACCATTACGCTGTGGTGTTCCGGGTGGCGTGAGCTGTGAAACTATTCCATATTGTTTCAAATGAAGACCAAACTCGTAACTCAAATATTCACCTCCACGATCAGATCGCATAAACTTTATTTTCTTGTTATGATGATTCTCTACTTCACTATGAAATTCTTTGAACTTTTCAAATGTTTCAGACTTGTGTTTCATCAAGTAGATATACCCATATCTGCTCAAATCATCAGTGAAGGTCAGAAAATAACGATACCCGCCGCGAGCTCAACACTCATCGGTCCACATACATCAGTATGTATGATTTCCAACAAATCAGTTGCTCGCTCCATTGTTCCGGAGAACGGAGTTTTAGTCATCTTGCCCATGAGGCATGGTTCGCAAGCACCAAGTGATTCCAAAAGTCCATGAGTATGGAGTTTCTTCATGCGGTTTACACCAATATGACCTAAACGACACTGCCACAAATAAGTTGCACTATCATTATCAACCTTGCATCTTTTGGCTTCAATATTATGAATATGTGTATCACTACGATCGAGATCTAACAAGAATAGACCACTCTTCAAGGGTGCATGACCATAAAAGATATTACTCATATAAATATAACAACCATTATTCTCTGATTTAAATGAATAACCGTCTCGCAACAAACAAGATCCAGATATAATGTTCATGCTCAACGCTTGCACCAAATAAAAATTATATAGGTCTAAAACTAATCCCGATGGTAGATGTAGAGGTAGCGTGCCGACGGCGATCACATCGACTTTGGAACCATTTCCCACGCGCCACCTCGTCCTTAGCTATTCTTTGTTTAATCCATAGCCCCTGTTTCGAGTTACAAATATTAGCAACCGAACCAGTATCAAATACCCAGGTGCTACTACGAGCATTAGTAAGGTACACATCAATAACATGTATATCAAATATACCTTTGTTCACTTTGCCATCCTTCTTATCCACCAAATACCTGGGGCAGTTCCTTCGAGTGTCCAGTCCCTTTGCAGTAGAAGCACTCAGTTTCAGGATTGGCTCCAGACTTGGGTTTCTTTGTGGGAGTAGCAACTGTCTTGCTATTCTTCTTGAAGTTACCCTTCATTCCCTTGCCTTTTTTTAAACTAGTGGTCTTGTTAACCATCAACACTTGATGCTCCTTTTTGATTTCTACCTCCGCAGCTTTGAGCATAGCGAAGAGCTCATGATTTGTCTTCTGCATCCCTTGCATGTTATAGTTCATCACGAAGCCTTTATAGCTTGGTGGCAGTGATTGAAGAACTCTATGAATAACACTATCTTCGTCAACTTTGCAACCAAGTTGAGTCATATGATTGTAACACCCAGACATTCTGAGCAAGTGTTCACTGATAGAACTGTTCTCCTCCATCTTGCAGCTATAGAACTTATTGGAGACTTCATATGTCTCAATTCGGGCATTTGCTTGAAATATTAACTTCAACTCTTGGAACATCTCATATGCTCCATGACGTTGAAAACGTCGTTGAAGTCCCGATTCTAAGCCGTAAATCATGGCACACTGAACTATCGAGTAGTCATCAGAATGAGCTTGCCAGACGTTCATAACGTCCGGAGTTGCTCCTGCAGAAGGCCTGTCACCTAGCGGTGCTTCCAGAACATAATTCTTCTATGCAGCAATGAGGATAATCCTCAAGTTACGGACCCAATCCGTGTAGTTGCTACCATCAGCTTTCAACTTAGCTTTCTCTAGGAACGCATTAAAATTCAAGGGAACGGTAGCACGGGCCATTGATCTACAACAACATAGATACGCAAAAACTATCAGGACTAATTTCATGATAATTAAAGTTTAGTTAATCATATTACTAAAGAACTCCCACTTAGATAGACATCCCTCTAGTCATCTAAATGATCACGTGATCCAAATAAACTAAACCATGTCCGATCATCACGTGAGATGGAGTAGTTTTCAATGGTGAACATCTTATGTTGATCATATCTACTATATGATTCACGCTCGAGCTTTTGGTCTCCAGTGTTCTGAGGCCATGTCTGTACATGCTAGGCTCGTCATGTCTAACCCGAGTATTCTGCATGTGCAAAACTGTCTTACACCCGTTGTATTTGAACGTAGAGCTTATCACACCCGATCATCACGTGGTGTCTCGCCACGACGAACTTTCGCAACGGTGCATACTCAGGGAGAACACTTGTACCTTGAAATTTTGTAAGGGATCATCTTATAATGCTACCGCCGTACTAAGCAAAGTAAGAAGCATAAAAACATAAACATCACATGCAATCAAAATATGTGACATGATATGGCCATCATCATCTTGTGCTTTTGATCTCCATATCCAAAGCATCGTCATGATCTCCATCGTCATCGGCTAGACACCATGATCTTCATCGTAGCGTCGTGGTTGTCTCGCCAACTATTGCTACTACTACTATCGCTAACTCATAGTGATAAAGTGAAGCAATTACATGGCCTTCGCAATTCATACAATAAAGAGACAACCATAAGGCTCCGGCCGATTGCCGATAATTTACAAAACATGATCATCTCATACAATAATGTATAACTCATCACGTCTTGACCATATCACATCACAACATGCCCTGCAAAAACAAGTTAGATGTCCTCTACTTTGTTGTTGCAAGTTTTACGTGGCTGCTACGGGCTTAGCAAGAACCGTTCTTACCTACGCATACAAAAACCACAACGATTTTTTGCCAAGTATGTGTTGTTTTAACATTCACAAGGACCAGGCGTAGCCACACTTGATTCAACTAAAGTGAGAGAGACAGACACCCGTGAGTCACCTTTAAGCAACGAGTGCTCGTAACGGTGAAACCAGTCTTGCGTAAGCGTACGCATAATGTCGGTCCGGGTCGCTTCATCTCACAATACCGCCGAATCAAAGTATGACATGCTGGTAAGCTGTATGCCTATTATCGCCCACAACTCATTGTGTTCTACTCGTGCATATCATCTACGCATAGACCTGGCTCATGATGCCACTGTTGGGGAACGTAGTATTTCAAAAAAATTCCTATGACCATGCAAGATCTATCTACTAGAAGCATAGAAACAAGCGGGGAGAGTGTGTCTACGTACCCACATAGACCGAAAGCGCAAGCGTCTAGCGACGCGGTTGATGTAGTCGAACGTCTTTGCGATCCAACCGATCCAAGCAGCAAACGTACGGCACCTCCGCGTTCTGCACACGTTTAGCTCAATGACGTCCCACGAGCTCTTGATCCAGTTGAGCTTCATGGGAGAGTTTCGTCAGCACGACGGCATGGTGACGGAGATGATGAAGTTACTGACGCAGGGCTTCGCCTAAGCAGTGCAACGATATAACCGAGTTGTGTTTCTGTGGAGGGGGGCACCGCACATGGCTAAAACAATGTTTCTTGTGTCTTCTAGGGTGCCCCCTGCCCTTGTATATAAAGGAGCAAGGAGGAGGGCCGGCCAGCCCTAGGGCGCGCCAAGGAGAGGACGAATCCTCCTCCTAGTAGGACTAGGACTCCCCTTTCCTAGTTCTACTAGGAGAGGGAAAGGAAGGAAGGGAGAGAGGGAGAAAAGAGGGGGCGCCGCCCCCCTCCTTTTCCAATTTGGACTCTCAAGGGGGAGGCATGCGACCAGCCCTAGGCCCTCTCCTCTCGCTCCCACAAGGCCCATGTTGACCCATTATATCCCCCGGGATTCCGATAACCCTCCGGCACTCCGATAAATATCCGGAGACCCCCGGAACTCATCCGGTGTCCGAATATAGTCATCCAATATATTAATCTTTATGTCTCAGATATTCCGAGACTCCTCATCATGTCCGTGATCTCATCCGGGAATCTGAACTACCTTCGGTACATCAAAACTCATAAACTCATAATACCGATCGTCATCGGACGTTAAGCGTGCGGACCTACGGGTTCGAGAACTATGTAGACATGACCGAGACTCATCTCCGGTCAATAACCAATAGCGTAACCTAGATTCTCATATTGGTTCCTACATATTCTATGAAGATCTTTATCAGTCAAACCACATAACAACATACGTTGTTCCTTTTGTCATCGGTATGTTACTTGCCCGAGATTCGATCGTCGGTATCATCATACCTAGTTCAATCTCATTACCGGCAAGTCTCTTTACTCGTTCCGTAATACATCATCTCGTGACTAACTCATTAGTCGTTTGCTTGCAAGGCTTATTATGATGTGTATTACCGAGAGGGCCCAGAGATACCTCTCCGACACTCGGAGTGACAAATCCTATTCTTGATCTATACGAACACCACAAACACCTTCGGAGACACCTGTAGAGCATCTTTATAATCACCCAGTTACGTTGTGACATTTGATAGCACACAAGGTGTTCCTCCGATATTTGGGAGTTGCATAATCTCATAGTCATAGGAACATATATAAGTCATGAAGAAAGCAATAGCAGTAAAACTAAACGATCAAGTTGCTAAGCTAACGGATGGGTCTTGTCCATCACATCATTCTCCTAATGATGTGATCCCGTTGAACAAATTATAACTCAAGTCTATGGCTAGAAAACATAACCATCTTTGATCAATGAGCTAGCCTAGTAGAGGCATACTAGGGACACTATGTTTTGTCTATGTATTCACACATGTACTATGTTTCCGGTTAATACAATTCTAGCATGAATAATAAACATTTATCATGATATAAGGAAATACAAATAACAACTTTATTATTGCCTCTAGGGCATATTTCCTTCAATGAGGAGTTCATGTATTCACTATATGTTAAAGCTTTGTTCCGGTTCGCTATTAAAAGGAGGCCTTAATATCCCTTAGTTTCCTTATGGACCCCACTGCCACGGGAGGGTAGGATAAAAGATGTCATGCAAGTTCTTTTCCATAAGCATGTATGACTATTTACGGAATACATGCCTACATTATATCGATGACTCTGTGTCGCCCTAGGTTATAACTGTTATATGATGAATATTATCCAACGATATCACAGACCGAGTGCCTACGAGTTTTCCACATATTGATCTTGGTAAGTTACTACTGTTGCTTCTACTGTTATAATTGCTACAAAACTATCACTTTGTTATTGTTACTGCTGCTACTGTTGCTAATGCTATCAAAACTATCATATTACTGTGCTACTGATCACTTTGCTACAGATACTAAAATCTCCAGGTGTGGATGAATTGACAACTCAGCTCCTAATACTTACAAATATTCTTTGGCTCCCCTTGTGTCGAATCTATAAATTTGTGTTGTATACTCTACCCTCTAAAACTGTTGCGATCCCCTATACTTGTGGGTTATCAAGACCTTTTTCTGGTGCCGTTGCCGAGGAGCATAGCTATATTTGTTGAGTCACTTGGGATATCTATCTATTTATCACTTTGAAGAATCTGAAGGATACTAAAACCAAGATCTTTCCCTCTAAGACGAGGAGAGGTAAGGACCTGCCATCACGCTCTACACTTGATTCACCTTATGTTACGAGTAAGCTTGCAACACCACCACCTGCTATTAATTCTGATATGTTGCAAGTTATTGATGATGCTACGTCTGCTATGAGTAATGCTTATGATGATGCTAGTACTTTGCCTTATAATACTGTGCCACTAGGTGAACTCCTTGATGAACAACTTGCTAGAATAAAAAATATTGAGAATGCTGAAACTAATGAAACGGGTGAAACTGATGAGATTATTAAGCTGAATATTATGAAACACCTATTATACCTAGCTGTCCTAGATATGAATTGCCTGATATACCTGAGGGTTATGTTATGGAAGGAGAGGTAGCTGAGGATTTTCTTGCTTGTAAGGATAGAGATGATCTTAAGAAATTATTATGCAAGGTCAAAGAAAAATCTTTGAATGCTAAAATGAAATGTGATCCTAAGTTTGCTACTTCACCTATTTGTGTTACTGACAAGGACTATGAATTCTCTTTCGATCCAGAGTTAATTACTTTGGTTGAATCTGATCCTTTTCATGGTTATGAAACTGAAACTGTTGGGGCACATCTTACCAAATTGAATGATATAGCCACCCTATTTGCTCATGATGATAAAATTCACGTCTATTATATTCTCAAGTTATTTCCGTTCTCATTAAAGGGTGATGCTAATATATGGTACAATACTCTTACTCCTGGTTGTGTGCGCAGTCCCCAGGATATGATTTATCACTTCTCTGAAAAATATTTTCCTGCTCATAAGAAACAAGTTGCCTTACAGGAAATATTTAACTTCGTGCAAATTGAATAAGAGAGTCTCCCACAAGCTTGGGGGAGGCTTCTCCAATTACTTAATGTTTTGCTTGATCATCCTCTTAAGAAAAACAAAATATTTGGTATCTTCTGTAATGGACTAACCGATGCTTCTAGGGACTTCCTAGATAGTTGTGCTGGTTGTTTTTTCAGGGTACAAACTATTGAACAAGCAGATGAATTATTGAATATATTGAAGAATTATGATGAATGGACACTTCCTGAACCACCGCCTAAACCCACTCCAAAGAAGAATGGTATCTTATTTCTCAGTCCTGAAGATATGCACCAGGTAAATAAATGTATGAAGGAAAAAGGTATTAAAGATGAAGATGTTAAGAATTTACCACCTATTGAAGAAGTACATGGTCTCGACACACCACCACATGTGGTGGAGGTAAATTCTCTTTTAAAGTTCGATGAAAGTCACATCCCTTACAATAAAACTCCTAGTCAATGCCTGTATGAATTTGACATTACGTTAGAAAGTAAGATCATTTCAATGCCTATGTCATGAAACAGTTAAAGCGAAACTCTGATATGATTGCTTGCTTGGGTGACTTGTTATTTAGAATCACTAATGATGTTGGAGGAGTAGGAAATCATGCTTCTATGGTCCAAACTCAGTTAGAACAAGTTGCCAAATCTCAAAGTGAGTTACTCAGTGAAATGAATAATAATATGACTGATCATGTTGTTAGAGTAATGACTAGAGGAGGTAAAATGACCCAGGAACCACTTTACCCAGAAGGTCACCCTAACAGAATTGAACAAGATTCTCAAAGAATTAATGTTGACGCACCTAGTACTTCTAAAAAGAAAAAGAAAAAGAAAAATGATAGAACTTTGCATACTTCTAGTGAACCTAAAGGTAGAAAAATCTTCTCATAATGAAAATGATGTTTCTATCTCAGATGTTGAAACTCAATCTCGTAATGAACATTCACCTAGCGATAATGAAAATGACAATGATGATGTTCATGAAGATGCTCAACTAGATAATGATAAAAAACCAAATAATGATGTTGAGATAGAACCTGTGGTTGATCTTGATAACCCACAACCTAAAAATAAACGCTATGATAAAAGAGACTTTGCTGCTAAAAACATGGTAACGAAAGAGAGTCATGGGTTCAGAAACCCATGCCCTTTCCACCCAAATCAACTAATAAAAATGATGATGAAGAATTTGAATGCTTTGATGTAATGCTTAGGTCAGTCTTCTTGCGTACTTGTTTGACTGATCTTTTGAAGATGGCCCCTAATACATGAAAGATATTGTTACCAACAAAATAAAAAAAATGAGGTTGAAATCTCCACCATGCTTCAAATTATTCTTTTAAGGACGGAGTACCTAAAAAACTAGGAGACCCTGGAATACCAAATATACCCCGCTCCATAAAAAATTATGTGAAAACTGCTTTGTGTGACTTAGGAGCTGGTGTTAGTGTTAAGCCTTTCTCTTTATATAAAAGAATTGATTTTAATAAACTCACACCCACTAAAATATCATTGCAAATGGCTGACAAATCAACTGCCATTCCTGTCGGTGTTTGTCAGGACGTGCCTGTTGTAGTTGCAAATGTTACTATCTTAACAGACTTTGTTATACTTGATATGCCCGAGGACGACAACATGTCGATTATCCTTGGTAGACCCTTCATGAATACTGCATCGGCTATGATACATCTCCAATGTATCTATAATTTTTGATTGTTCCATGCTGCTATATTATCATTCTTGGATGTTTTATAATCATTTTATAGTAACTTTATATCATTTTTTGGGACTAACCTATTGGCAAAGTGCCAAGTGCCAGTTGCTATTTTTTGCTTGCTTTTCACTTTGCAAAATATCAATATTAAATGTAGTCAAAATGCAACAAAACTTTTTGGAGATTTTTTGGACAGGAAGGCATCCATAAAGTCAAAGAAGTGCATGAGGGAAGGCTCATGGGGCCCACGAGACACCAGGGCAGGCCCCTGGCATGCTCTGGTGGGTAGTGGGGCCCACATGATTAATTTCCATCGACCTTAGACTCTATAAACACCACAATATTCGAGAAACCCTAGAGGAGTCGACGAAAAATTGTTTCAGCCGCCACAAGTTCCAAAGCCACGAGATCCAATCTAGAGCCCTTTTCCGGCACTCCGTCGAAGGGGAACACGATCACGGAGGGGTTCATCATCCTCATTATTGCTCCTCGGATGAAGCATAAGTAGTTCAACTCAAACCTACGGGTCCGTAGGCAGTAGCTAGATGACTTCTTATCTCCTTCTGATCTTCAATACACTGTTCTCTTCGGAGATCAATTCGATGTATTTCTTTTTGCGGTGTGATTGTTGGGATCCGATGAATTGTGAGTTTATGATCAAATCTATTGGATTGATATCCATACATGAATATTATAGCGTCGTATTTCTTCTTCGATATTTCGGTTTTGTTTGGCCAACTTGATTGATTTATCTTGCAATGGTAAATGTGCTTTGTAATGGGTTCGATCGTGCGGTGCTCAATCTCAGTGAAAGGAGACATGACACACATGTATCATTGCTATTAAGGATAAAAATATGGGGTCTATTCCTACATGAATAGATCTTGTCTACATCATGTCATCATTCTTAAAGCATTACCCTCTTTCTCCATGAACTTAATACACTAGATGCATGCTGGATAGCGGTCGGTGTGTGGAGTAATAGTAGTAGATGCAGGCAGGAGTTGTCTACTAATCTTGGACGTGATGCCTAGATACATGATCATGGTCTTGGATATCGTCATAATTATTTGCTTTTCTATCAATTTCCCAATGGTAATTTGTTTACACACCGTATGCTATTTTCTCAAGAGAAGCCACTAGTGAAATCTACGACCCCCGGGTCTATTTCTCATCATATACTTTCAGATCTACATTGCTATTTGCTTTTACAATTTATTTGCTTCTTTTATTTCAGATCTATATTATAAAAACCCAAAATATCTCGCTAACCTTTATTTGATTTTATTTTATTTGCATCTACCAACCTATCTATTTATCATATCACTTTACCCAAGAGGGATTGACAACCACTCTACGCGTAGGGTTGCGAGGATTTGTTGTTTGTGTGCAGGTGTCGTCTACATAGCTTGTTCGGTTCTCCTACTGGATTGGTAACCTTGGTTTTATAACCGAGGGAAATACTTACCGCCGATGTGCTACATCATCGCCTCTTCGAGGAATTTACTGACGCGGTTCACAAGTAGCAGGAAAAATTTATGGCACTATTGCCAGGGAGGATCAAGTCAAGATCTATTAGGTTACCACACGTAAACTCTCATCTCTTTACAATTTACATTATCTGCCATTTGCCTCTCGTTTTCATCTCCCCCACTTCTAAAATGTTTTTTTTAAACACAAAAATATTTTCCCTTCTTTTTGTTTGCCTTTTTCTTGCTGGATCTCTTGTTTGCGTGTCTTTTGAAATTTTCATCATGAGTGACTTTGCTATGGCAGAAACATATGATGGTATAACTCCTAAAATTGGACCTTCTACTAATCTGGATTCTAAAACTTTTTGTTTTGGGACAAGGGAATGTTATAGGAAAAGGTGCCATCGAAGAATTCTTTAATTGCGTTTGAACTTTGACTCTTGATAATGCTCCTATACTTAAAAGAACTGGAACTTACGCCGATGCTATTTAGCACTTGTTCTTAAACTTGAGAAGAGATTTATTCTTACTCATTCTACCTTGCAAAGATTGTTTTATGAATTTCCTCTTATAAAAGAACCTAGAGATTAGAAGATAGCTACCCTTGTCCTTATGAATGAATTTGATTACATAGTGCAAGAGGCAAGTGAGATCTTTGATTTCTATGGTATGAACCGTGAAAAACCGGTAATAGATGATATCCTCTACAATAGTGATTACTTATTAAGACATTTACTCGGAAATAATCACATCTTCGATGAGAATCTAAAAAAGGAAGTTCTCGTTTTAGATATGATCCAACAAGTTTTTAATGATGTGAATCAACAATATTCTTGGATCATAGACAGTAATAAAAAATGATTTGTAGATGGACAACTTGATAATGCTAAAATTTCTATGGATAATGTGTTTCAAGTTATATCCGAAAAACCTTCTGACAAAAACACATCTATGGAGAATAAGAACAAATATGACAACACTTAAATCTTTGTATTATGCCTAGCTAGGGGCGTAAAACGATATCGCTTATTGGGAGGCAGCCCAATATTTATCTTTTTGCTTTTTGGTCTTCTTGTTGTTTTTCAATAAATACACAAAGATGCCTATGATTATATGTGTTTTTTGTGATTTAAATTAGCGTTTGTACCAAGCAAAGCCTTTGGGTGATTTGGTTGATAGTTGATTTGATTGCGTTGGAAAACAGAAACTTTTGTGTCGAGTAGCAAAATTCCATGCGATTATTGGAGCATGATAAAATTCTATTTTTTTACACATTATCAATATACAAATTGCCACGTTGTCCTAATGTTTCATAATTTTTAGAGTTACAAAGGTATGGCCAAAATTCACATGTTTACATATTGATATGTTTTTGATAGATTATGTTTTCGTTGTGTTATGTCCTTATTTTGATGAATCTATGGATTGTGTCAAGGGGTATAAGCCATGGCAAAGTTGGAATACAACAGATATAATGCAATAATAAAATACTAATGGGTTTGCTACAGTACTTAATGAAGGAAATATGCCCTAGAGGCAATAATAAAGATGTTATTTGCATTTACGTATATCATGATAAATGTCTTTTATTCATGCTAGAATTGTATTAACCGGAAACTTAGTACATGCGTGAATACATAGGCAAAACAGATTGTCCCTGGTATGCCTCTACTAGACTAGCTCATTGATCAAAGATGGTCATGTTTCCTAGCCATAGACATGAGTTGTCATTTGAGCAACGGGATCACATCATTAGGAGAATGATGTGATGGACAAGACCCATCCGTTAGCTTAGCACTATGATTGTTTAGTTTTATTGCTATTGCTTTCTTCATGACTTATACATGTTCCTATGACTATGAGATTATGCAACTCCCGGATACCGGAGGAACACCTTATGTGCTATCAAACATCACAACATAACTGGGTGATCATAAAGATGCTCTACAGGTGTTTCCAAAAGTGTTCGTGCTGTTGGCATAGATCAAGAATAGGATTTGTCACTCCAAGTGTCGGAGAGGTATCTCTGGGCCCTCTCGGTAATACACATCATAATAAGCCTTGCAAGCAACTGACTAATGAGTTAGTCACGAGATGATGTATTACGGAACAAGTAAAGAGACTTGCCGGTAACGAGATTGAACTAGGTATTGAGATACCGACGATCGAATCTCGGGCAAGTAACATACCGATGACAAAGGGAACAACGCATGTTGTTATGCGGTTTGACCGATAAAGATCTTCATAGAACATGTGGGAACGAATATGAGCATCCAGGTTCCACTATTGGTTATTGACTGGAGATGAGTCTCGGTCATGTCTACATAGTTCTCGAACCTGTAGGGTCCGCACGCTTAACGTTTGATGACGATCGATATTATGAGTTTATGAGTTTTGATGTACCGAAGGTAGTTCGGAGTCCCGGATGAGATCACAGACATGACGAGGAGTCTCGGAATGTTTGAGACGTAAAGATTGATATATTGGACGACTATATTTGGACGCCGGAAGTGTTCCGGAAAAGTTTCAGATTAAACCGGAGTGTCGGAGGGGTATCAGTACCCCCCCGGGGGAACTAATGGGCCACTTGGGCCCTTAGTGGAGAGAGAGAGGGCCGGCCAGGGCTGGGCCGCACGCCCCTCCCCCTTGGTCCGAATTGGACAAGGAAAGGAGGGGGGCGGCGCCCCTTTCCTTCCCCCTCTCCCTCTCCTTCCTTCCCCCTCTCCCTCTTGGTGGACTCCTACTAGGAATAGGATTGGAATCCTATTCCTAGTAGGAGTGGCCCTCCTAGGGCGCGCCATAGGGGCCGGCCGGCCTCCCCCTTGCTCCTTTATATACAAGGGCAGGGGGGTACCTCTAAACACACAAGTTGATCAAGTTGATCTCACCCAACCGTGTGCGGTGCCCCCTTCCACAGAAACACACTT
This sequence comes from Secale cereale, assembly GCA_902687465.1. Classification (NCBI taxonomy): domain Eukaryota; kingdom Viridiplantae; phylum Streptophyta; class Magnoliopsida; order Poales; family Poaceae; genus Secale; species Secale cereale. The sequence continues at coordinate 500,088,161 of LR738713.1, forward strand.
CGGTCATATCGTTGCAGTGCTTAGGCGAAGCCCTACGCCGGTATCTTCATCATCTCCGTCACCACGCCGTCGTGCTGACGAAACTCTCCCATGAAATTCTACTGGATCAGGAGCTCGTGGGACGACATCAAGCTGAACGTGTGCTGAACGCAGAGGCTCCGTACGTTCGGTGCTTGATTGGTTGGACCGCGAAGAAAGTTCGACCACATCAACCGCGTCACTAGACGCTTCCGCTTTCGGTCTACGAGGGTACGTAGACACACTCTCCCCTCTCGTTGCTATGCATCTAGTAGATTGATCTTGCGTGATCGTAGGATTTTTTTTTTGAAATACTACTTTCCCCAACACATAAAGTAAAGATTAGTTTTGTTATACTAACGGATCTCATGAGGTTTTGTTGAGTTTTGTGTGATTGAAGTTTTCAAGTTTTGGGTGTGGTCACGATGGATGAAGGAATAAGGAGTGAAAAGAACCTAAGCTTGGGGATTCCCATGGCACCCCAACATAATATTCAAGTACTATCAAGCAAATAAGCTTGGGGATGCCCCAGAAGGCATCCCCTCTTTCTTCTAACGACCATCAGTAATTTTACTTGGAGCTATATTTTTATTCGTCACATGTCATGAGTTGTGCTTGGAGCATCTTGTATTATATGATTCTTTGCTTGCTTTGCTTCATAGTTTGTCACAATCATCTTTGTTGGACACACATATTTGAGAGATCCATAATCACGTTATGATTTATTCGAATCGCTTCGAGTCTCTCCCTATGCTTCACTAGATTTTTTAGAGCCATGGAATTGCTCTAGTAATTCACTTATATCATTTTGAGCACGGTGGTGCTGTTATTTTGAATAAATATACTCTCATGCTTCACTTAGATTATTTTGAGAGTTAGTAGAATTTTTGAAGAAATCCTCGCATGCTTCACTTATATTATTTTGAGAGACGATTTTTAAGAAATATGTGCTCTCGTTCTTCACTTAAATTTGTTCGAGAGCTTATTATTAGCAATGTCAATTTGATCTAAAAGAATTTGGTCCCAAAGTGATAGATATTCATGGAGGACATAATAAAAACTTACATTAAGATACTTGGATATTAAACTTGATTCCTTGCAATAATTTTGCGATATGAAGATAGTGATATGTGAGTTATGTTGATGAGTCATTATGATTTAGTAAGAATGCTGGTGTTAAGGTTTGCGATTCCCTATGCATGCACGTTAAGTTAATAGTTATGCAATGAAGTTAAATCCTACTTATGTTGCATTATTCGGTGTTAGTTATGTTTAATGTTTGTTTATGATAGTTTTCGTTCCTTGGTTGGTCACTTCTCTACCTATTTTCTAGCCTTCACTTGTACTAAGAGGGAATGCTGCTTGTGCATCCAACTCCTTAAGCCCAAGTTGTGCCAAATGAGCCCACTATTGTTGGGGAACGTAGTATTTAAAAAAAATCCTACAATCACGCAAGATCTATCTAGAAGAAGCATAGAAATGAGCGGGAGAGTGTGTCCACGTACCCTCGTAGACCGAAAGCGAAAGCGTTTAGTAACACGGTTGATGAAGTCGAACGTCTTCGTGATCCAACTGATCAAGCACCGAACGCACGGCACCTCCGCGATCTGCACACGTTCAGCTCGGTGACGTCCCTCGAACTCTTGATCCAGTTGAGGCCGAGGGAGACTTTCATCAGCACGACGGCGTGGTGACGGTGCTGATGAAGTTACCGACGCAGGGCTTCGCCTAAGCACTGCGACAATATGACCGAGTTGTGTAACAATGGAGGGGGCATCGCACATGGCTAAAACAATTGTTAACTTGTGTGTCTAGGGTGCCCCTCTGCCCATGTATATAAAGGAGCAAGGGGTAGGCCGGCCGACCCCTATAGGCGCGCCCAGGGGGGCGATCCTACTCCTACTAGGAGTAGGAACCCCCCTTTCCTAGTCCAACTAGGAGAAGAAGGAAGGGAGGGACAGAAGGGAAGGAAGGAGGGGGCGCCGCCCCTCCCCCCAGTCCAATTCGGACTAGGCCTTGGGGGGGGGGGGCTGCCCTAGGCAGCCTCCCTCTCTCTCCCTTAAAGCCCAATAAGGCCCACTACTTCTCCGGTGGTTCCGATAACCCTTTCCAGCACTCCGATAATTATCCGGTGACCCCCGGAACTCATCCGGTGTCCGAATAACATCGTCCAATATATCATTCTTTATGTCTCGACCATTTTGAGACTCCTTGTCATGTCCGTGATCTGATCCGGGACTCCAAACTACCTTCGGTACATCAAAACACATAAACTCGTAATACCGATCGTCATCGAATGTTAAGTGTGCGGACCCTACGGGTTCAAGAACTATGTAGACAAGACCGAGACTCATCTCCGGTCAATAACTAATAGCGGAACCTAGATGTTCATATTGGCTCCTACATATTCTACGAAGATCTTTATCGGTCAAACCGAATAATCACCTACGTTGTTCCCTTTGTCATCGGCATGTTACTTGCCCGAGATTCGATCGTCGATATCATCATACCTAGTTCAATCTCGTTACCGGCAAGTCTCTTTACTCGTTCCGTAATACATCATCTCGTGACTAACTCATTAGTCATTTGCTTGCAAGCCTTATTACGATGTGTATTACCGAGAGGGCCTAGAGATACCTCTCCGACACTCGGAGTGACAAATCCTATTCTTGATCTATGCCAGCACCACAAACACCTTCGGAGACACCTGTAGTGCATATTTATAATCACCTGGTTACGTTGTGACGTCTGATAGCACACAAGGTTTACCTCCGGTATTCGGGAGTTGCATAACCTCATAGTCATCGGAACATGTATAAGTCATGAAGAAAGCAATAGCAGTAAAACTAAACGATCATATTACTAAGCTAACAGATGGGTCTTGTCCATCACATAATTCTCATAATGATGTGACCCCGTTGATCAAATGGCAACACATGTCTAGGTCAGGAAACATAACCATCTTTGATTAACGTGCTAGTCTAGTAGAGGCATACTAGGGACACTCTGTTTTGTCTATGTATTCACACATGTATCAAGTTTCCGGTTAATACAATTCTAGCATGAATAAAATACATTTATCATGATATATATAAGGAAATATAAATAAAAACTTTATTATTGCCTCTAGGGCATATTTCCTTTAGTCTCCCACTTGCACTAGAGTCAATAATCTAGATTACATAGTAATGATTCTAACTCCCATGGAGTCCTGGTGCTAATCATGTTTTTCTCATGGAAGAGGCTTAGTCAACGGGTCTGCAACATTCAGATCCGTATGTATCTTGCAAATTTCCATGTCTCCCACCTTGACTTGATCGCGGACAGATTTGAAGCGTCTCTTGATGTGCTTGGTTCTCTTGGTTCCTTCACTAAGGCTATTGCTCCAGTGTTGTCACAAAAAAAAATTCATTGGACTCGATGCACTAGGTATTACACCTAGATCGGATATGAACTATTTCATCCATACTCCTTCATTTGCTGCTTCCGAAGCAGCTATGTTCTCCGCTTCACACGTAGACCCTGCGACGACGCTCTGCTTTGAACTGCACCAACTGACAGCTCCACCGTTCAACAAAAATACATATCCAGTTTGTGACTTAGAGTCATCCGGAACAGTGTCAAAGGTTGAATTGACGTAACCGTTTACGACAAGCTCTTTGTCACCTCCATAAATGAGAAACATATCCTTTGTCCTTTTCAGGTACTTCAGGATGTTCTTGACCGCTGTCCATTGATCCACTCCTGGATTACTTTGGTACCTCCCTTCTAAACTTATAGCAAGGCACACATCAGGTCTGGTACACAACATTGCATACAAGATAGATCCTATGGCTGAAGCATAGGGAATGACTTTCATTTTCTCTCTATCTTCTGCAGTGGTCGGGCATTGAGTCTTCCTCAACTTCACACCTTGTAACACATGCAAGAACCCTTTCTTTGACTGATCCATTTTGAACTTCTTCAAAACTTTATCAAGGTATGTGCTTTGTGAAAGTCCAATTAAGCGTGTTGATCTATCTCTATAGATCTTGATGCCCAATATATAAGCAGCTTCACCGAGCTCTTTCATTGAAAAATTCTTATTCAAGTATCCTTTTATGCCATCCAGAAATTCTATATCATTTCCAATCAACAATATGTCATCCACATATAATATCAGAAATGCTATAGAGCTCCCACTCACTTTCTTGTAAATACAGGCTTCTCCAAAAGTCTGTATAAAACCATATGCTTTGATTACCTCATGAAAGTGTATATTCCAACTCCGAGATGCTTGCACCAGTCCATAGATGGATCACTGGAGCTTGCACACTTTTTAGCACCTTTAGGATCGACAAAACCTTCTGGTTGCATCATATACAATTCTTCTTTGAGATATTCATTAAGGAATGCAGTTTTGACATCCATTTGCCAGATTTCATAATTATAAAATGCGGCAATTGCTATCATGATTCAGACAGACTTAAGCATCGCTACGGGTGAGAAAGTCTCATCGTAGTCAACTCCTTGAAGTTGTCGAAAACCTTTCGCAAAAAGTCGAGCTTTGTAGACGGTAACGTTACCATCGGCGGCAGTCTTCCTCTTAAATATCCATTTATTCTCAATGGCTTGCCGATTATCGGGCAAGTCAACCAAAGTCCATACTTTGTCCACGTACATGGATCCCATCTTAGATTTCATGGCCTCACGCCATTTTGCGGAATCTGGGCTCATCATCGCTTCCTCATAGTTTGTAGGTTCATCATGGTCTAGTAACATGAATTCCAGAACCGGGTTACCGTACCACTCTGGCGCGGAACATACTCTGGTTGACCTACGAGGTTCAGTAGTAACTTGATCTGAAGTTTCATGATCATCATCATTAGCTTCCTCACTGATTGGTGTAGGTATCACTGGAACTAGTTTCTATGATGTACTACTTTCCAATTCGGGAGAAGGTACGGTTACCTCATCAAGTTGTACTTTCCTCCCACTCACTTCTTTCGAGAGAAACTCCTTCTCTAAAAAGGATACATTCTTAGCAATGAATATCTTGCCTTCGGATCTGTGATAGAAGGTGCACCAAACAGTTTCCTTTAGGTATCCTATGAAGACACATTTCTCTGACTTGGGTTCGAGCTTATCAGGTTGAAGCTTTTTCACATAAGTATCGCAGGCCAAAACTTTAAGAAACGACAACTTGGGTTTCTTGCCAAACCACAGTTCATAAGGCGTCGTCTCAACGGATTTAGATGGTGCCCTATTTAACGTGAATGCAGTTGTCTCTAAAGCATAACCCCAAAATGATAGTGGTAAATCGGTAAGAGACATCATAGATCGTACCATATGTAATAAAGTACGGTTACGACATTCGGACACACCATTACACAGCGGTGTTCTAGGTGGCGTTAGTTGTGAAACTATTCCACATTGTTTCAAATGAAGACCAAACTCGTAACTCAAATATTCGCCTCCGCGATCAGATCGTAGAAACTTTATTTTCTTGTTACGATGATTCTCTACTTCACTTTGAAATTCTTTGAACTTTTCAAATGTTTCAGACTTGTGTTTCATCAAGTAGATATACCCATATTTTCTCAAATCATCTGTGAAGGTAAGAAAAAAACTATACCCATTTCGAGCCTCAACACTCATTGGTCCTCCAACAAAAATAGACCATTCATCAAGGGTGCATGACCATAAAAGATATTACTTATATAAACAGAACAACCATTATTCTCTGATTTAAATGAATAACCGTCTCGCAACAAACAAGATCCAGAAATAATGTTCATGCTCAACGCTGGCACCAAATAACAATTATTTAGGTCTAAAACTAATCCCGAAGGTAGATGTAGAGGTAGCGTGCGGACGGCGATCACATCGACTTTGGAACCATTTCCCACGTGCATCGTCACCTCGTCCTTAGCTAATCTTCATTTAATCTGTAGCCCCTGTTCCGAGTTACAAATATTAGCAACTGAATCAGTATCAAATACCCAGGTGCTACTACGATCATTAGTAAGGTACACATCAATAACATGTATATCAAATATACCTTTGTTCACTTTGACATCCTTCTTATCCGCCAAATACTTGGGGCAGTTCTGCTTCCAGTGTCCAGTCCCTTTGCAGTTGAAGCACTCAGTTTCAGGCTTGGCTCCAGACTTGGGTTTCTTCGCGGGAGTAGCAGCTGGCTTGCTATTCTTCTTGAAGTTCCCCTTCTTTCCCTTGCCCCTTTTGTTGAAACTAGTGGTCTTGTTAACCATCAACACTTGATGCTCCTTTTTGATTTCTACCTCCACAACTTTGAGCATAGCGAAGAGCTCAGTAATTGTCTTCTGCATCCCTTGCATATTATAGTTCATCACGAAGCCTTTATAGCTTGGTGGCAGTGATTGAAGAACTCTATAAATAACACTATCTTCAACAACTTTGCAACCAAGTTGAGTCATGTGATTGTAGTACCCAGACATTCTCAGTATGTGTTCACTGATAGAACTGTTCTCCTCCATCTTGCAGCTATAGAACTTATTGGAGACTTCATATCTCTCAATTTGGGCATTTGCTTGAAATATTAACTTCAACTCTTGGAACATCTGATATGCTCCATGACGTTCATAATGTCTTTGAAGTCCCGATTCTAAGCCATAAAGCATGGCACACTAAACTATCGAGTAGTCATCAGACCGCGTGTGCCAAACGTTCAAAGCGTCTACATTAGTGGGAGGGGGCTTATCACCTGGCGGTGCTTCAAGGACATAATTCTTCTGTGCAACAATGAGAATAATCCTCGAGTTATGAAACTTGTCCGTGTAGTTGCTACCATCATCCTTCAACTTAGCTTTCTCTAGGAATGCATTAAAATTCAAGGGAACGGTAGCACGATCCATTGATCTACAACAACATAGACAGCAAAAACTATCAGGACTAAGTTCATGATAAATTAAAGTTCAATTAATCATATTACTAAAGAACTCCCACTTAGATAGACAGCCCTCTTGTCATCTAAATGATCACGTGATCCAAATCAAATTAACCATGTCTGATCATCACGTGAGATGGATTGTTTTCAATGGTGAACATATTATGTTGATCATATCTACTATATGATTCACGCTCGACCTTTCGGTCTCCAGTGTTCCGAGGCCATGTCTATACATGCTAGGCTCGTCAAATTTAACCCAAGTATTCTGCATGTGCAAAACTGCCTTACACCTGTTGTATTTGAACGTAGAGCTTATCACACCCGATCATCACGTGGTGTCTCGGCACGACGAACTGTCGCAAAAGCGCATACTCAGGGAGAACACTTATACCTTGAAATTTGTAAGGGATTATCTTATAATGCTACCTTCGTACTAATCAAAATAAGAAGCATATTGAGATAAACATCACATGCAATCAAAATATGTGACATGATATGGCCATCATCATCTTGTGCTTTTGATCTCCATCTCCAAAGCATCGTCATGATCTCCATCGTCACCGGCTTGACACCATGATCTTCATCATAGCGTCGTTGTCGTCTCGCCAACTATTGCTACTACTACTATCGCTAACTCTTAGTGATAAAGTAAAGCAATTACATGGCTTTCGTAATTCATACAATAAGGAGAGAACCATAAGGCTCCTGCTGGTTGCCGATAATTTACAAAACATGATCATCTCATACAATAAAATATAACTCGTCACATCTTGACCATATCACATCACAACATGCCGTGCAAAAACTAGTTAGACGTCCTCTACTTTGTTGTTGCAAGTTTTACGTGGCTGCTACGGGCCTAGCAAGAACCGTTCTTACCTACACATCAAAACCACAATGACTTTTCATCAAGTGTGCTGTTTTAACCTTCACAAGGACCGGGCGTAGTCACACTTGATTCAACTAAAGTGAGAAAGACAGACACCCACCGGTCACCTTGAAGCAACGAGTGCTCGTAACGGTGAAACCAGTCTCGCGTAAGCGTACGCGTATTGTCGGTCCGGGCCACTTCATCCCATAATACCGCCGAATTAAAGTATGACATGCTGGTAAGCAGTATGACTATTATCGCCCACAACTCATTGTGCTCTACTCGTGCATATCATCTACGCATAGACCTGGCTCTGATGCCACTGTTGGGGAACGTAGTATTTCAAAAAAATCCTACGATCACGCAAGATCTATCTAGAAGAATCATAGAAACGATCAGGAGAGTGTGTCCACGTACCCTCGTAGAGCGAAAGCAGAAGCGTTTAATAACGCGGTTGATGTAGTCAAACATCTTCGCGATCCAACCGATCAAGCACCGAACGCACGGCACCTCCGCGGTCTGCACACGTTTAGCTCGGTGACCTCCCTCGAACTCTTGATCCAGTTTAGGCCGAGGGAGAGTTTCGTCAGCATGACGGCGTGGTGATGGTGTTGATAAAGTTACCGATGCAGGGCTTCGCCTAAGAACTGCGACGATATGACCGAGGTGTGTAACAGTGGAGGGGGGCACCGCACATTGCTAAAACAATTGTTAACTTGTGTGTCTAGGGTGCCCCTCTGCCCCTGTATATAAAGGATCAAGGGGGAGGCCGGCCGGCCCCTATAGGCGCGCCTAAGGGGGGGGGGCAATCCTACTCCTACTAGGAGTAGGAACCCCCTTTCCTAGTCCAACTAGGAGAAGAAGGAAGGAAGGGAGAGAAGGGAAGGAAGGAGGGGGTGCCGCCCCTCCCCCTAGTCCAATTCGTACTAGGCCATGGGGGTCATGTGGCCTGCCCTAGGCAGCCTCCCTCTCTCTCCCCTAAAGCCCAATAAGGCCCACTACTTCTTCGGTGGTTCCGATAACCCTTTGTGGCACTCCTATAATTATCCGGTGACCCCCAGAACTCATCCGATGTCCGAATAACATCGTCCAATATATCATTCTTCATGTCTCGACCATTTCGAGACTCCTCGTCATGTCCGTGATCTCATCCGTGATTCCGAACTACCTTCGGTACATCAAAACACATAAACTCATAATACCGATCATCATCGAACGTTAAGCGTGCGTACCCTACGGGTTCGAGAACTATGTAGACATGACCGAGACTCATCTCCGGTCAATAACCAATAGCGGAACCTTGATGTTCATATTGGCTCCTACATATTCTACGAAGATCTTTATTGGTCAAACCGCATAACAACATGCGTTGTTCCCTTTGTCATCGGTATGTTACTTGCCCGAGATTCGATCGTCGGTATCATCATACCTAGTTCAATCTCATTACCGGCAAGTCTCTTTACTCGTTCCATAATACATCATCTCATGACTAACTCATTAGTCGTTTTCTTGCAAGGTTTATTACGATGTGTATTACCGAGAGGGCCCAGAGATACCTCTCCAACACTCGAAGTGGCAAATCCTATTCTTGATCTATGCCAACACCACCAACACCTGCGGAGACTCATGTAGAGCATCGTTATAATCACACAGTCATGTTGTTACGTTTGATAGCACACAAGGTGTTCCTCTGGTATTCGGGAGTTGCATAACCTCATAGTCATAGGAACATGTATAAGTCATGAAGAAATCAATAATAGTAAAACTAAACGATCATAGTGCTAAGCTAACGGATGGGTCTTGTCCATCACATAATTTTCATAATGATGTGATCCCATTGATCAAATGACAACACATGTCTACAGTTAGGAAACATAACCATCTTTGATTAACGAGCTAGTCTAGTAGAGGCATACTAGGGACACTCTATTTTGTCTATGTATTCACACATGTATCAAGTTTCCGGTTAATACAATTCTAGCATGAATAAAAGACATTTATCATGATATATATAAGGAAATATAAATAACAACTTTATTATTGCCTCTAGGGCATATTTCCTTCAACTATACCTACCTATATGCGGTATTTCCATGCCGTTCCAAGTAAATTTGTATGTGCAAACTTTAATTTTCAAAATAAACTTCTCTTTCGTGTGCCCATACAGCTCATGAAGCGGCGAGGGGGGCCGATATTTTCCATGCTAAGTAGGTTATGTTGGAAATATGCCCTAGAGGCAATAATAAAGTAGTTATTATTATATTTCCTTTTTTACGATAATCGTTTATTATCCATGCTAGAATTCTATTGATCGGAAACTCATACATGTGTGCATACATAGACAACATGCCCCTAGTGAGCCTCTACTGGACTAGCTCGTTGATCAAAGATGGCTATGGTTTCCTAGTCATAGACATGAGTTGTCATTTGATAATGGGATCACATCATTAGGAGAATGATGAGATGGACAAATACCTAATCTATAAACTTAGCATATGATTGTGTAAAGTTTCTTGCAATAATTTTGTACATGTCAAGTATATGTTCCTATGACCATGAGATCATGCAACTCACTAACACTCGAGGAGTACCTTGTGTGTACCAAACGTCATAACGTATCTGGGTGACTATAAAGGTGCTCTATAGGTATCTCCGAGGGTGTCTGTTGAGTTAGCATGGATCAAGATTCAGGTTTGTTACTCCATGTGACAGAGAGGTATCTCTGGGCCCTCTCGGTAATACAACATCATAAAAAGCTTGCAAGCAATGTGACTAAGGAGCTAGTTGCAAGATCTTGTATTTTGGAACGAGTAAAGAGACTTGTCGGTAACAAGATTGAACTAGGTATGGGGATACCGATGATCGAATCTCGGGCAAGTAAGATACTGATAGACAAAGGGAACTGCATACATGATTAGCTGAATCCTTGACATCGAGGTTCGATCAATAAGATCTTCGTAGAATATGTGGGAACCATTATGTACATCCAGGTCCCGCTGTTGCTTATTGATCGTAGAGGTGTCTCGGTCATGTTTGCATAGTTCTCGAACCCGCAGGGTCTACACACTTAACATTTGGTGACGATATAAGTATAGTTGAGTCGTTATGGTGGTTACCGAAGGTTGTTAGGAGTCCCAGATGAGATCCAGGACGTGACGAGGAACTCCGGAATGGTCCAGGGGTTAAGATTGATATATATATATATATATATATATAT
>LR738713.1:500099401-500371065 GCA_902687465.1 Secale cereale
ACGAAGGGAATCGGAGTCCAGAATTATTCCGGGGTACTGGTGATGACCAGGATGACCAAAAGGGGTTTCAGGGGGGGGGGCCCGACAAGTGTCGTGGGGCTCATGGGCCAAGGGGACACACTAGCCCACTAAGGGGGTGTGCGCTCCCCTCACCCCGTCCCATGATGCCAGAAGAGGTGGGGCGCCACCCTAGGGTTTGCCTCCACCTGGCTTGGGGGCCAAGTCTCATAGGGGGAGAACCCATCTAGGGTTTCCCTCTTGTGGCCGTCGGCCCCAGATGGGATCCCCTAGGTGCACCCCCTCTCCCCCTATATATATATATATACAGCCGGTCTATTCTCATAACATTATGAGAATAATATTCTCATAACACTTCCGAACTGCATCGCAAAATTGCATTGGAAAGCTATGCGCACTGCTTCCTTCTTCTGCTGCGAACCACATAGAGGTGCAGCAGGAAACATTCATTTAGCAGCGTTTCTGGCTAGTTTGACTGATTTGTACTGGTTTATTCGTGCGTGCGCTGATTTAATATGTGGTTAAGCACTGAATTCTGCGAGAAAATGACGGGAATCCTTGGATTTGGCGGATATGCGTCCGTTCTTCCGCTTTTCTTTGTTCTTTGTTCTCTGTTCTCCCCCGTGCAGATCGAAATTGCCTCGTTTTGTATGTAATATTCTGTTGTTTTCGGCAATTACGGGCTGGTTTTGATCTATCCGTATGAATTGGAGCGGATTAAGTTGTTAATTTGGAAGAATTTTAAGTTTTTTGTCCATGTTTTTTTGCGGCGCGACTGGCTCTGGTCGTTTCTCAAAGATGTTTTTTGAGTTTTTTGGATTATATAGTTGTTAGGACTGCATTGCAGGCTGTGTTTTTCGTTTGTGAATCGTGGTCAAGAGGGGTGGACTGCAGTAATATGCAATGCGCGTTGAATTTTTGTAGTGCGGCGAACTGCATTAATATGCAATGCGAGCCTGTATGAACTGCATTACAGCCACGGTTGTGTGGGGGGACTAGTTTGATAAGTTTTTTTGATTGGTCAAGCGCGGCGGACTGCTTTTTTGCGTTGCTTCTAGTGTATTTTCTTTATGAGAATTCTGAGTATAAGTGAACTGCTCTTTTATATATAGTTTTTCATGTGCAGCAGCAGTTGAAGAACATGCATTCTGGAAACCCCCACCGAGCTTTTCATTTTTTTAACCCACATACGGAACTAGAGTTTTTTTAATAAAAGAGCACTGCATCAACCTTTTTAACAGGAGCAGTTTTGTGAAAGAATTCTCTATGCGAACTGCTCTGATAGTTTTGTTTTTTATGTGTATCCTAGCTACAGCAGCAGTTTTGAAGCAATATACATACTGAAAACAGACTACTGAGAACTGCATATATTTGATAGATAGAAACTACGGTTCTGCGGTCATAATTAACATAGTACATCATCAAGCAAACTAACGCAACATAAGCAAACATTGTCCCAAAGCAAACTAGAACGAAAGCAAACTAATCTACATATGCAGAAGGAAACTAATCGAGCTCTTCCGACAGGAATCCTTGGCTTTTCAGCATCTGTCCTGCTTCACTAGTTCCAGCAGTTGGAGTTGGAGGTGGAAGTTGATGCCCCCTTGCCCCACGGCTTCCAGGATGACCTCGGGCGCTTCCTGGTCTTCTCTGTTTCAGCGCGCGCGAGGCCTTTCTTCATGGTGCTGATTCTGTTCCATATCTCGAACGCAGCGTAGGCGTCCTTGGCAGCATACTCGACGTGGTTGGTGCTGAGAATGGAAGTCCACAGGCTGTGGTCGTGGTCTGTCATCTTCATCTTCATGTCTGCGTACTCGTCGTCGATGATCGCAGCAGCTACATCGCCAAGCGAGTCCAGTGGCTTCGTTCCATCAGGCACCCTCCAGTTCGTCTGGATGTCGACGAAGTTGGTGATGTGGAGGTTGCAGGCTGCGAGCTTCTGCTTGTCCTGCTCGATGGCGAAGCCAGCGAACTCGAACCTAAGGAAAGTGAACCGCAAGTAATACCTTTCGGAACTGCATACATGGGCATATAGAACTGCAACGCGTACTCGGCAGAGAGAATTGCTTACCTTGGGTCGCCGAGGAACCTGTCGAAGGGGATGCATCTCTGGCCCAATGTACCACATACCTGGAAAAGAAGCACTGGATGGTACTTGCCGATGGATACTTGAACCAGGGCCGCCCTCTCGTGGTCGGGTGTGTACTCCACGTCGATGCCGACGATCTTCTGGCGGCGCCGCTGGAGAACTGTCTTGAACTCTTCGATGTACGTCGCCATGGCGGCGACGTCGGTGGTGTAGATCACCTTCAGCTTCGTGTTCCCGTGCGCATGCACGGCGTCGTAGGTCCTGCTGAACCCCATTGCTGCAAAGAGGAGGAAGAGAAGGAGGAAGGGGCAGCGTCGTGTGTTTTGTGCGGACGGTCTGTTCGATGGAGCGCGGGATTTAAATGGGAGCGGCAGCAACTTCTACCGAGGCCACGATCTCGTCTCCCAACCGTGTTGGCGATCGTGGGTTTGTGATGATCGTTGCAGTTCGTGCGGCGTGCAACCGCCGAGATAGAGGAGGGGTGGGGGGTGCGGGCGCTTCGGCCGATAGTGGGCGCATTTATTTTAGGGCAGGCGAACCGAATCGTCAGCCGTAAGCGAACTGCATCGTTATAGAAGCGGAATCGTCCGCCGTAAGCGAACTGCAACGCTTCAGAAGCCGAGGCGGTTTTCCGTAAGCGAACTGCATCGTGTTACAACACCGAGACGTTTTTTTATTTTTTGTCTATGACCTGTGGGCCTGTCGGACGGGCTTTTATTCATTAAGTCTCTCTTGCAGCCCCCTTGCCCGCCTCCACTTCCCTTTCCCCCGTGCCCGCACAGAAATCCCCCCCGCCCTCGTGCTCCCGTGGTGGAGAGCGACAACGCCCGCAGCCGCCGCCGTCCGTAGGGGCTCACTCGTGGTGGAGGGCGACGACGCCCGCAGCCGCCGCCATCCGTAGGGCGCTTCCTCCGCCGTTGCCGTCCGCACCCGCCTCGTCCTGCCGTCACTTCGTCCCACGGTGAGCCCCAAATCACCCCTAATCCGGTCCAGATCTTGTGCTAGGGTTATTTTTCGTGCCAGCATTCTCTTCTTAAGGTTGTTTTTGTATGCTTGAAATTGCAACTCCCTATGGACTGAAAGTTTTTCTCTGCCTGAATTTGGTGTTTGCTGTCTAGGTTTAGGTTTTAATTATCATCCCCTGCTGATTGGAGGCACAGTATGGCTTCTTCCTCACCAATTGATGCTTCACCGGTTAGAACGGCTTCTCCAGCTGGTAACTACATTAAACTGAACTGCAGTTTTCATTCAGGGTCAATTTACTTCTTTTTTGTCGAACGAAATAGTGCACTGCATCTTAGATCCCTTTTTAGTAAGGCCTTTTTTTAAGACACGCGTGGCAAACTGATATGAACTGCGTCAAGTTAATTGTTTTTTACTTTTTTGGAAGGACATTAAGTTAGTTGTTATGTTTTTTTTGTTAAACATAAACTGCTAAAAGAGCACTGCATTTTGGACACTGTTTTGTATTTTTTTTGGCTATCCACTATGAGGTTTTGCGAAATCGATATGAGCTGCATTAAGTTTTAGTTTTTGCCTCTCACAGAACTGCATGAATTTGTTTTGTTTTGCATATCTAAGCGCACTTCTTTTTTTTATATGCGGTCAATTGGTCACTTGAACGAATTAGTGCACTGCATCATATAAACCTGTGCCAATGTGCACTTTTCAGACACGCGTGAATATGATATTCAAGCGACATGAACTGCATTTTTTAGGTTTACTGTTATGTTTTTTAATTGTTAAACATAAACTGCTGGAAAAGTGCACTGCATTTCTACATTTTTTTTTGTTTTTTCCAAGTTGATATGAGCTGCATTAAGTTTAGGTCTTCATCTCACACACACATCTTTTTTTATGTTTTTTTCTCACCCACAGTTTTATCTCCTGGTGGGTCAGGGGGTGGTGGCGTTAACTATTTGATTACACGTTATTTCACAGCCGATGTTGTCTGTGGCGGTACGTCTGATTAGGTCAACATTCCCCCTGAGTTGAGTGAAACCCAGTCGCAATCTGTTGATGGCACAGAGCCACACAGGATTGGATGGTCCCTGATCAGATTGCAGCCGATGCTGAGAGGAGAAGGCAGAAAGCTATTGCGCTCGGTAATACTTTCGTGAAGGCTCATAGGGCGAAGCAAGTAAAGTTAGGGGAGGGTAAGGAGATAGGAAGGAGGATTGCAGATTCAAAGAAGTCTGCTAAATTTGCCCCCGCAAAGAATCCTGTGAAGAGGAAACTCAACACTGTCGCAGAGCAAGGTTTAAGTTCTCCACGCCGGAGCCCGCGTGTTGATTAATCAAAGAGACCTAATTACGCCGAGGTTGATGTGGGTGGGATTCATGGAAAGCGGAGACGCGCGGACGATCACTCTGGTGTTGATTGTGAGCGTCGATCTAAGCTTGCGCGGGAAACTGGAGCTGAAGAAGCTCTGGATAGTGATTCTGATGAGGAGGATGTTGATGTTAGTAAGGTATACGCTGTTTATTTACTTTTTCTTCTTTTTTTAAGTTGTTTTTGCATGAGTTTTGCTGATGTGAACTGCATTTTTTATTCTTTTGTTTTTTTGTAGGCTGCTAAGAGTACGAAGAGGAAGAGGTCTGAAGACGATGCTGCGCACGAATGGCGTTTCAACAAGACTGTTCGGCTGTCCATTCCAAATGTAATCAAAGCTGTCGCTTTGCTGGGTGAGGTGCACAGAACTTTGGTGCGGCAAGCAGGTTTTGGCATTGTCTTTGACCTGAAATTAGAGAAGAATGTTTCTCATGTTTTGATGTGCAAGCTGATGGGAAAGATCGACCCCGACACGATGACACTGGACTGTGGGCGAAACAAGGTTCTGGAAATCAATCGCGAGGCTGTCCATCACATTTTCGACTTTCCTATGGGTTCTCACACTGCTCCCAGGCCTGCTGCCAGCGGCCATGATGATTCGCTGACTAACCTGAAGGATGAACTCGGGTTCAACCGTTCTCGGAGCATAGATGCGAAGGACCTACTTACCTTACTTCGCACGCTGGCTGTGGACCCTGCGAAGGTTGATAAGACGGTGAAGGTTTTTTTTCTCATTGTCTTCCAGTGCTTGCTTTGTCCTAGCCCCGCAACTCGGTTGTCCAGGGTAGCTGCTATGGTTGAAAACTTGGATATTGCATCTATGGCTAGCATGGATTTTTGTCAGCTTGTTGTCGACGAGCTGCAGGCCGCTGTGTACAAGTGGAATTCTACAGGGAGCAAGCAGAACTGCGCTGAGGGTTGCACCATCGTTCCCCTGTTCATGTACCTGGATTCCTTGAATCTTCGAAAAGTATCGGTGATGGATAAACGCACTCCGCGCGCCGCAATACTGTGCCATGTGCAGTTGAAGAAGATTCACAACGCCGACATCATTGTCAGGGGAAAGATACACCTGGACTCTTACAAGTTTGGCAAGCTGCCGGTGAGTGCATAGCCATCTTTTGTTTTTGTTTTTATTCCTTTTTTTTCGCGCATGCTAAAATGTGAACCTCTTATGTACTTTTCTTTGTGAACTGCATCTCTTTTTTTGTTAATTTTTTCAGTGGAAGGCGGAAGCGGACATTGTGTATAAGCGGACTGTAGTTGCGGAAGCCCCTGAAATGTTTTGTGAACCTCTTGCTAGGGCGGCTCCAATTCGACGGGGTCGTGGTTTTGCTAGGGCGGCTGTTGGAGGTTTTTCTGGACAGGCTTCTGGTGATCGCAATAGATTTGTGCAGGTCGATGAGCTTCTCGATAGGGTCATCAATATAACTAGTGATTTCCCAACATCCGGTTCCAGGATGAGGAATATTGCCGGTTTGTTTCCTGAAGGCAAAGGCCCTTCTGAAGCAGAAATTGAGGCCGCTCATAACTTTGACCGTGGGCAGCTTGAATTCCTTAAGCAGGCTGTAACGAATATCAGATCTTCATTCGTTCAGTTTAAGCAGTCTCAGGATGACAGGTGTGCTACGTATGAGCAGGAAGCGGATGCAATCGTGAAGGAAATGAACAGGCATGAAGATGTTGTCCGGCCTTCTCTGCCCGACCCCGCAGATGTGGATGTATGTCTTTTTTCCATATGTGAACAGTTTTTTTCTACCCATATTTTGTTATCTATTTTTTCTGTGCGTTTGTTGCATTGACTATTTGTTTTTTCTATCGTTTTGTTCTTTTCCCAGTGTGTCGGAGAATCTTCCAAGGCTAACGCTGGTCGTGTTGATGAGCACCAGGACCACGACAGTGTTGATTCTGATTACTTGTTTGACAGGCCATTATCGCCCGTTGACGAAGCTGCCAAAGACAATCCTATTGACGAAGTGGTCATCGACAAGGTTTGATTTCTTCCTTTTTTTTGTTACAGTGAACTTCATTGTTTTATTTTTTTGTAGTATCCAAAACAAACAATCATTTTTTTTGCACCAGCAGTGGCAGCGAACTGCATTTTTTAACTTTTTCTTTGTATTTTTGTGCACCAAAAGTGGTAGTGCACTGCGGTTGTTGTTTAGAGAAGAAGCATCATCTTTTTTTTGGCAGTGAACTGCATGATCTGGTGTTGGTTTTTTAGTTGTAGAACTGCATATTTGGATAATAGTTTTATTTATGTTTTAATGTTTTTTAGGTTGCCGAATCAAATGTGGAGATACATGGGAAGGAGGCAGATGGTGACGACGCTGGCAAGGATGAGGAGGCTGACATGTGTAAAGAGATGGAAGGCGACGACGCTCCCCTGGTGAGTATAGAGAATTTTTGCATTTTGTGTTTTACTTTTTATTTTTCGTGGTAGCTTCATGGTCCGTTTTTATTAGTGAACTGCATTCTAGCTTTTTTGTGTAATGTGTTTTATTTTGTTAACTCATCAGAACTGCGGATTAAATGTTGAAATCCAAGCGGAGCGCAACATTGGGGATGATAACGTGGAAGGGAGAGGAGGGCAGGAGCCTGATGCGGTGGTTGATAAGGCAGAAGGTAGAGAAGGAGGGGAGTGTCCTGTTGAGGCTGATAAGGCACAAGAGAGAGAAGGAAGGGAGGACATCATGGATTGTGATAAGGATGAAGAGAAAGAAGGAGCTCCTGGTCTTACAGTTGAAGTTGCAGAAGAGACAGAAGGAACTCGTAGAGTCGGATTTGATGATGCCGGGACATCCGCTGGCATCGATGGTGTTGTTGGGCCTACTGTTTTGTTGGTTGGCGACAAGGTGCCTGAGAAATTTTGTGTGGTCCCTCGCGCCCCCGAGCAATCTGGCTTTCCCAGCCGATACAATCAAAGGCCCAGTGGAGACAGTTTCGATTGATTCCGAAGAGGAACAACCAAGACTTTCTCAGGACATGAGTAATCAAGCGCCGCTTGACGATGATATTACCGGGCTAGAGCACTTGACGCTCAGCGAAGATGTATACGAGCAGCCGCAGGAAGTTTATTCTGAAACCGAAGGTAAGCGAACTGCATTATTTTTTGTTCTTTTTCCCGGGGGCGAAATGGACCGTGCGTGTGTTTATAATCTGATATCGTCCCCACCCTATATGCAGATGAGGAATTACCTGTTGTTACTCCTTCAAGGATTGATCCAGCTCTTATGAGGAGATACAATGAGTTGTATGACGCTGTTACGAGGGCTAGGAGGGACAAGAAGAAGCAGTATGACATTTTCTGTCTTACGCCCCGGTTAATTAATCTGTTATTTTTTCAGGGACGCTCCCATCTTATCAATTTTTGCTGTGCTTTTTTCTTCTTGTCTGAAGGCATCCAGTTGCGTTCAAGGGAGAGTTTGGTGATATTACTATCGGCCATGTCGGCGAGTCTTTTTGGTCGTATGGAACGCTGAGCACGCGCCTCGCAAACATTGGCGTGTCTATGCTAGCTGAAAGGTTCAAAGGATCTCAAACTATGATTGTCCCGTACAACCTATGCGTAAGCATTTTCATTAATTTATATTTTATCCCCCTTGTCCAATTTTATTTGTGCTATAACCATTTTTCATTAACTCTCTGGTTTTGTCTTTTTTGCAGAATTCCATTTGGAACGGCGGTGCCACAAATAGGGCTTTGAAAAAGATGTTTTCTTCAAGCGCAGAGGAACATGTGGACAAGCCAAACTTGGTAACGCATCTTGACCATTTTTCGTCATCTTGAAAATAAGTTTTCTATTTTTTCTATTTTTTTCTCATCTGTTTTGTTTTATTCTTTTTTTTTATTTCAGATTATGTTTGCAACATTTGACCCTCCTCCCGCAACAGTGAAGGACGCGATAGGCCACTACTGCTTGGTCACTTTGAACCTGCGAGAGAAGCGTTTTCAGCTTCTCGACTCATTGAACGAAAGAGACAGCGCTGCTGCAAGTGTTGTCTTCAGGAAAATGGCCAGGAACATAAAAAAAGTCTGGAAAGATGGCAGCGCAAGCTGCGACGAGCCGTTGAACCCTCCCACCCTGGACGACTATGCGCTGACTCATATTAACGTCCCGCAACAGGGAAACGGGTTTGTACCTGTTCTCATTTTTTCTTTTTCCTCCTTCATTTTTTCTTGTGTAAGTGAGCTGCATTGTTTTTACTAAATTAGAAGCACCTTTTCCCTTGAGCGAACTGCATTACTAATGTGTTATTTGTTGTTCTCCCTCGGTAATCTTTGTGTGTATGGAGCTGCATTGTTTTACTAACATCAGTAGCACTTTTTATTACTGAGTGAACTGCATTGTTAATGTGTTTTGTGTTGGTTTTTCTTTGCAGGCATGATTGTGGATTTTACATGTTCCAGTTCATGCAGACCTGGGATGGTGAAACGATTGCCAAGTTTGGGAAGGAGCACATTGGCTACATCAGGAAGGCTATGCTCTATAGTTGGCTGACCTCGTCGCATTGCTGTCTGGACTTGACATCACTTTTAAATTTTAAAGAAGGTTATTACATTTTTTTTGAGTCACACACCTTTTTTATTAAGTGAACTTCATTGGTACAGAGATGGGAGGTCGACTACTTTTGTTAAGCTTTTTTAGTAGAACCCCATTTGTGTGTTTAAACTGACTTTTCCTTAGGGAACTTGATGATTCTTTTTCACTACTTTTGCTCATTATCCATTTTTTTGTGCAGGCTTTGATGAAGGCGCACACCAAGGTGGTATTTCCTTGTTTGAAACTCAGGTTCATACTCCAACTATTCAGAAAGTTGTCCTTGACGAACCTCCCGTTAAGGTTGTTAAAGAACTTGTGTGTAAGATGTTGAGGAGTGACGCCGACACTTCGAATGGAAAAGCTCTTGAGAAATCTCCTGTCAATGTCAAGCATGGGAAGAAAGCTGCGAGCCCTCCGAATGCTGAAGATAGCGATGATGATTTTGAGAGGCCACCACCAGTGCCTAGGAGGACCAGGAGCGCAGCTGTGGAACGCCCGACGGACAGCGAGGCACTAATTCTATCAAATAGGAGGCCTGTGCAGAAGCCATCAAAGTTTCGATCTCCTGTAGAGAAGTTGAATCCTGCGAGATTCAGCCATCTTGTGGAGACGAGGAAAGTCTTGCAACTCATCACGAGCACACAATTCAGGCAGAAATATAGCGAGTCAGTTCTTTTTTCGTTAGTTTTTTATATTTTTTTGATTTTTAAAGTGTGTAATGTTCCTTTTCTGTGTTTTTGCTTTTGTGCTACTAACCCCCCACCTTTTGCCGTTTCTTTTGTGCAGGTCTGCGCTTTCCCTGCACAGGAATCCTATCGAACTCTACACCGTGACTGTGGACTACATGTTCTTAACTTTCAGCAAAGGTGGTTTTATGGACTCGGAATTGATGGATCATATCATCAGGTTCTGGAAGAATGATGAGAGTATGAATGTGGTTTATCGATCTGGCGAACGCGTTCTGCTGTCCCCTTTGTTTATCACGGTATTTCTCTTTTTTCTTTTTTTTTTCTTTTTTTCTGCTCGAGTGAACTGCAGTATATAGTGTATAATAATTTGTTTTTAGAATGTACTGAACTGCATACATTTTTTTTGTGTCTTAACCCATGCATCTTAAAACAAAACAAATTATGGGGAGAATTTGTGAACTGCATACTGTTTTTTAGAGAAGCGTGATCCGTTTTTTTATTAAGCGTCGGAGCGAACATCTTTTTAAGGTGAACTGCATTAACTTTCTTTTGTGAATTACCCACACGCAGTATGTGCTTCAAATGAATGATCACGCGGATAGAGATGCAGATGGAAATGTTGTGTTGCCTTTTGTCCAAGGCAAGTTTAACGTCGAAGATGCAGCACAACAGTTCGAACTTTATGTCCGTGATGACGAGAACCTTCTTGATTGCAAATTAGTAAGTTATCAGATTTGCTTTTGTTCAGCCTTTTTGTATTTATTTTCTCTCCCAATTTTTTCCAGTAATCCCTTTTCACTGATCGATCCCATAACAAATTTGATGAAACAAAATCAGATTCTGTTACCACGGTTGAAAGACGAGCATCATTCGCTATACACGATGAATAGGCACCGCGCGACCCTTGACATTCATGACACTAGGAGGTACAGCGGACCGGTTGATCAAACGACGCGGTGGCATAAGTCTGAGTACCACAGCGACCGCACTGAAATGGTAAAAAATTTCTTTTTTTTCACCTTTCTTGTTTTTTTTTCATGCGTGGGCATGTTGAACAATTTTTGTTGTGATGTGTATTTTTATTTTTTTTATTTTCCACCAGATGATCAGGATGACTGCATTGTTGAAGAGGGTTTATGGAGAAAAAGAGTACAAGAGAAAGGAGTCGGTAGACTGGGTGGATGTTTCAAAAAAAGCTAGCTATTTGGGCACCCCTGAGCAGGGCCCCAACGAGTGCGGCTTTTATGTTCTGAAGATGGCTCAGTATTACGACGGCAAAACCTTTGTTGTGAAATTCGGAAAGCGTAGTGTAAGTATCTTCTTTTTAACTCAGCAATATCTCCTCATTCCTTGATATTTTTTTCGTCAGTTTCTTTTTTTCGTAGATGATGTTGTATATTTGTTTATTTTATTTTTTTTCTTCATCGCAGGAAGCTGTTATTCAGGATTGGAAGGCTGAGTTTTTGTTCCAGATTCTGTTCCACCCAGAAAACATGGTCGGTGTCACCGAGTTCCCGGAGGATCTAAGAAATCTCTGCATTTCTATTGGCTTCTCTCCAAGACTGCATTCGCAGGAGCAGGATGAGGCATAAATGATAGCAAATCTTTTTCTACGTGTGTTGATGTCTTTTTCGCGGGTGCTCCAGAACTTTATGTAAACAGTAATGTATGGTCGCTGTGTGTAGTTCTCGATGTGCAAAGCTGTAAACACCATGCTGTGTGCTTTTGTATATATCGGTCTAGTTAGTTTTTGTGTGTTTTGTTTTTGGTGGCAGATGGTGACAATGTCAAATATGTGCATAATGGAGCTTTCAGCCAACTCCTCCTTGTGAGTTGTAACATGTTTGCAGCGCACTGCGTTATCTCATATGATTAGCAGCCAAGTTTTTTTTAAATATATGCATCCGCACTGCATCTCACCTTATCACATGGGACTGCAAAGACGAATTCAACGTGTTTGTCGTCGACTTTCAAAATTCATCCGCACTGCAGCCAAGTTTTTGTTTTCACATTTTTTTTGCACTAAGCGCACTGCACTGTGTACTCGAAGCGTACTACAGTGCAAGCTTTTAAATGCGACGCACGCACTGCAGTGTACGCGAATCCTAGTCTCACTCTACATTTTTTGTCTTCTAACTGCATTCTGTATCGATTCATGGTCATGTCAGGTTCTATACGACGAAGAGAACTGCATTCTCCAAATGACATTCCGATCTCAGAGTTCTTATACAGAAGAGAACCGCATTCTGAGATCTTATTTTCTTTTTCGTATAGAAGAGAACTGCATTTTATCAAACATATTACAAGTTAATATGTTTTTTAAAATGTAAAACTGCATATGTGTTGATCTACGTCCTTTTCCTGGTGCTTCTTCTCAGATTGTGCACTGCAGTTCGCATCCACGACGAATGCGATGGAGTAGTCATCTTTGCAGTTCGCTTCCCCCTGTCATGCATGACTGAGGCAGGATGCTTCAGCGGCGGATCCCCCAGGTGGTCTTGGGGGCGAAGGTGATGTGCGCCGTCGCTTCCTAAACGCCGCCGCGGAAATATCGTCGCCGCCGGACTGCATTGCCGGCCGTTTGGCTCGCTCTTCGTGGTGCTTGGCGCGGAAGAAGGCGGGGAGGGGTGGGGGTGGCTGCCGGCCGCCGGGGCGGTGGCGTGGAAGAAGGCGGGGAAGGGTGGGTGTCGCCGCCGGCCGCCGGGCAGTTGGCGCGCTAGGAGGCGCGGAGGGGTGGGGGAGGAGGCCCGCCGCCGGGGCGCTCCCGCGCTAGGAGGCAGTGAGCGGTCGGGGAGGACGCTGGCGTCGGGGGCGCTCCCGCGCTAGAAGGCGGGGAGGGGTCGAGGAGGACGCCGGCGTCGGGGGGCGCTCCCGCGCTAGAAGCTCTGTAGGGGTGGGGGAGGGTTGTTAGGAGAATAAGCTTTTTGTTAGGAGAATAAGGTCTTAAGGGGTGTTATGAGAATAGACCCACCCTATATATATATATATATATATATATATATATATATATATGAGGAGAGGGAGGGAAGCCACACCCCATGAGCACATCTCCACGCCACGGCGTTGCCCTTCCTCTCCCTCGTAGCCCTCTTCCTCTCCGTAGTGCTTAGTGAAGCTTTGCTGAGATTCCACCACCGCCGCCGCCATCATGCCGTTGTGCTACCGGAGGACTCGAGCTACTACTTCACCACCGCTCGCTGGCTCGAGGAAGTGAAAGCGTCATCAAGCTATACGTGTGGTGAACGCGGAGGTGCCGTCTGTTCGGCACTTGGATCAGAGTTCACGGGACAGATCATGATTGGATTGCAAAGACATTTGACTACATCAACTGCGTTTCTTAACGCTTCCACTTAGCGATCTACAAGGGTATGTAGATGCAATCTCTCCTCTCGTAGATGGTAATCTCCTAGGTTGATCTTTGTGAGCGTAGGAATTTTTTTGTTTCCCATGCAACGTTCCCCAATAGTGGCATCATGAGCTAGTTCTATGCATAGATGACATCACGAGTAGAACACAAAGGAGTTTATGTGTGCTGATATTTAAATTGCTTCCTTCCCTAGTCTTATTTGATTCAGCGGTATTATGGGATGAAGCGGCCTGGACCAACTTTACATGTCCACGTACATGAGACCGGTTCCATCGACAGACATGCAAGTTCATTGCATAAAGATGGTCGACGGGTGTATATCTCTCCCACCTAAGTTGAATCGGATTCGCAAAGGCGTTCCTTGTAGAAGGTTGAATAAAAATTTGCATATCACGTTGTGGCTTTGCGTAGGTAAGAATCATTCTTGCTAGATACCCATAGCAGCCACGTAAAACATGCAACAACAAAGTAGAGGAGGTCTAACTTGTTTTTGCAGGGTATGTTGTGATATGATATGGCCAAAGATATGATGAGATATATTTTATGTTTGAGATGATCATGTTTGTAATAGTTTATCACGACTTGCATGTCGCTAAATACAGCAACCGGCAGGAGCCATAGGGTTGTCTTTAATTATTGTATGACCTGCGTGTCAATCATTGTGCACTATGTAATGCTTTATATCACTAAATGGTAGTAATAGTAGTAGAAGCATGGTTGGAATGACAACCCTGATGGATACACGATGATGGAGATCATGGTGCCATGTCCGTGACGATGGAGATCATGCCGGCGCTTTGGAGATGGAGATCAAAAGCACAAGATAATGGTCATATCATGTCACTTATGATTTGCATGTGATGTTAATCCTTTTGTGCATCTTATTTTTATTAGGATGACGGTCGCATTATAAGGTGATCCCTCACTAAAATTTCAAGATAAAATGTGTTCTCCCCAAGTGTGCACCATTGCGAAAGTTTGTCGTTTTGTGATGATCAGGTGTGATAGACTCTACGTTCAGATACAA
Organism: Secale cereale; assembly: GCA_902687465.1. Lineage (NCBI taxonomy): Eukaryota > Viridiplantae > Streptophyta > Magnoliopsida > Poales > Poaceae > Secale > Secale cereale. The sequence continues at coordinate 500,113,466 of LR738713.1, forward strand.
TGGGTGCAAGCCAGTGTTGCACATGTGGAACACTTGGGTTAAACTTGATGATCCTAGCATGTACATACATGGCCTCAGAATAGAAGAGACCGAAAGGTAGAACATGAGTCATATAGTAGATATGATCAACATGGAGATGTTCACCATTGAAACACCCCATCTCACGTGATGATCGGACTTGGGTTGGTGAATTTGGATCATGTTACACTCGGATGACTGGAGAGATGCCGATTTGAGTGGGATTTCTTAGGTAATATGATTAATCGAACTCTTTATCCTGAACAATAGTCTAAACAATCTTCGCAAATTATGTTGTAGATCAATGGCTCGCGTGGTAGCTCCCTTGAATTTCAATGTGTTCCTAGAGAAAGCTAAGTTGAAAGATGATGGAAGAAACTTTGTGGAATGGGCCCGTAATCTGAGGATTATCCTCACAGCTGCCCGAAAAGTTTATGTCCTTGATGCACCGCTTGGTGCGCCACCCCTTCCCGCATATGTGTACATTATGAATGCCTGACAGACGCGTGTTGATGACTACTCCGTAGTTCAGGGCGCCATGTTGTATGGGTTAGAACCGGGACTTCAAAGGCGTTTTGAACGTCATGGAGCATATGAGATGTTCCAAGAGTTGAAGTTTTTTTTTGAAAAATGCCCGGATCGAGAGGTATGAGACCTCTGATAAGTTCTATACCTGCAAAATGGAGGAGAACAGTTCTGTCAGTGAACACATATTCAGAATGTCTGGGTATTACAACCGTTTGGCTGAGTTGGGATTTTAGCTCCCGCCTGAGACGAGCATTGATAGAGTTCTTCAATCATTGTCACCTAGCTACATGAGCTTTGTGTTGAACTATAACATGCAAGGGATGACTAGGTCAGTCTCCGAGCTGTTTGCGATGCTGAAAGTCGCGGAAGTAGACATCCATAAGGAGCATCAAGTGTTGATGGTCAATAAAACCACTAGTTTCAAGAAGAGCAAGGGAAAGAAGGGAAACTTCAAGAAGGGTGGCAAAGCAGTTGCCGCTCCTATGAAGAAACCCAAGGATGGACCCAAGCCGGAAACTGAGTGCTTCTACTGCAAGGGAACTGGCAACTGGAAGTGGAATTGCCCCAAGTATCTGGCCGACAAGAAGGGGGTCAACAAAGGTATATATGATATACATGTTATTGATGTGTATCTTACCAGCTCTCGCTGTATTGCATGGGTATTTGATACCGGTGTGGTTGCTCACATTTGCAACTCTAAACAGGAACTACAGAATAGATAGAGGCTGGCGAAGGACAAAGTGACGATGCGCGTGGGAAATGGTTCCATGGTTGATGTGATCGTCATCGGCACACTCGCTCTTCGATTACCATCGAGATTTGTGATAAACCTAAATAATTGTTATTTAGTGCCTGCGTTGAGCATGAACGTTATATCTGGATCTTGTTTAATGCGAGACAGTTACTAATTTAAATCAGAGAATAATGGTTGTACTATGTATATGGGTAATAATTTTTATGATCATGCACCCATTGTGAGGGGTTTATTCTTATGGAATCTCGATAGTGATGATACACATGTTCATAACATTGATGCCAAAAGATGTAGAGTTGATAATGATAGTACCACTTTCTTATGGCACAACCACTTAGGTCATATTGGTGTAAAGCGCATGAAGAAACTCCATGCTGATGGAATTTTGGGGTCACTTGATTTTGAATCACTTGACACATGTGAACCATGCCTTATGGGCAAGATGACCAAAACCCTGTTTTCCGGAACAATGGAAAGGGCAAGTGACTTGTTGGAAGTCATACATACTGATGTGTGCGGTCCGATGAGTGTTGATGCGCACGGTGGATTTCGTTATTTCCTCACCTTCCCCGATGATTTGAGTAGATATGGGTATATTTAATTAATGAAGCATAAGTCTGAAACATTTGAAAAGTTCAAGCAATTTTAGAGTGAAGTTGAGAATCATCGTAATAAGAAGATAAAATTCCTACGATCCGATCGAGGGGGAGAATGTCTAAGTTACGAGTTTGGCAATCACTTAAGACAATGTGGAATTGTTTCACAGTTGACGCCACCTAAAACACCACAACGTAATGGTGTGTCTGAACATCGTAATCGTACCTTATTAGATATGGTGCGTTCTATGATGTCTCTTGCCGATCTGCCACTATTGTTTTGGAGTTATGCATTAGAGACAATTGCATTCACTTTAAATAGGGCACCATCTAAGTCTGTAGAAATGACACCGTATGAACTGTGGTTTGGCAAGAAACCTAATTGTCTTTTCTAAAAGTTTGGGGCTGTGATGCTTATGTCAAAAGGCTTAAGCCAGAAAAGCTCAAACCCAAAGCGGACAAATGTGTCTTCATAGGATACCCAAATGAGATGGTTGGGTACACCTTAAAGTGTTTGTCGCTAAGAACGGGTCCTCTCTCAAGAAAGAGTTTCTCTCGAAAGAATTGAGTGGGAGGAAGATAGAACTTAATGAGGTTATTGAACCTTCACTTCAACCAGAGAGTAGCGCAGCGCAGAAAGAAGTTTCCGTGGCACCTACGTCTGTTGAAGAGGAAACCAATGATAGTGATCACGAAGTTTCGGATCAAGTTACTATCGAACCTCGTAGGTCGCAAGGATACATACTACTCCTGAGTGGTACAGTAACCCTGTCTTAGAGGTCATGTTGTTGGACAACGATGAACCTACGAGCTATGGAGAAGCGATGGTGGGCCCGACTTCCTACAAATGGTTAGAGGCCATGAAATCCGAGATGGGATCCATGTATGAAAAAAAGTATGGACTTTGGAAGTATTACCTAAAGGGCGAAAGGCCATTCAGAATAAATGGATCATCAAGAAGTATACGGACGCGGGCGGTAATGTCACCATCTATAAATCTCGACATGTGGCAAAGGGATTTTCACAAGTTCAAGGAGTTGACTACGATAATACTTTCTCACTCCTAGCGATGCTTAAGTCCGCCAAAATCATGTTGGCAATAGCTGCATTTTTCGATTATGAAATCTGGCAGATGGATGTCAAAACAGCGTTGCTTAGAGGTTTCCTTAAGGAAGAGTTGTATATGATGCAACCGGAAGGTTTTGTCGATCCAGAGAATGTTGTCAAAGTGTGCAAGCTCCAGCGATCCATTTATGGATAGGTGCAAGCATCTCGGAATTGGAATCTTCGCTTCGATGAGGTGATCAAACACTGGTACGCGTCGGTGCTATACAAATGGTTTTTAACCCATTTCCGCAACGACATTTGGAACCGTCGCCAAGTGAGTGTGGGCGATAGAGGGTCCTTCCCACACGACCCAGAAATCGTCTGGGATAGGGAGCCAAGATGCATATACAGTACTCCTACTCGTTTGTGCTCGCATTTCCACCGCAGTTGGAATTCTGTGGTGCTATGTTTACGATGCGTGGCCCATCACAAACGGTTCACTATTATAGAACATGTATGATAAGCATACAATCGCACACCCAATCCTTATGCGATAACTAATTAAGAGGATTAGCTAATCATCGTATGAGTGTCGGACAAGATTACAAAATGTCGGACCGTCGTAACATTGTCTTACACGACAACTATCGCACATGCTATTCTATGGTGCAACATTTACGATGCATACTTCACCAAAAACAGTTCATGGTTGCGAATCATGTACAATAAAGCAACTATCATAAACGTTTAGTTTGCCTGCACCGTTTGTGATATTGTCTGACATCGCACATGCTTTGCAAATGACAACTGTGTGCATACTTGGACATGTTTCCTCTCCGTAAACCGTGTCGGGTTATGATGTATATCGCAAACGTTTGTGTTTTACCAACTGTGTGTGCCCTAACAACCCTGAGAGCGTAATTTCACCATAATTTAATTGCTACTATTTCCAATTGTACCAGATTTGAATTTGAATTTGAATGTATGCCATAGCTTTACTCATATCCATCAGGTTCAAACAACCAATGCATTATTCGGTTCATAGGTACATATGTTCAAGAATTACATAAGAACCAAACAAAGAATGATGAACCACAGTTGTATACTTGTACTATTAAAGATGGTAAAGAAAGAGGCGGAATACATTCTGTTTGCTGAACAAGGTGAAGCGGAATGCCCATATTGTGCCCTCCTCCATGCAGAAGGCGCGCATGACTCTAGTCCAACCCCTTGTGATGGCCGACCGCCCATCCTTTCACGGTCTTCATGAAAACATCTAGATAATCATCGTGTTCTGGTAGAAATACTTTAACCTTTGCATGCCCACCATCATGTAGTTTGAGAGGTAATCTTGAGTAAACTGCTTTGGGAACCACTGCAAAGGAAAAAGATTCAGTCATTGTCATCTAACACAACTCATTATGGGCAGTAAAAAGAAGGCTGCAGAGTTCTTACTTACCATCGTGCAGTTCGCTGTTGTCTTGGATAAAGTGTAAACAAATAGTTTAATTGCCATCTTTTAACCCATTTTACTAAGAATCTTTATCACTTTCCTCACTTGATGCTGGTTCATCGATATCTCATTTCCCCATACATAGAAAGGGTCTAATCGCGGATCTTTACCAATGACATATGTACCTAAAAACACCAAGTTAATATTAGAAGCAAAACAACAATTGCACAATGATGTAGTACAACACTCTTTTATAATATCTTATAACATCTGATATACTCACATATTAGATGAATTCACATCTTATATTACGGGTTGGAAGGAGTTTATTGCATTCTTACAAATTATCGGCTTATTAACTGCTGTTGTATCCATGGATTAGAGTTAGTTTGAGCTAGTTCGGGCTCAAATAGCCTTACAGTATATCCAAACATGAGGGCTAGTTTGAGCTAGTTGCATCTAACGCACCCACAAAACTATCCAACCCAAGAGGTGCTAATTGGAGCTAGTTCTCCTAGTGCATTTATTGTCAATCCAACCCTGTCATCCAAACACCTCTTTGGATGGAAATAGTTCAGGGTTAGTCATGAGCTAGAAACTAACTCTAACCTCTAGCTAAGTTGAGTATCCACACAGGGTTGTGTTGTTGTTGCTGCTACTGCTGCTCTTCTATGTATATCTAGACATCATCAAAACATTAAGGTAACATTATTCCTTGTTGCTATGTAGCCTAGGATTGCATATTTAGACATTAAGTACAGTGCATGTTGCTATGTAGCCACAAATATATTACATATGGCCCTAGTTAATTAACCTAACGATAACTGGGTTACAAATATATTTAGTTAAAAGTCCGATTCACTGATTAGTCCCTTATCATCCCCCGACCCATATGGTACCAGCTACCGATATCCTGAATTGTGAGTATATATAAGCCATGGGATGAAACTAACCTCGATGGAAAACAACAATCATTCCCAAAATTGTCCTCTGTAGGTACATCGAGAGGCATGTTAAGCATAACAGGCTAAACATCAACCAAAATTGTCCATGGCAGACAAAATAATCTCCAAAACATAGCTTCAGTGTGCAGGTTTAAGCACACTAGTAAAGTAAAACAAGTGGTGTGTTAACTGCAACAGGCCTAACATTTAACAACAGGCAAACATAGTCATTCAAACTGGTATTGTGCCGGTCCAAGTACACTGGTTATTGTTAAATAAAAATGGAGAGGTGTGTTAACTATAAGATGTAGGAAGCAAATGTAGTCATTCATAGTGGTATTGTTGAAACTGGTACTGATGAAATTGAACTGCATAGTTCATACTTGCACATATAGAACATCACGTTGTGAATTTCTGGAATAAACAAGGCATACTACGAACAACCAAAGATAGCATTTGAAACTGGACATATGCTAACTGCAAACAACCGAACAATAAAAAAACTTTAAAAGAGGCATATGCTAGCTATAACAGCTTAACAACAAGCAAATATATGCACTCCTATCGTTATGTTTAAAACTGGATTGATGAAATGTACTACACAGTAAATAATTGCACATATAGAGCATCACATTGTGAACTACTAAAATAAGCAAGGCATACTGCAAACAACCAAATATACCAATTAAAACTGGACATATCCTCACTACACTACAAAAGGGACTCGACAAAACAAATCATGGGTTTCCCCCTATGAAGAGGCACGGCAAAACAAATCATGGGTTTCCTCACTTGTCACAGATCGGCTCATTCCCATGGGAAGAGCACGGACCCTGGATGCGCTCCAAGTTGTCGTAGATGGGCTCCTTCCCCTCGGAGGAGCACGACTGTAGGGTGCCCTCCCGGATGTCGCAGACAGGCTCTTTCCCCTTGGAAGAGCATATGGGCTCTTTCCCCTTGGAAGAGCTGGAGAGGCTGCCCTCCTCATGGTCACCGTCGATGAGGTCTGACTTGGAAGTTGTGGATCCCATGCCAGCGTCGTAGAACATGTCCTTTAAAAATGACAAAAGGGGATCGACGGCGATGTAGGATGGCAAATTCTTGACAACGAGCCAGAAAAGATCAGCGGCGGGGCCATGGATGAGATCAAGGGTGGTTGAACCTGAGGGGTTGGGGGTGGGCCACTTAACCAGTGACATAGCCCGCCTCAGGCCATCGTTGTCGACAACCTCGATGTCGTAGCCGGCGTCCGTGACATACCCGCATACTCTAGCCTGCTGATTGAGTGCCCGCGGTCAGTAATGTGTGTCAGCTTCCTCGACGACGTCGGGCAAAGAGACCGTGATACACCTCTTTCGGGCCAGTCACTCCTCGAGCTCTACGAGAAGCGTAGCCAGGCTTAGGATGCGATGCTCTAGAGTGGGGGTGGGGATGGGGATGGGGATCTGTGGGAAAGGGGGCGTTTGACAGGTGTCATCTAAGAAACTCAGGGCGGCCTGGGTATGGAGATCGGTGGGTAAGCTGCACGGGCAAACCGACATATTGACAATGGAGGCCTTGCGGCAGCGGTGGGGACCTTGCTAGGGTTTAGAGCGAGGGAGGGCGTGTGTGTGTGTGCGCGCCCGAGGAGGTTTTGGTGTGTGTGTGTGTGTGTGTGTGTGTGGAGGGGGCGGGGGTGTGTTGAAGGAAATGGCGCGGGTACTGAAATTTTTACTATGCGGGAGTCAAACGAGACAGTGAATTGCCGGGGCTATTGAAAATTTTGATGATGGTGCATCGCACACTGTCCTGAGATAACAACCGTGTGGTACGAAACAGAAAAACCCTCGAGGCGAGCAGATATTTTCGAGGGGTGCATGCCGAATTGGGAGGGGAAGCCTCGTGGAGCCCAATGTACTGTGTGTTATGAAACAGAAAAGAAAAACCATGTGTTATGAAACAGAAAAACAGAAAAAGACATCACACACGGTCAAAACACAATAACTGTGTGTTATCAAATAGAAAAAAGGTGCAGGCGGGTAGATATTTTTGAGAGGGGAAGCCTCGTGGAGCCCAATGTACTATGCGGATGTGTGCGTGACAGGGATACCGATGTGGCACATGGTTAGTTTGAGTGGACTGTGTCTGTTGCGGCATCTGACTTCTCTAATGTTCATAAATTTGGCGAAAAATGACGCGGGAGAGGGTCAGAGCACGAACATGCTTGCATGTGGACACAATTTATGTATGGAAAGGGTGGTTTGATGTTCAAATACCAAATGCAACTTCGATGTGGCACCTATCTCACAAAGTGCACAGTATTTCTTGCCCCCTCGTGTCGGCACGAAGGGAATCCTAAGCTATGAATGCATGCCTCCCAACCGAGGTTCACCTAGAAAAGTGCGAAGTAGCTAGCAGCCCCCCCCTCGTGTCAGCACGAAGGGAATCCTAAGCTATGAGTGCATGCCCCCCCCAACCGAGGTTCACCTAGCAAAGTGCGAAGTAGCAGCCCCCCACAGACACTTTCAGTCGGCGGGCCAGAGAGGCATCTCACCAAGATGGATTGTAAAACGGACCAAGAATAATCCACCTGGTTGTACAACTTCTCTCTTGTTGTTGGTCAAAGTGATGACCGTCCATGTGACCCTGGAGATGGGCTAGCTCGCCAATAATCACGCAAGTAGCTAGTCCCCGAAGACAACAATTGCATGCGTGTGGCCCAAACATATGTATGGAGAGGTGTGTTTTTGAATACACAATGGACCAACTTTGATGTGGCACCATGATTTCGAACTAGAAATCTCCACACCGAGTGAGGGTTAGGTTGACGATGCATATGTATGTTACACCGCACTTCAAGCCGACGACGAGGATTCATGCATACATGTGTGCATAGTATATGCGCTCAAACTTAACTATGTCTGAATCTCACCATGACCTATACTATGATAACTCAAACCAAAGGAAGAATCCACCATGGTAATCTATCTTGTTGTCGGTCAAGGTGATCATGGATGTCCACATAGGCCCATGAATATATAGGCTTGTCGCCGATAACCACGCGAGGGAGTGTACCATTCGAAGACAACCACTACATGCATATCTATGGAGGTGATGCGTGCATGCATGTTTGAATACCATTTCACAACATTGAAGAGGCGCGTGCGTTGAAAATCGTACAATCCCCACATAGAGCGAGATTGGTTCATGACGTGTCGTTGTACTAGCCACTTCGACTCGATGGAAGGGATTCATGCGTACACATGCATGTGTGTGTGCTCAAACTGTATCATGTCATCAGAGAGCATGACCTATATATATATATCGTATTACAAGCAAGAAATAATCCCATCCTAAGTCAAATTAACCTCTCTCGTTGTTTGGCAAAAAGTAGTGATGGACCAAGTGGGCCCATAGATGGAAAGCATCAATGTCGTTGATAACCGCTTAAGTGGGTGCGAGAGGACAACCACCATCGCTTTGCATGTGGTCCAAACATATGTTCAGTACCCAAAATGCACAACTTTGATGTGCCACATGCCTCAAAAACCATAAACCCCCGACACAGAGCGAGGTTCATGAAGCGTACTACATATGATGGTCCCCTTCCCCCTCTTCGACGCATACTATATGCTCCTACCATAATACAACACAGAAAGAATCAACCTCGATGGTGAAAATAATTAACCTCTCCCGATGTAGGTCAAAGTGATGCATGCATCGGCGATGGCCTCATGGGCCCACAGATGGAAGCATCACATGTGAGTTTCCTAGCTAGGATAACCATCACATGCATGCATGTGGGCCAAAGAGGTGTTGTGTGATGTTTGAATAGCCAATTTCACAACTTTGATGTGGCACGTGCCTCAGAAACCGAAAAGTCCCGACACTGAGTGGGGTGTACTTGTTCACGGACACGTACGTATAGTATATATGCTAGTCCCCTCCCACCTCTTTGACGCGTACTATATACCATGATAACACAAATAAAAAAGATTCTACCTTGTTGGTCAAATTAACCACACTGCGGTTGTTCGTCAAAGTGCTGGACGACGACCTCGCGGGCCAACAGAAAGTGTCACACGCGAGTATCGAGTGTCATGTAGGACAACCATCGACGGCATGTGGCCAAAACATGTATGTATGTAAGGGTTGTGTAATGGTTTAAATAACGAATTCACGACTCTGATGTGGCACCTGCCTAACAAAACGGCTAACCCACATGGTGGTTCACAACTCGTAGTGTACTACGAGCCACCCGCCACCCCCAGACGCATCCACACACACACTGCGAATCCACCGCAACTACGATGCATGCTAAATTATACCGTGGTGAACATATGTTACCAAAGGAGGGACATTTTAATTTCGAAAAAATAGAGATCATTAAGACGTTTTAGTACATTAATTGATTGATTTTATACACGTATAATGTGTGAGCTAGATGCACACGTGACAGTGCACCTAAATGGATTGCAAAAACACATGTGTCTCACTGGGTGCATGTTTACTCCCCGTGCAAGAAATTTGAAACATTGAGAATCTTAATTTTTAAATTCTAGTACATCCAAAACTTATTTGAAGTTCATGAAACTTATCATGTTGTCATATGGACACCAATACAAAGTGGCATTGTAAATTTTTTTGTCAAATTTGAGACCTATTTTGATGTAATCTTTATCTAATTACAAACGGGAGATTATTAATAATCGAGACCAATATACCAAACAGATTATTTAGTCGAACCGTGAGTGTTAGACCAACAATGGATATGTCCCATGCTTTGGTTAAGCAATAAAGCAGCAACATTAATCATCCAAATAGAAAAACAATATACGTGCCGCCACGCGACCCGTGGGTCGTGTGAGCGGGCGTGAGTTGACGAGATGCATGCGAGCAGTTCGCCGCGTAGGAAGACCGGGAGGCAAGCGTGTAGGTGTGTGAATTGACGGAGGCGTGCTAGCTGCGCAGTGTCCTCGGCAGGCGCGCGAGAAGATGTGTGAAACGATAGTAGGCATGTGAGCAGTCCGGTGCACAGGCTCACCGGGAGGCGAGCCAACGGTTGACCGCCGCCCGCCTCTCTCCCACTACTCCATATTCATTGTGTGCCCGAGTGGCCTCACCCCCCATCCTCGCCACACACACAATCATCTCTCTCCGCTTCCATCCTCGACGTTGCTCTGTATGAGGATGTCGCCGAAGCGCCCCATCGGAGGGACTGGCGACGCCGGGGCTGCTGAAGCACCGGAGCAGAGGCGGAGCCAGGATTTCTCAAAGCCTAGGGCTAAAGCTAAGTGACTATAAATGACGTTAAATACCGCACACCAAAGCAACTTAGAAGTACATCACAAATTTACATTAAAAATAAAATATTAATTAATTTTTACCGTTATAGGAAATATGAGAAAGAAATAGTTTAACAAAGTGCATCATCGTAAAACTTGGTACCATATAAATGAAGAACGACTTGCTTTATTTGAGGCCATTGTTTCTTCACCAACAATAATAGCAGGACCTGGAAATTTAAACATAAAATAGAGTATTTAAAATCAGGACATTTGACATGTGCTAAGCCAATTGTTCATGTGAATTGCAAGAAAAAAAAGTTATCACGAAGTGCACGAGGTAGTAGACCATTGTACTTCCTAGTATTTCCGGGCCATGCTGATTTTGTAGGCCATTCACTGATGTTGGTATTGTTTGATGCAGACTGGTTGGATGCTGCTTGAAACCGATTTGTATTTCTTTTTTGTTAACAAATAAAATAATAATGAAATAAATTTTACTAAAGAAATAAAATTTAGCATCACAAATTCACTGATTTCGACTAATAAATAACAAATTAGTAGGGAAAAAATAGATGGTACAAGAGATTACAAGCCTAGTTGGCCAGACCTAAAGTCGATTGTGTAGATGGAGCAGAACATGAACGCTCGAGGGGGCAGCTCCGACGAGGCGAGAGATGATCCGATCTGTGCGTAGGTCTGAACGTCCGTCTGTCTAGTCGAGATCTCCAGGGAACTGGCGGCGCAGCGTAACCACGTCAGATCTTTTTCCTGATCGGACGAGCAAGAAGAAAAACGACCATGGCGTCATGGGCTATTAGTGAACGGCGATGGAAAGCTAGGCCCAACCAGTTGGGCTATTACCGGGCTGAGACCAGTGCTGCGTTTACATGCCTGGGGCTGGGCCTATTTTAGTCAACGAATATGGAAAAAATTAACTGGATGCACAACTACTAATTGGACCACGCCTGGGGCTATAGCCCCAGTTGCCCCAGGCCCAATTCGCCCCTGCACTGGAGCATGACATTGAGATGGAGACAGATGTTTTCGTCATCGCCGGTGAGTTATCGCTGCCCCCTGACGTCATTGATGGCGTCGAGCTTCCACAGCCGGAGGCAGAGTTCCAAACCGACTCTGGTGACGACTCGGGCGACGACCCCGACGATGACTCCGACGACCACTCCGGTGACGACTCCGACGACGACGGACAACCGATTAGTCATCTGTATCCATTTATGTGTCAAATAGATTCTAGGGTTTCTCTGGTTACTCCTACCTCCCCCTTTTTGGAATAGAAATCCTATGGTTATGTTCGCTAGAGATTAGTTTGTAAACATTAATTTGACGCCACATTTTTTACTATTTGTATAGGTGCTATCTGATGATGTGGAGAGCGAGGATGAAGATGTCCAAAGGAGGTACAAGAGGCAAATCCTGAGGGAGCTTTATGCGGCAATGCCTAGTAGACGTATTAGGACCTAGGACGGTGGCTATCGATGCCCATTTTGCAACCACAAGCTTCATGACGCATATCAAAGTGTTCTGGCGCATGCAAGAGGACGGGTCGTTGGCTCCTTCAAGCAGAAGTATTCTTGCAGGCTGATAGGTGGAGAAGCTTCCGGATCGTGTCGGCATGTGAGATGAGATGTGGTATCGAACTATGTACGCTTGAGCATGCTTAATGCCGGTTGAACTATGTACTTATGGTTGAACTATGGCTGTGTACGTGTACGCTTATTATCTATATCTGAGTATGTTTAATCTATGTTTACTTATGTCTAACTGTGGGATATGGATGCAATCAGTTGGGTTGATGGAATCTACCTCCGTCCTCGTTTATTGGTCCCTTTGTAATTTGTGTTAAACTTTGACCAAAGATTTAACTGACAAAATGATAGTGCAGGTTAGCAAAAATTATATCGTTGGATGCGTATTTGAACATAGTGTTCGATGATATAATTTTTGGTGACATGCATAAACATTTCTTATCTAAATATTTGGTCAAAATTTGGTACAAATTACAAAGGGGACTAATAAACCAGGACGGAGGTAGTATGTCAATCACACACGGTTCCCAAAATTGGAACTGTGTGCAATGACTTTCGTTTTGCCTGTTGCGTCAATCACACACGGTTGGCTCTAGCAAACCGTTGCCTCCGAAATTCTTTGTGGGACATAAAACCCTCACCACCCAATTCAAAAAAGAAAAAAAGAAAACCCTCACCCCACCCGCCACCCCCTCTGGTCCCCATTCACACTTGCACAAGCTCCTCCATGTCTATGCATGGCACCGACTATCGCGGCGGTAACCACTTAGCTCGACGCATGCCGCCGGCGCTAGGCTGCCGACAAACCACACCGCATTTTCCATTTCCGCTTGCCGCCGCCTATCGCCATCGACTTTCTCGACGCTACTCGCGGTCGACCCGGCTCCGCCCGGTTGGGGAATCTGCCGTACTGAGGGTTCTTTCTCATGGACAACAAGGTAACCAATTTAATGATATATTATCTCATTTCTTATCCCAGTTCATCTGCCTCCTTTAATCACCCGGCCGAAATCGCCGTGAATTCATTTTTATTCAAGCTGATTTGAGGGTTTTCTTTCATTCATAGAGTGTACAGTGCATGGACACATCAAGACTTTGCGGCCTCCGCCAGACATTCCATCTCATTGTACCATATGACTTGAGGATGTGCGCGATATGTTCAATCTCACCATAAATTAGTTGGTATGGCCTACTTTCCTGAACATATTCTAAATGTTGCTACATTTGGATAAAAGGTGCCACATGCACCATATACGTCAAAGGTTTTTTCCTCTTCTTTCTATATTAGGCAAATTAATGATGTATTGTTCTTTCAATTACTCTCATATTTCCATGACATCATGTTTACCCTATCTGTTTAATTATATATTTTTGTCCTTCGATTTCAACTATTGTACAGTTCTTTCAGTTTGGGCCCATATTTGCATGTTACCATATTTTGTTTAATAATTCTACCATTTTCTGCAGCGCATCCCTTGCTATGCAACAGAATATGTAGTGCACAATCTTTCCCTTTGCATAAATCAAGACTACAGGGATGTCATACTGAACACAAACCTTGGATTTACAATCGTTACTACTTTAAGACTTGATGAATGTGGTGACTCCTATTTTGGCACTGGCATTTGGAAAGAAATTACTAAATTTTATGTACTGAAAGCTGGCACTAAAATTGCACTGCACATAAAAGAGCCTGTTCATGAGATATATGCTAACTTCCCCGACGATATCATCAGTCCAGACTTTGTTCGAAGTAAGTTTTCTTTTCAAGTATCTGCATGTTGACTTACCCAGCAATATCAAATGAATTGTGTAGTATTTAAGCAACCAATTATTATTCCCCTTTCGTACTATATTCCTACCTAATAACTTCCAGTTACCAATACACTTTTCTATTTCCCTGTTTTAACTAAATATTCCATGTACTCCAACTTTTATCAGAAAGCGCCGCTGACAAGGATACTCTAGAGGTGGAGAACGGGGCTGCCAACAAGCGGAAGAGGGGCGAGCAACATTACAAAAAAAAGACACATCCGTGACATTTTGGCCCGAATGATTTTTTTCCTGTCATGCTTATGAAACTTCTATGATGATAATTGCGACAAAAACCGGTATCTTCACCAATGTGGTGGGCTCCTACTTTTATGACAAAAAATCTTGACAGAAAATGGGCTTTTCGTCCTGGGCGGGCCGGGGACGCACCTTCATGACATTCTTTGGGCCGTCCATGATGGAAAAAATCGTGGTAGAAGCAATGGCGAGGAAAATTTCGGGGAGTTCCCGGTTACGATGGGCGGTCGGGGCGGAGCGATGCATGGAGGTTTGTGCGTTTCTCTCGTACACGTCATGTGTATGTGCGAGGCTTTGGGCTCTAACTGAACCCGAGCGAGGCGTTCGCTTACTGAACCATAGTGATTGCACTAGCCAAGTTACTAAACCTGAGCGATCGATCCTGGCTGTTAACTGAACCCGAGCGATTCCTTTGCTACTGCTACTAGCTGAAGCCGATTGAACTTGTTGCTGCCTCTTGATGAACAATGACCGTTGTTGGGGTTGGATGAATAGTTCTCGGTGGGGGTTGGATGAACAGGACCCCGTGGTAGGAGAGGCCGTTCCCGCTGGATGAACATGACCCCGATCGAGAGGAGGTCGCCACACACCCGAGCCGGTTGGGGGTGGATGAACAGGACCCCGTGGAGGGCTGGTTGAACAGGACCCTCCGTGTGGAGGGCTAGTTGCACAGTAGCTAGTAGAGGCTGGATGAATAGGACCCGTGGTGAACAGTAGCTGGTGGAGGCGGGAGGAAGTCGACGATGGATGAACAGTATCACGTGGATGCTGGAGGAAGTCAATGGTGGATGAACTGTAGCCCGTGGAGGCTGGAGCGAGGCAGTAGACGGTGGATGAACAGTATCCCGTGGAATCCTGTTTTCGGTACGCCACACCCCTCCCGATGAATAGGACCTCGTTTCGACCGTAGGCGCTAATACATCCATTTCACATCATGTTTTCTTGCTGTTATTTATGTTGTTATTATGCATAATAATGCTTTTTGGAGTAATTCTAATGCCTTTTCTCTCATAATTATCAAGGAATGCACCAAGGGGGAGAATTCCGGCAACTACAAATCTCGACCTAAAAAAGCTACGTCAGGCCACCTATTGTGCACAACTCTAATCAAGCTGAAACTTCACGGAGATTTTTTATGGAATATATGAAAACTACTGGAGATGATAACCACCAGAGGGGGCCCACTAGGAGGGCACAACCATCCTGGGCGCGCCAGGCCCCCCAGGCGCGCCCTCGTGGGTTGTGCTCACCCAGGCCCACCTCTAGTGCCCATCTTATGGTATATAAGCCATTCTGACCTAGAAAAAATAAGGAGAAGAGTTTCGGAATGGAGCACCATCGTCTCGAGGCGGAACTTGGGCGGGAGCACTTTTGCCCTCTGACGAAGCTATTCCGTCGGGGGAACTTCCCTCCCGGAGGGGGAAATTATCGTCATTATCATCACCAACAACTCTCCCATCTTGGGAGAGGGTTATATTCATCAACATATTCAACAGCACCATCTCATGTCAAACCCTAGTTCATCTCTTGTGTTCAATCTTGTTACCGGAACTATAGATTGGTGCTTGTGGGTGACTAGTAGTGTTGATTACATCTTGTAGTTGATTACTATATGGTTTATTTGGTGGAATATTACATGTTCAGATCCATTATGCTATTTAATACCCCTCTGATCTTGAGCATGTTCATCATTTGTGAGTAGTTACCTTTGTTCTCGAGGTCACGGGAGAAATCATGTTGCAAGTAATCATGTGAATTTGATATGTGTTAGATATTTTGATAGTATGTATGTTGTGATTCCTTAATGGTGTCATGTGACCGTCGACTACATGACACTTCACCATATTTGGGCCTAAGGGAATGCATTGTGGAGTAGTGATTAGATGGTGGGTTGCTTGAGTGACAGAAGCTTAAATCCCTGTTTATGCGCTATTCCGTAAGGGACCGATTGGATCCAAAAGTTTAATGTTATGGTTAGAATTTATTCTTAATACATTTATCATAGTTGCGGATGCTTGCGGGAGGGTTAATAATAAGTAGGAGGTTTTTTCAAGTAAGAACAACACCTAAGCACCGATCCACCCACATATCAAATTATCAAAGTAGCGAACACGAATTGAACTAAGATGATGAAAGTGACTAGATGAAATCCCGGTGCACCAAGAATGCTTTGCTTATTATAAGAGACCATCTTGGCCTGTCCTTTGCCTCAAAAGGATAGGGCTATCTTGATTCCCTTTTGTTACTACTATCGTTACTTGCTCGTTACAAAATTATCTTGCTATCAAACTACTCTCCTACTTACAATTTCATCACTTGCAGTATTACCTTACTGAAAAACACTTGTCATTTCCTTCTGCTCCTCGTTGGGTTCGACACTCTTACTTATCAACAATTGATCCCCTATACTTGTGGGTCATCAAGGCAATTTTCTGGCGCTGTTGTCGGGGAGTGAAGTGCTTCTGGTAAGTGAAAATTGGTAAGGAAACATTCATATAGTGTGCTGAAATTTATTGTCACTTGTTACTATGGAGTACAATCCTTTGAGGGGTTTGTTCGGGGTATCTTCACCTCGACCGGAACCACAATTAGCTACCCCTCAACCCTCTGCACCTACTGAAAATATTGAATATGAAATCCCTTCGGGTATGATAGAACAACTGCTAGCTAATCCTTATGCAGGAGATGGAACCAAACATCCCGATATGCATTTGATATATGTGGAACAAATTTGTGGATTGTTTAAGCTTGCAGGTTTACCTAGAGATCAAGTTATGAAGAAGGTTTTTCCTTTATCTTTGAAGGTAAAAGCATTAGCATGGTATAGGCTATGCGATGATATTGGATCTTGGAACTGGAACCGATTGAAAATGGAGGTTCACCAAAAAAAATCCTATGCATCTAGTTCATCGTGATCGGAATTACATATATAATTTTTGGCCTCGTGCAGGAGAAAGTATCGCTCAAGCTTGGGGGAGGCTTAAGTCAATGTTATATTCATGCCCCAATCATGAGCTCTAAAGAGAAATTATTATTCAAAAATTTTATGCTCGGCTTTCTCATAATGATCTATCCATGCTCGATACGTCTTGTGCTGGCTCTTATATGAATAAGACTATTGAATTCAAATAGTAGTAATCGGAAAGAATTAAACGCAACTCTGAAGATTGGGATCTCGACAAAGGTAATGAGTCAGGTATAAGCCTTAAGTTTGATTGTGTTAAATCTTTTATGGATACCGATGCTTTTCATGCATTTAGCACTAAATATGGACTCGACTCTGACATAGTAGCTTCTTTCTGTGAATCATTTGCTACTCATGTTGATCTCCCTAAGAAGAAGTTGTTTAAATATCATCCTCCCGTTGAAGTTAAAGTAGTTGAACGAATTAAGTTGAAGAAGAAACTATTATAACATTGATCCAGTTGTTCCTACTGCTTATATTGAAAATAAAACTTTTCTTGTTAGGATAAAGGAACTTCCTAAAGTTTCAACTCTGGTTAACAAAAGTTATATCTGAACACCTAAACCAGATGAACAAACTAAAGTAGAACCTAATATTGTTATGGTCAAAGATCTCTTGGAAGAAAATGTTGATGGGCATGTTATTTGCTTTAATGAAGAAACTGCTAGAATTACCAAGCCTGATAAAAAGGATAAACACAGACATGTTGTTGGCATGCCCATTGTCTCAGTCAAAATAGGAGATCACTGCTATCATGGTTTATGTGACATATGTGCTAATGTGAGTGCTATTCCCTACTCTTTATACCAAGAAATTATGAATGACATAGCACCCGCAGAGATAGAAGAAATCGATGTCACTATTAAATTGGCTAATAGAGACATTGATGTCACTATTAAATTGGGATTGTTATAGATGTTGAAGTCTTGTGTGTAAAAATAAAATACCCTACTGATTTTCCTGTTCTCGGTTCCCCACAAGATGACTTATGTCCCATTATCTTTGGTAGACCTTTCTTGAACACCGTTAATGCTAAAATAGATTGTAAGGAACAAACTATCGGTGTCAGTTTTGGTGATGAGTCTCATGAATTTAATTTTTCAAGTTTAATAGAAAGCTTCATGAAAAAGAATTGCCTAGTAAAGATGAAATTATTGGTCTTGCTTCTATTGCTGTGCCTCCTACTGATCCTCTAGAAAAAAATTTGCTAGACCATGAAAATGATTTGCATATGCATGAAAGAAATGAAATAGATGATATTTTCTTCGAGCAACGTCCTCTGTGTAAACACAATTGCCTGACACTTTGAAATATGCTTATCTTGATGAAAAGAAGATATACCCTGTTATTATCAGTGCTAACCTTTCAGAACCTGAAGAAGAAAGATTATTGAAAGTTCTAAGGAAGCACCGAGCTGCTATTGGATATATTCTTGATGATTTAAAGGGCATCAGTCCCACTCTATATCAGCATAATATTAATATGGAACCTGATGCTAAACCCGTTGTCGATCATCAACGTCAGTTAAACCCGAAAATGAAAGAAGTGGTAAGAATGGAAATATTGAAACTTCTGGAAGCATGTATAATCTATCCTATAGCTGATAGTAGATGGGTAAGTCCCGTCCATTGTGTTCCTAAGAAAGGAGGTATTACTGTTGTTCCTAATGATAAAAATGAACTTATTCCACAAAGACTTGTTACAGGCTATAGAATGGTAAATGATTTTAGGAAATTAAATAAAGACACTAGAAAGGATCATTACCATCTACATTTTATTGATCAAATGCTAGAAATATTATCAAAGCACACACACTTTTGCTTCCTTGATGGATACTCTGGTTTTTCACAAATACCTGTTTCTCAACCTGATTAAGAAAAGACTACTTTTACTTGTCCATTTGGAACCTATGCTTATAGACGTATGCCTTTTGGTTTATGCAATGCACCTGCTACCTTTCAAAGATGTATGACTGCTATATTCTCTAACTAGGTTTTCATGGATGATTTCTTTGTCTATGGGAAAGCTTTTGATGATTGTTTAAGCAATCTTGATCGAGTTTTGCAGAGATGTGAACAAACAAGTCTTGTCTTGAATTGGGAGAAATTCCACTTTATGGTTAATGACGGTATTGTCTTGGGCCATAAGATTTCTGAAGATGGTATTGAAGTGGACAAAGCTAAGGTTGATGCAATTGAGAAAATGCCATGTCCTAAGGATATCAAAGGTATTCATAGTTTCTTAGGTCATGCTGGTTTCTATAGAAGATTTATCAAAGACTTTTCTAAAATTTCTAGGCCTCTCGCTAACCTTTTACAAAAGGATGTTCCGTTTGTTTTTGATGATGATTGCTTTGAAGCCTTTGAAACACTTAATAAAGCCTTAATTTCTGCACATATAGTTCAACCACCTGATTGGAACTTACCTTTCGAAATTATGTGCGATGCTAGTGATTATGCTGTTGGTGCTGTTCTAGGACAAAGAATTGATAAACAACTAAATGTTATTCATTATGCTAGTAAAAATCTAGACAGTGCTCAAAAGAATTATGCTACCACTGAAAAAGAATTCTTAGCTGTTGTGTTTCATTGTGACAAATTTAGATCTTACATTGTAGATTGAAGATTAACTGTTAACACTGACCATGCTGCTATTAAATATCTTATGGAAAAGAAAGATGCTAAACCTAGACTTATTTGGTGGGTTCTCTTGCTACAAGAATTTGACTTGCATATCACTGATAGAAAAGGAGTTGAGAACCCCGTAGCTGATAACTTGTCTAGACTTGAAAATGTATTTGATGACCCACTACCTATAGATGATTGTTTTCCTGATGAGCAGTTAGTTGCAATAAATATTACTAATAATACTCCTTGGTATGCTGACTATGCTAATTACATTGTTGCAAAATATCTACCACCTAGTTTTACTTACCAACAAAAGAAAAAGTTCTTTTATGATTTAAGACATTACTTTTGGGATGACCCACATGTTTATAAAGAAGGAGTAGATGGTATTATTAGACGTTGTGTACCTAAGCATGAACAGGGACAAATCCTTCGAAAATGCCACTCCGAAGCATATGGAGGACATCATGCTGGAGATAGAACTGCTCACATGGTATTGCAGTCTGGATTTTATTGGCCTACTCTCTTCAAAGATGCTCGTAAGTTCGTCTCATCTTGGGATGAATGTCAAAGAATAGGTAATATCGGTAAGCGTCAAGAAATGCCTATGAATTATTCACTTGATGTTGAAACATTTGATGTTTGGGGATTTGGTTACATGGGACCTTTTCCTTCCTATAATGGGTATACACATATTTCAGTTGATGTTGATTATGTTACTAAATGGGTAGAAGCTATTCCAACTAGTAGTGTTGATCACAACACCTCTATTAAAATGCTTAAGGAGGTTATTTTCCCAAGGTTTGGAGTCCCTATATATTTAATGACTAATGGTGGTTCAAACTTTATTCATGGTGCTTTCCGTAAAATGCTTGCTAAATATGATGTTAACCATAGAATCGCATCACCTTATCATCCTCAGTCTAGTGGTCAAGTTGAGCTTAGTAGTAGAGAAATAAATTTAATTTTTCAAAAGACTGTCAATAGGTCCAGGAAGAATTGGTCTAAGAAATTAGATGATGCACTTTGGGCTTATATAACAGCTTATAAAAATCCTATGGGTATGTCTCCTTATAAAATGATTTATGGTAAAGCTTGTCATTTGCCTCTTGAGTTAGAACATAAAGCATTTTGGGCAATCAAGGAACTCAACTATGATTTCAAACTTGCTGGTGAAAAGAGGTTATTTGATATTAGCTCATTAGATGAATGGAGAACCCAAGCTTATGAAAATGCGAAGTTATTTAAAGAAAAAGTTAAAAGATGGCATGATAAAAGAATCCAAAAGCGTGAGTTCAAAGTGGGAGAATATGTTCTTTTGCACAACTCTCGTTTCAGGTTCTTTGCAGGTAAACTCCTCTCTAAATGGGAAGGCCCCTATGTCATCGAGGAGGTTTATCGGTCTGGAGCGTCAAAATAAATAATGCCGTAGGTACGAACCCGAAGGTTGTTATTGGGCAACGAATAAAGCATTATATGTCAGGTACGCCCATTAATGTTGAAAGCAATATTATCCAAACTTTGACACCGGAAGAACACATAAAAGAGTCCTTTCGGAACACTCCAAAATCATGAAAATAAGGAGGTATGTGATACGGTAAGTAAACGGACTCCGAAAAATCCGCAATTTTTTATATCAGTTTTGGAACATTTACAAGAATAGGAAAATAAGAAACTACCAGGAAGCGTACCCTAGTGGGCACCGTTTGCTTGTTTCCCAATATAAAAATCTTTATATACTCCCCGAACCTATTGACCACCGTATCACGGAGAAATCTTCTATTTCTTTTCTTGCTGTTTGTGCGTAGTTCTGGAAATATGTCATCTCGGGACTCCGAGGGAGAGAGCCATGTCTCGCATCAGATTGCTGACCCAATACACTAGATGCATGCTGTATAGCGGTCGATGTGTGGAGTAATAGTAGTAGATGCAGAATCGTTTCAGTCTACTTGTCGCGGACGTGATGCCTATATACAATGATCATGCCTAGATAGTCTCATAATTATTTGCTTTTCTATCAATTGCTCGACAGTAATTTGTTTACCCGCCGTAGAATATCGCTATCATGAGAGAAGCCACTAGATAACACTATGGCCCCCGGGTCTATTCTCAACATATCAATCTACATCTACTTTACTTTTATCGCTTTTATTTTCTGTTCTTATAAACAAAAATACCAAAAATGTAAACTATCATCTCTATCAGATCTCACTTTCGTAAGTGACAGTAAAGGGATTGACAACCCCTTATCACGTTGGCTGCGAAGTTCTTATTTGTTTGTGCAGGTGCGAGGGACTCGCGCGTGGTCTCCTACTGGATTGATACCTTGGTTCTCAAAAACTGAGGGAAATACTTACGCTACTGTGCTGCATCTCCCTTTCCTCTTCGAGGGAATACAACGCAAGCTCGAGAAGTAGCAAACATATATAACATAATATGGGGGTTCAGTCATTCAGCTGAGAAAATAAGACTTAGATAGGCTCACGTTTCTGGACTTTGGGCGACAGGCCGACGGTTCTGCATGTTTGGGGGCCCATGTGTTCTAACTCAGCGCATTTCATATTGCAAGCGATCGGTACGGCGCTGGTTTTAGATGTTGTCCCAAGGCAAATATAGAAAATTAAATAAAGCACGGTAGCTATTAGAATGAAATCAAACGACAGTTCCTAACTAGCAATCAGAGTTGCAATTCTTTCACGATATCCTACGTGATAAATAATACTGTCGTACTACTTATACACACAGGACACTTGTTTCACTATGCCATATAATTACATCAAAAGCTCTCCGTGGATAGATCAGTTCGGCAGTTGCATGCTGTTACTGAAGAATTTCAAAGTTGATTAGGACCAGCTCTCCTTGCCGAGAAAGTTCGATTTTGACATCATCCCCAACCGCAAGATTTGATAGAGTTTTGAACCTTGACCATCCTTTAGCATCAATGATCATCCGACCATCCTTTGTACTTACGGTATATTGAGCAGGTTCATTCACACCAAGGTTGCGCATGGTAAGAGAAACTTGGCCACAATCGCTCGGATTATTGAACGACTCCCTCGTTGCTCTAGGAATTCTCTGTTTGCAAACAAGAAGACATACACAAACAGTTAGATCAACATAGTGAAAACTATGAAACAACATGGAAAGAAAAAAGAACGAAGCACTTGGGCTGCCAATGCTTACCAATAAGGTGGAGATGTTGGTTTTTGTAAGGACTTTGGTATACGCAGTGCGAACTGCAGCCAGGTCTGTTGCTGATGCAAGTGCTGATTCCGTTACCGCTATACGTGCCAGAGCAAATGCAGAGCAACTTGACGTGTTGGTGGAGGTGACGGAGCCGTTGCTGGTGCCTGTGCCGGTGCAACTGGTAGTGCCGCTATTTCTGCTGGAGATGGTGCTCCTTGTAGAGCTGGTGCCGGTGTTGGAGGAGGTGCCCGTATCAGTGCACGATCCTCCGATAGATCAGCCTGATCCGCTGACGTGGCCGGTGCCCAATTCTCTGGTGGATCAGACTGAGTTGTTGCCGCTATCAGTGCTAGATCCAGTGTCGTCGAAGCAGGTGTCGGTGCTTGATCCGATGCTGAAGGTGGTAGAGACAGCATTGACCGTCTCTGGTTTGCTATGGTTTCGTAATTCAGCTTTCTAACTTCGTTAGGCTCCGTGACCTGGATCCCGTCTTTTTCTTCACTTCTTTCAATCGCAAGTAGGACTAATTGTGGTGTGTTTGTTAAAAAAATTATAGTTCATCACAGGGCTTCAGATTGTACTCAGACAACAGACTAACCCAATTGTGTCCAGTAATATAAGTGAAGGACAATGCCTTCATTGCCGACATGTCATAAGAAGTGGAACCTGCTAAAATAACTATCATAGAGCAAACCAAATGGTTTATTCTGTAACGAATGTGACATGGCAAAACCTACATCGCAAAATTGCAGCAAAAGTAAGAAAACATGATAATAAATCAATAAAATTGACTTGATGTGACACGAGTCAATCCTTACCAGGATATCACTATGTTCAAGTTCTAAATAGAAGGTTGATTATCCAATTTTGGGTGGCATGCAGGGCCCCCACTTACTCCCACAAGCAAGACAGTCCAAATGTCGTGACAACTCGTTTGGAGCAAACATCCATGGGACTGCAAATCCTGGTGGGTGCGAGAAACCTTGCAATGCATACAGATATTGGGGTGTAACCATAATTGATAAATCATCCTCACAAAAAAAATATGATATGGATACTTCAAAATATACAGACTAAATTGAGTGGACAAACATTAACATAGACTATTCTCAGGACTCGCCACACAACAAAAGCGGCAGTACTATAAAATACAGGGTGCACACACACAAATCAAGTACTGAACAAGTAGTGCTTACTACAAAGAAGGAAAGTTGCACTAATTAAACTCTACAGACTATTTGTTGCCACCGACCTACGGGATGTGCCCCACATAACTGACTAGGCCATGGACTTCGTGGGAGATGTCTATCGGCATCATCGCCATCTGGTCAACCTTGCAGAACCTAACCGAGTGGTCTTTCCACTCATAAAAATGACCATGAAGATAGTCCGCATCAGATTTGTCTGGAAGCTTTATGAGAACCACACCCTTTGTAATTGAAGGCACGACTAGGAAATTGTTGTGGTGAAGTACACCCTCAAGAACACGCCTAACAACAATGCTACGAGAAAATGCTTGTTCACCACATGTGGCGACAAGGACACAACAACTGGATAGTTTAGTAGTAGAACTCATCCTCAGGTCTTCCAGTTCACATGGCATGACTTTGAGAACTTCATCTCCACCACGGTCCTGGTTCTAATTCAAACAGAAACCAAATATTTTATTACTACCTCCGTTCAGAAATATAACATGATTTTCGATATTTGACTCCATATAAGACTACATATACACAGAAAAATGAGAGCATATACCAATCCTAAACAACCCTTAGAATGGCCTCATCGAAACGGATGATTGTGATTGATAAGACGGGAAGGTGGTATGTTGATACTGAGCCGCTTCCCTTGTAGTTGTTAGCTCGTTCTTGACAAATTTGATCGTGTCTTCATAATCTGGAGTAAAAGGATTCAAAGCTTTGCATGCCAACAAAGACACTAGAATATGTCTTCAAAGGCATGAGAGTAGAGGGATTACTTGCAATATCCATACCACAAGTTACTAAGGCTACTATACTCTCCTCAAAGGCATGAGCGCTACAATATTGCATTTCCTACAACTAGCATTGATGTTCATAAAGTAGTTGAAAGTAATCTATAAGAAATTAGTGTTATGTGCAAAAATCATATGTATATCAACCTCTCGCATGTTTTGGTCAAAAGAGAAGTTTAGAACCATGATTGGCACACAAAAATCACATGCAAGATCACCTAGAAAGTTATACTAGTAGTACTAGTACTGCGTGTTAGATGAAAAAACACGATCAAGATCACCAAAAAGATCGTCAAGAACAGATATTACCTAGACCGGCTTAACATGGAATCCCGAAGAGGAGTGCTTGGACAGGGTGATGGCCTTGAGCTTGTCTGTAGTAGTCTCGGCAGGGTCCTTGCGCTTCTTCCTACCCTGAAGAAACCAAATATTTTATTACTACCTCTGTTCAGATATTTAAGATGATTTTCGATATTTGACTGCATATAAGATTACATATACACACAGAAAGGAGTGAACAAAGATACTAGAACATGTCTTCAAAGGCATGAGAGCAGAGGGATTACTTGCAATATTCATAACACAAGTTACTGAGGCTACTATACTCTCCTCAAAGGCATGAGAGCTAAAATTTTGCATTTCCTACAGCTAGCATTGACGTTCATAAAGTAGTTGAAGGTAATCTGTAATAAATTAGTGTTATGTGCTAAAATCATATGTATGTCAACCTCTCACATGTTTTGGTCAAAAGAGCAGTTTAGAACCGTGATTTGGCACACAAAAATCACATGCAAGATCACCCAGGAAGTTGTACTACTAGTACTAGAACTGGGTGTTAGATGAAAAAAACACGATCGAGATCGCCAAAAAGATCATCAAGAAGAGATATTACCTGGACCGGCTTGGACAGGCCGATGGCCCTGAGCTTGTTTGTCGTAGTCTCGGCAGGGTTCTTGCGCTTCTTCATACCCTGAGCCCCGACGGCTTTGGCCAGAACCGACATCACTTTGGCTGGTGCTCCAGGGTCCATCAAGAAACTGCCAAATAGAAATAAAAGTATAGAAACCATAATCACAAACCCAAAAGAAGAAAAGAGAGGGAGTTAGGATCGGTTGTGAGGTTGCAAGACTGGGCCTTGGCCAGAAGCAACACCATTTATGCCCTCACCTTCAGGGTCGGGCCCATAGTGGTGCAGATTGTGCGGCCCGCACAGGGCCCATGAATTCTAGGGGCCCCAAAAAAATTATTTAGGCTATGTATATTTTCTCTTGGGTGCTGGGCCGCTCATGGCACTGGGCCTGTGGTGCCTAGAACTTTCGTGCAACTCCACGTGAGGCCTCAGCTCGATCTGAAACATAACATTGGCAAACGAAACGGCGAATCCACACCAGATCAAAATCGACCGCATCACATAAGGGGAGGCGGCGGGTGAGACGGCGATGACAGGCGGGGCAACGAGCCTTCTGATTTCCGATTAACTTCGTCTGGGCTCTGATGAACATGTTCCTCTCGTGGTCTCTCCATCGCCAAAACAGGTAGATCCACAAAACATGCTCATCTTGTCGCGCTAGTCATGTGTGAGCATGTGTAGGATTGATCGTGGAGGCCTGGACGGTACCCGTCTTGATTTGATACAGCCATACATGCATGAGTTAAACAATTCATCAATACATGCATGGTCCAGACCCAGTTTAAGTGTTTAAGTACTCCTACCGGCTGCCCCTAGCTTGTCCTCCTGATTAACTTAGGCTCCTAGTCGTACTCCTAATTCCTGAAAATCCTAATTAACTTTGGGCAGAGATCGTTACTTTGTTAGAAATTGGTTCTTGTCTCCTTTATTAAAGATCACAATACACCGGTTTATTTGGATACGACACGAAACTAGATTAGTTAGTCGGTTCATCTAATTGCCAAACATTGGCACATAATCTCCAATTGTTATGTTTTGACTACCGCCGTATTACTTAAATTTTATTTATTCATCTTCATCATAGGGAGAAGATTGACTACAAGGATATCATGGAAGATTTCACTTCAAAGAATACTAAAAGAATGATGTTGCTCAAATAAATATTTATTCAACCGGAAGTTGAATAGGTATGATCTTTTATGTATCCAACTGTTATGTGAGATGTTATATCATATACAGTATGATTGCTCATTAGTTTGTTTTTTCTACTGAGCTAGGGCCCACTTTTTAGTTTCGCACGCGGCCCCGGATTTTGTCGACCCGGCCCTGCTCACCTTTCCTTCTTTGGGAGAGAAGAACAATGGCAGAAGCGTGTCGGGGTTTTCTTCAAGAAATGAGGAACAAGATGAGGGAGAAGCGAGTTGGGGTTTTCTTCAAGAGAGGAAGATGAGGGAGAAGAGTGAAATGATGGTTGCTTCATCCGTCAAACTTACTGCTGGAAAGGTCGGGGTTTATTGATTTGATGGATCATTGAGCATTACTGCTGCGCTTCGACCGATGTAGTCTAGCATGCAGTTGTGCACTCTAGTACAGAGTAATGTAGTGCATGGCAAGTGGACCCCGATGTTGGTTGTCCCATATGTCGGCGCAAGTGAGTAGTAAAGTTCTCGACGACCGTCGAGGAGGATCTGCACGGTAGGGTGTGCCCACTGTTTCAGGAAAAAAATGATTACATCATGTGTTTTGACTCTTACGACGGAGGAGTGCGAAACAGGGCAGCCACTTGAACTTACACAATACTCCTACTACTAGGCATGTGAAGTGGTTCATACGTCCGTACTATAATCTTGTAGCTAGCATAGGAAGATATGACGATAAAAAAAGATGTTGTGCACAGGTCAACTATATGAACAATTATGTAACATGCCCCTTTTTTGACTGTCCAGTCGAGAAGAATGAACGGCGAGATCAATGTTAACACAACTAGGACTACAGTGCACGGAGAGTACGGTTGACTGTCTGGTCGAGAAGAATGAATGGTGAGATCAATGTTAACGCAACCAGCACTACAGCGCATCGAGAGTACGGTGCTACAGAGCATGAAGGGTGCATGAGCCCACAGTTGGTTAACAAAGATACACTAGGATCATGCAGAGCATGCATGAAGAGGGGTGCTGAGATGAGCCTGCATAATTTCGCAAAAAATGAGCATGCACGCCTAAACACCACCGAAGTCCCTCTTCTTCTCGAGGCGCACAACCATGGTGATGTAGGGTGCCACCGACCGCGGAGCCCGCTCCTTGTCGACGGGAGCCAGCTCGTCAAAGACGGCATCCAATGGCACAAATGGATTCTGGTGATGAAGCCCTGAGAGGAATCGCCCGGCAACGGTGACGGCCGCTTGCAACCCCTCCTTGTCCAGCTCCGCCCCCACCATCGCGCGGAGACGGCTCAACTCCTCGGAGATATAAGTGAAGAAGGAGACCAGGTCAAGAATCCATGGCTAGTTGAAGTCGATCGAGTGGTCGAACGGGTTTAGCCCGACGGCCGGCATGGTCGCGCTGACACGACGGTAGGCATCGCGCAGCCGCAACACTTGCGTGGCAACATGGTCCAACAAGTTGTTGAGGCCATTTGTTGGAATCCGGGCCCGCCATCGCTTCTTCATAGTTCGAAGGTTCATCGTTGTCTAACAACATGATTTCCATGACAGGGTTGCCGTACCACTCTGGTGCGAAACGTGTCCTTGTGGACCTTCGAAGTTCAGTGGTAACTTGATCTGAAGCTTAATGATCATTATCATTAACTTCCTCCCTAGTCGGTGCAAGCACCACAGGAACATCTTCCTGCGCTGCGCTACTTTCTGGTTCGGGAGGGGTGACTGTAACCTCATCAAGTTCCACTTTCCTCCCACTCACTTCTTTCGAGAGAAACACTTTCTCCAGAAAGGATCCATTCTTGGCCACGAAGACTTTGCCTTCAGATCTGAGGTAGAAGGTATACCCAATTGTTTCCTTAGGGTATCCTATGAAGACGCATTTTTCCGATTTGGGTTCGAGCTTTTCAGGTTAAAGTTTCTTGACATAAGCTTCGGAACACCCAAACTTTCAGAAACGACAGCTTAGGTTTCTTTCCAAACCAAAGTTCATACGGTGTCGTCTCAACGGATTTAGACGGAGCCCTATTTAAAGTGAATGCGGCAGTCTCTAAAGCATAACCCCAAAAAGATAGCAGTAAGTCGGTGAGAGACATCATAGATCGCACCATGTCCAACAGAGTACGATTACGATGTTCGGACACACCATTACGCTGAGGTGTTCCAGGCGGTGTCAATTGTGAAACAATTCCACAGTTCCTTAGGTGTGTGCCAAATTCATGACTTAAATATTCTCCTCCACGATCCGATCGTAAGAACTTTATTTTTCTGTCACGTTGATTCTCTACCTCATTCTGAAACTCCTTGAACTTTTCAAAGGTCTCAGACTTGTGTTTCATCATGTAGACATACCCATATCTACTTAAGTCATCCGTGAGGGTGAGAACATAACGATAGCCTCCGCAAGCTTCAACACTCATTGGACCGCACACATCGGTATGTATGATTTCCAATAAGTTGGTTACTCGCTCCATTGTTCCGGAGAACGGAGACTTGGTCATCTTGCCCAAGAGGCATGGTTCGCATGTGTCAAATGATTCATAATCAAGAGACTCTAAAGTCCACCTACATGGAGCTTCTTCATACGTTTGACACCAATATGACCAAGGCGGCAATGCCACAAGTATGTGGGACTATCATTATCAACCCTACATCGTTTGGCATTCACACTATGAATATGTGTAACATCACGTTCGAGATTCATTAAGAATAAACCATTGACCAGCGGGGCATGACCATTAAACATTTCTCTCATATAAATGGAACAACCATTATTCTCGGATTTAAATGAGTAGCCATCTCGCATTAAACGAGATCCCGAAACAATGTTCATGCTCAAAGCTGGTACTAAATAAAATTATTGAGGTTTAAAACTAATCCCGAGGGTAGATGTAGAGGTAGCGTGCCGACGACGATCACATCAACCTTGGAACCATTCTCGACGCGCATCGTCACCTCGTCCTTCGCCAGTCTCCGCTTATTCTGCAGCTCCTGCGTTGAGTTACAAATGTGAGCAACTGCACCAGTATCAAATACCCAGGAGCTACTACGAGCGCTGGTAAGGTACACATCAATAACATGTATATCACATATACCTTTGACGTTGTCGGTCTTCTTATCTGCTAAGTATTTGGGGCAGTTCCGCTTCCAGTGACCCGTTCCCTTGCAATAAAAGCACTCAGTCTCAGGCTTGGGTTCATTCTTTGGCTTCTTCCCGGCAACTGGCTTACCGGGCGCGGCAACTCTTTGCCGTCCTTCTTGAAGTTCTTCTTACCCTTGCCTTTCTTGAACTTAGTGGTTTTATTCACCATCAACACTTGATGCTCTTTCTTGATCTCCACCTCCGCTGATTTCAGCATTGAATACACCTCGGGAATGGACTTCTCCATCCCTTGCATATTGAAGTTCATCACGAAGCTCTTGTAGCTAGGTGGGAGTGACTGAAGGATTCTGTCAACGACCGCTTCGTCCGGGAGATTAATTCCCAACTGAGACAAGCGATTGTGCAACCCAGACAATTTGAGTATGTGCTTGCTGACAGAACTATTCTCCTCCATCTTACAACTGTAGAATGCGTCGGAGATGTCATATCTCTCGACTCGGGCATGAGCTTGGAAAACCATTTTCAGCTCTTGGAACATCTCATATGCTCCGTGGTGCTCAAAACGCTTTTGGAGCCCCGATTCTAAGCTGTAAAGCATGCCGCACTGAACCAGGGAGTAATCATCACAACGCGACTGCCAAGCGTTCATAACGTCTTGGTTCGTTGGGGCGGGAGCATCACCTAGCGGTGCTTCAAGGACATATGTTTTCTTGGCAGCTATGAGGATGATCCTCAAGTTACGGACCCAGTCCGTATAGTTGCTACCATCGTCTTTCAGCTTGGTTTTCTCTAGGAACGTGTTGAAGTTGAGGGTAGCATGAGCGTGGGCCATTGGATCTACAAGACATATTGTAAAGATTTTAGACCATGCTCATGACAATTAAGTTCATCTAAAAAAATTTAATGAACTCCCACTCAGATAGACATCTCTCTAGTCATCTAAGTGATACATGATCCGAATCGACTAGGCCGTGCCCGATCATCACGTGAGACGGACTAGTCATCAACGGTGAACATCTTTATGTTGATCGTATCTTCTATTCGACTCATGTTCGACCTTTCGGTCTTCCGTGTTCCGAGGCCATGTCTGTACATGCTAGGCTCGTCAAGTGAACCCTAAGTGTATTGCGTGTGTAAATCTGGCTTACACCTGTTGTATGTGAACGTTAGAGCCTATCACACCCGATCATCATGTGGTGCTTCGGAACAACAAACCTTAGCAACGGTGCAAAGTTAGGGGGAACACAAGTCTTGAAATTTTAGTGAAAGATCATCTTATTTACTACTGTTGTTCTAAGCAAATAAGATGTATAAACAAGATAAACATCACATGCAATCAAATAGTGACATGATATGGCCAATATCATTTTGCTCCTTTGATCTTCATCTTCGGGGCTCCATGATCATCTTTGTCACCGGCATGACACCATGATCTCTATCATCGTGTCTTCATGAAGTTGTCTCGCCAAACATTACTTCTACTACTGTGTCTAACGGTTAGCAATAAAGTAAAGTAATTACATGGCGTTTTCAATGACACGCAGGTCATACAATAAAATTAAGACAACTCCTATGGATCCTGCCGGTTGTCATACTCATCGACATGCAAGTCGTGATTCCTATTACAAGAACATGATCAATCTCATACATCACATATATCATTCATCACATCCTTTTGGCCATATCACATCACATGGCACATGCTGCAAGAACAAGTTAGACGTCCTCTAATTGTTGTTACAAGTTTTTACGTGGCTTCTATAGGTTTCTAGCAAGAACAATTCTTACCTACGCCAAAACCACAACGTGATATGCCAATTTCTATTTACCCTTCATAAGGAACCTTTTCATCGAATCCGATCCGACTAAAGTGGGAGAGACTGTCACCCGCTAGCCACCTTATGCAACTAGTGCATGTCAGTCGGTGGAACCTGTCTCACGTAACCGTACGTGTAAGGTTGGTCCGGGCCGCTTCATCCCATGATGCCGCCGAATCAAGATAAGACTAGTAGCGGCAAGAGAATTGAACAAATCTACGCCCACAACTGCTTTGTGTTCTACTCGTGCAAGATACTACGCATAGACCTAGCTCATGATGCCATTGTTGCGGAACATAGCAGAAATCAAAAAAATTCTATGCTTCATCAAGATCAATCTATGGAGTCATCTAGCAACGAGGGAGAGGGGAGTGCATCTACATACCCTTGTAGATCGCGGGCGGAAGCATTCAAGTGAACGTGGATGATGGAGTCGTACTCGTCGTGATCGAAATCACCGATGATCCTAGCGCCGAACGGACGACACCTCCGCGTTCAACATACGTACGGAGCAGCGATGTCTCCTCCTTCTTGATCCAGCAAGGCAGGAGGAGAGGTTGATGGAGATCCATCAGTATGACGGCGTGGTGGTGGATGCAGCGGTATTCCAGCAGGGCTTCGCCAAGCAACACTGGAGGAGGAAGGGGTGTCACGGGAGGGAGAGGGAGGTGCCCAGGGCATAGGGTGCGGCTGCCCTCCCTCCCCCCACTATATATAGGGGGCCTAGGGGGTGCGCCGGCCCTAGAGATCCCATCTCTAGGGGGGCGGCGGCCTAGGGGGGACTTGCCCCCCAAGTCATGTGGGGCGCCCCCCACCCCTAAGGTTTCCAACCCTAGGCGCAGGGGGGAGGCCCAAGGGGGGTGCACCAGCCCACTATGGGCTGGTTCCTTTCCGGTGGTCCCGGTACAATACCGGTGACCCCCGAAACTCTCCCGATGGCCGAAACTGGACTTCCTATATATAAATCTTTACCTCCGGACCATTCCGGAACTCCTCGTGATGTCCGGGGTCTCAACCGGGACTCTGAACAACATTCGGGTTACCGCATGCATATATCTCGACAACCCTAGCGTCACTGAACCTTAAGTGTGTAGACCCTACGGGTTCGGGAGACACGTAGACATGACCGAGATGACTCTCCGGTAAATAACCAACAGCGGGATCTAGATACCCATGTTGGTTCCTACATGCTCCTTGATGATCTCATCGGATGAACCACGATGTCAAGGATTCAATCAATCCCATATACAATTCCCTTTGTCTATTAGTGTAGTACTTGCCCGAGATTCGATCGTCGGTATACCGATACCTTGTTCAATCTCGTCATGGAAAGTCTCTTTACTCGTTCTGTAATACATCATCCCGTGACCAACACCTTAGTCACATTGAGCTCATTATGATGATGTCTTACCGAGTGGGCCCAGAGATACCTCTCCGTCAAACGGAGTGACAAATCCCAGTCTCGGTTCGTGCCAACCCAACATATACTTTCGGAGATACCCGTAGTGTGCCTTTATAGCCACCCAGTTATGTTGTGACGTTTGGCACACCCAAAGTATTCCTACGGTATCCGGGAGTTGCACAACCTCATGGTCTAAGGAAAATATACTTGACATTGGAAAAGCTTTAGCATTACGAACTACACGATCTTGTGCTAGGCTTAGGATTGGGTCTTGTCCATCACATCATTCTCCTAATGATGTGATCCCGTTATCAATGACATCCCGTTATCAATGAAACCATGACCATCTATTGATCAACGAGCTAGTAACTAGAGGCTTACCAGGGACACGTTGTGGTCTATGTATTCACACATGTAACACTGTTTTCGGATAATACAATTCAAGCATGAATAACAAACAATTATCATGAACAAGGAAATATAATAATAACCATTTTATTATTGCCTCTAGGGCATATTTCCAACAGAAACTAGACGGTAGGGTGTGCCATGTCTCGGCACGAAGGAAAAATGTGCGTGTAAAAATAAATTGTGTCAAACTACCTATGGTTCGACCTTGGGACCCAACCAGTCGGTTGAAAACACCCCACTAGCCACACGGCTTCATCATGCTAACGTGGCATGGAGGATAGGTGTGGTTAGCTCCGTCTCGACCGGCCACAACGTCTCTTGTTCTAGGCGATTCGTGTAATTTCCAACCATTTTATTAGTTATAATAACACCAGAGCAAGCTCGTGTCGCTCTTTGTGTGTGCCTGTGCGTCTAAAGGTTGTACTAGCCAGTCAACATTCATGCACGTGTTGACGAGCCACTCCCTTTATACTAGATGGAGAGGAGAGAGAGATGGCAAACATGGGACCCACCAGTAAGTCAGTCAACGTACATGCACGTGTTGATGAGCTACACCCTCTACACTCTACTCAGCGAAATACTGTATAAAATCAAGTTATGCGACAAAGCCAATAACCATTGCAGTTTCAAGCTATTGACGTACGTTCGATGCAAAAAAAAGGTGCCGACGTACGCTTTGTACTCCAGGTTGCCGGTTCGAATCTCGTCCTTCAGATTTGTTAGTTTTAGGTCCAAATTTGATCAATGACAAGTGGGCCCCTCGTGTGTTGTTCAGATATTTCGATGTAGGATTGGTTTTTTGCACAAACACTTTGCGCGGTTAGACAAGTTACGGCTGCAGTAACACGTATTTTGCAAGTTTAGGAACAGAAATAACAGTGGCATAAAATATCACATGCTCCCAGCAGGATAGATGCTATGGTGATACGAGATTTTACGTCATTGGATCTGAGGTCCAATGACTTGGAAGTAGTCTTTGTAATTATGTGTAATTTCCAAACTCTCCAAGGGTTTGTTTGGAAAGAAACCTTCCAGGCCTCGTGTGAGCCGCTAGATCTTGGATCCAATGGCTCCCAGTAGCTCATATTAGGTGCTCCCCGCAGCTCAATTAGCTGCTACGGTGATACAAGCATATACGTTGTTGGATCTAAGATCCAATGCCATGTGCGTAGTATTTGTACTTTCTGCGCAATTCCCAAACACTTTGAGGCCTATATTGCAAAAACATTCAAACTTCCTACTACGAGCCGTTAGATCTGTGATACGTCTCCAACGTATCTATAATTTTTTATTGTTCCATGCTATTATATTATCCATCTAGGATGTTTTATATGCATTTATATGCTATTTTATATGATTTTTGGGACTAACCTATTAACCCAGAGGCCAGTGCCAGTTTCTGTTTTTTCCTTGTTTTTGAGTATCGCAGAAAAGGAATACCAAATGGAGTCCAATTGACCTGAAACTGCACGGAGGTTGATTTTGGACCAGAAGAAGCCCACTAAGTACCGGAGATGGACCAGAAGAGTCCCGAGGCCACCACGAGGGTGGGGGCGCGCCCTACCCCCCTAGGCGCGCCCCCTATCTCCTGGCCGCCTCAGGAACCCCCCCTCACTTGTTCCCGACTCCAACACCTCTTATATATACCCAAACTTCCAAAACATAAACTAGATCGGGAGT
Source organism: Secale cereale (assembly GCA_902687465.1). Taxonomy (NCBI): domain Eukaryota; kingdom Viridiplantae; phylum Streptophyta; class Magnoliopsida; order Poales; family Poaceae; genus Secale; species Secale cereale. Next base: position 500,148,937 of record LR738713.1, read on the forward strand.
TCCGCCGCCGCAAGCCTCTGTAGCCACCGAAAACCAATCTAGACCCGTTCTGGCACCCTGTCGGAGGGGGAATCCCTCTCCGGTGGCCATCTTCATCATCCCGGCGCTCTCCATGACAAGGGGGGGGGGGTAGTTCACCCTCGGGGCTGAGGGTATGTACCAGTAGCTATGTGTTTGATCTCTCTCTCTCTCTCTCTCTCTCTCTCATGTTCTTGAGATGGCACGATCTTCATGTACCGCGAGCTTTGCTATTATAGTTGGATCTTATGATATTTCTCCCCCCTCTACTTCTTGTAATGGATTGATTTTCCTTTTTAAGTTATCTTATCGCATTGAGTCTTTAAGGATTTGAGAACACTTGATGTATGTCTTGCGTGGGATACCCGTGGTGACAATGGGGTATTCTATTGATTCACTTGATGTATGTTTTGGTGATCAACTTGCGGGTTCCATGACCTTGGGAATCTATGCATAAGGGTTGGCACACGTTTTCGTCTTGACTCTCCGATAGAAACTTTGGGGCACTCTTTGAAGTGCTTTGTGTTGGTTGAATAGATGAATGTGAGATTGTGTGATGCATATCGTATAATCATGCCCACAGATACTTGAGGTGACAATGGAGTATCTAGGTGACATTAGGGTTTTGGTTGATTTGTGTCTTAAGGTGTTATTCTAGTACAAACTCTAGGATAGATTGAACGAAAAGAATAGCTTCATGTTATTTTACTACAGACTCTTGAATAGATCGATCAGAAAGAATAACTTTGAGATGGTTTCGTACCCTACAATAATCTCTTTGTTTGTTCTCCGCTATTAGTGACTTTGGAGTGACTCTTTGTTGCATGTCGAGGGATAGTTATATGATCCGGTTATGTTATTATTGTTGAGAGAACTTGCACTAGTAAAAGTATGAACCCTAGGCCTTGTTTCCTAGCATTGCAGTACCGTTTACGCTCACTTTTATCATTAGTTACCTTACTGTTTTTATATTTTATTATTACAAAAACCTATATCTACCATCCATATTGCACTTGTATCACCATCTCTTCGACGAACTAGTGCACCTATATAATGTACCATTGTATTGGGTGTGTTGGGGACACAAGAGACTCTTTGTTATTTGGTTGCAGGGTTGTTTGAGAGAGACCATCTTCATCCTACGTCTCCCACGGATTGATAAACCTTAGGTCATCCACTTGAGGGAAATTTGCTACTGTCCTACAAACCTCTGCACTTGCAGGCCCAGCAATGCCTATAAGAAGAAGGTTGCGTAGTAGACATCAAGCTCTTTTCTGCCGCCGTTGCCGGGGAGGTGAGTGCTTGAAGGTATATCTTTAGATCTTGCAATTGAATCTTTTAGTTTCTTGTTTTATCACTAGTTTATTTTATAAAATAAAACTAGAAACAATGGAATTGAGGTTACCTCATATGCTCTGTCTTTTTAATATCTTTCGTGAAAATGATTGAAAGGAAAATTGTGCCCAAGTGTTAGAAGAAGAATGCATTAGAATGTTTGGCACTAAATCTTTGAATGATGAGCATGATTGCAATGTTGTTAGTGTGTACTCTTTGAATATCCATTGTACTAATGATGATTGCACTAGTCATGATGAAAATGTCTCTTATAAGCATGTCAACTTTTGTGGAGTGCATAAAGTTTGCAAGTACACACTAAATAGGGAAGATAGATTTTGCAAGAGGCATAAGTATTTAGAAACTAAATGGTTGCAAGAAATACTAGATGTTTGTGCTGAAAATTTAAATTTTCTTAGTCATCCTTGTGAACTTTGCAATGAATATGGTCATTTAAATATCCAATGCAAATTATTTCATGATCGAATCGTGTCCAAAAATTTTGATGACTTGATTTCCCTTGCACATCATAATGAACTTAGTTTCATTTTGGGTTATGAAGAAATGAAACGTATAACTAAGAATATTCCAGAATTTTCCCTTGAGAGAGTTCTTGATTTTGATCTAGAAGAAATTTTTATGTATTGTGCGGTGAATTGCATTGAAACTCCTTATATTGCCAATTACATAAAGACAAGAAAACAAATAGAAGATGAAGAGAATACTATTGAAAGGGAAGATACTTCCCAATATCCTCCTATTATTTCTTATGATGAATCAGGTAACGAGGAGGAGCCTTCTATTCAACCAATCTCTTTAATTAGGAGCTCCAAAAAGAGGATTAAATCCACACATAATTTGAAGAAGAAAAAGAAAAGATGGAGAAGCAAAGGTAAAAAGGTATCCCTCCCAAATGATGTTGCTCCTATTATTCATTGTGATGATGATAATTGCTATACTATTGGTGCTATCCATACTATTAATGATGAGAGTGATTATGCTTATGATATGAAAAGGCCCAAGCTTGGGGATGCTTTGTTTAATGAGAATTACATGTTTGAGAATTTATTTGCTGCAATTAATGTTTGTCCCAAGCTTGGGGATGCTATGTTTAATGAAGATGATATTTTTAGCCTCCCAAGTTTTGATGAGCACATTTATTATGATGATAGCATGCCTCCTATTTATGATGATTATTGTGATGACACTTATGCTATAAAAAGTAGTGATGATTATATTTATAAAACTTGTCATGATTATGATTACCCTTTTTATGAACATTACTCTTTTAATGTGGAAACAATTTATAGTATTCGAGTCTCTTATGATACTCCCACTATTTCGAGTGAGAAGAATTTTTCTTATGTGGAGAGTAATAAAATTTCTATGCTTGTAGATCATGAAAAGAATGCTTTATGTGATGGTTATATTGTTGAATTTATTCATGATGCTACTGAAAATTATTATGAGGGAGGAATATATACTTGTAGGAATTGCAATAATATCAAGTTACCTCTCTATGTGCTTAAAGTTTTAAAGTTATGCTTGTATTGCCTTCCTATGCTAGTTGATTATTTTTCCCATAAGTTGTTTGCTCACAAAATCCCTATGCATAGGAAGTACGTTAGGCTTAAATGTGCTAGTAATATGCTTCATGATGCTCCGTTATGTTTCAATTCTTATCTTCTTTTTTGTGAGCATCATTGTCATCATCATACCTAGCTAGAAAGGCATTAAAGAAAAGCGCTTGTTGGGAGACAACCCAATATTTATCCCTACTGTTTTTGTGTGTTCACATGATTAAGCTACTCTAGTAATCATGTTTTATAGCTTTTGTTTCAATAAAGTGCCAAGTAGAACCTTTGGAAAGACTTGGGGTGAAAGTTAATGTGATCTTGCTGTGAAAAACAGAAACTTTGCGCTCATGAGATTACCTGCCATTTTTTACAAAAGAATGATTTTGAGTTGATTTTGTTTGCAGAAGATTAATAGACAAATTCCCCACGTCCACCAGTTTATTTCAGAATTTTTTGAGTTACAGAAGTATTCGAAAGTTACAGATTGCTACAGACTGTTCTGTTTTTGACAGATTCTATTTCCATTGTGTTGTTTGCTTATTTTGATGAATCTATGAGTAGTACCGGAAGGTATGAACCATAGAGAAGTTGGAATACGGTAGATATAAGACCAATATGAATTTAGAATGAGTTCACAAAAGTACCTAAGTGGTGGTTTTATTTTCTTATACTAACAGAGCTTACGAGTTTTCTGTTGGGTTTTGTGTTGTGAAGTTTTCATGTTTTTGGTAAGGATTTGATGGACTATGGAAAAAGGAGTGGTAAGAGCCTAAGCTTGGGGATGCCCAAGGTACCCAAAGGTAAAATTCAAGGACAACCAAAAGCCTAAGCTTGGGGATGCCCCGGGAAGGCATCTCCTCTTTCGTCTTCGTCTACCAGTAACTTTACTTGAGACTATATTTTTATTCACCACATGATATGTGTTTTGCTTGGAGCGTCTTGTATGATTTGAGTCTTTGCTTTTTGGTTTACCACAATCATCCTTTCTGTACACACCTTTTGGGAGAGACACACATGAATCAGAATTTATTAGAATACTCTATGTGCTTCAATTATATCTTTTGAGCTAGATAATTTTGCTCTAGTGCTTCACTTATATCTTTTTAGAGCACGGTGGTGGTTTTATTTTATAGAAATTATTGATATCTCATGCTTCACTTATACTATTTTGAGAGTCCTTTAGAACAACATGGTAATTTGCTGTGGCTATAAAATTAGTCCTAATATGATAGGCATTCAAGATGGATATAATAAAAACTTTCATATAAAGTGCATTGAATACTATGAGAAGTTTGATACTTGATGATCGTTTTGAGATATGAGGATGGTGATATTAGAGTCATGCTAGTAGAGTATTTATGAATTTGAGAAATACTTGTGTTGAGGTTTTCAAGTCCCATAGCATGCACGTATGGTAACCGTTGTGTGTCAAATTTGAAGCATGAGGTATTTCTCTGATTGTCATCCTTTGTGTGGAGGTCGGGATCGCGCGATGGTTAACTCCTACCAACCCTTCCCCTAGGAGCATGCGCGTAGTACTTTGTTTTTATGAGTTTTAGAGTTTTGCAATAAGTATGTGAGTTCTTTATGACTAATGTTGAGTCCATGGATTATACACACTCTCACCCTCTTGCCTTTGCTAGCATCTCTTGTACGGCGCAACATTCGCAGGTACCATACACCCACCATATACCTTCCTCAAAACAGCCACCATACCTACCTATCATGGCATTTCCATAGCCATTCCGAGATATATTGCCATGCAACTTTCCACCGTTCCGTTTATTATGACACACTTTGTCATTGTCATATTTTCATGCATGATCATGTAGTTGACATTGTATTTGTGTCAAGGCCACCATGCATAATTTTTCATACATGTCACTCTTGCTTCATTGCACTTCCCGGTACACCGTCGGAGGCATTCATATAGAGTCATATTTTGTTCTAGTATCGAGTTGTAACCTTTGAGTTGTAAATAAATAGAAGTGTGATGATCATCATTATTAGAGCATTGTCCCGAAAAAAGGCCAAAAAAGAGAAAGGCCAAAAAGGGGGGAAGGCCCAAAAAAATAAAAATAAAAGAAGAAGAAAGGGGACAATGCTAGAGAGTCTCTTTTTCCCACACTTGTGTTTCAAAGTAGCACCATGATCTTTACGATAGAGAGTCTCTTGTTTTGTCACTTTCATATACTAGTGGGAATTTTCGTTATAGAACTTGGCTTGTATATTCCAACGATGGGCTTCCTCAAATGCCCTAGATCTTCATGAGCAAGCAAGTTGGATGCACACCCACTTAGTTTCTTTTGTTGAGCTTTCATACATTCATAGCTCTAGTGCATCTGTTGCATGGCAATCCCTACTCACTCACATTGATGTGTATTGATGGGCATCTCCATAGTCCATTGAACGCCTAGTCGATGTGAGACCATCTTCCTCTTTTTGTCTTCTCCACAACCACCACTCTACTCCACCTATAGTGCTATATCCATGGCTCACGCTCATGTATTGCGTGCAAGTTGAAGAAGTTTGAAAAATTGAAGTATGAAACAATTGCTTGGCTGAAACCTGGGTTGTGCATGATTTGGGTATTTTGTGTGACGAAGATGGATCATAACCAAACTATATGATTTTGTAGGGATGAACTTTCTTTGGCCACGTTATTTTGAGAAGACATAATAGATTTGTTAGTATGCTTGAAGTATTATTATTTGTATGTCAGTATTAAACTTTTGTCTTGAATCTTTCAGATCTGAACATTCATGCCACAATAAATAAAATTACATTGAGAATTATGTTAAGTAGCATTCCACATCAAAAATTCTATTTTTATCATTTACCTACTCGAGGACGAGCAGGAATTAAGCTTGGGGATGCTTGATACGTCTCCAACGTATCTATAATTTTTGATTGTTCCATGCTATTATATTATCCATCTAGGATGTTTTATATGCATTTATATGCTATTTTATATAATTTTTGGGACTAACCTATTAACCCAGAGCCCAGTGCCAGTTTCTGTTTTTTCCTTGTTTTTGAGTATCGCAGAAAAGGAATACCAAACGGAGTCCAATTGACCTGAAACTACACGGAGGTTGTTTTTTGGACTAGAAGAAGCCCATGGAGTACCGGAGATGGACTAGAAGAGTCTCGAGGCCACCACGAGGGTGGGGGCGCGCCCCTATTTCTTGGCCGCCTCGGGGACCCCCCTGACTTGTTCCCGACTTCGACACCTCTTATATATACCCAAACTTCCAGAATATAACCTAGATTGGGAGTTCTATCTCTGCAAGCCTTTGTAGCCACAAAAAACCAATCTAGACCCATTCCGGCACCCTGCAGAGGGGGAATCCCTCTCCAGTGGCCATCTTCATCATCTCGGTGCTCTCCATGATGAGGGGGGGGGGGGTAGTTCACCCTCGAGGCCGAGGGTATATACCAGTAGCTATGTGTTTGATCTCTCTCTCTCTCTCTCTCGTATTCTTGAGATGGAACGATCTTGATGTACCGCGAGCTTTGCTATTATAGGTGGATCTTATGATGTTTCTCCCCCTCTACTTCTTGTAATGGATTGACTTCCCTTTGAAGTTATCTTATCGGATTGAGTCTTTAAGGATTTGAGAACACTTGATGTATGTCTTGCGTGGGATACCCGTGGTGACAATGGGGTATTCTATTGATTCACTTGATGTATGTTTTGGTGATCAACTTGCGGGTTCCATGACCTTGGGAATCTATGCATAAGGGTTGGCACACGTTTTCGTCTTGACTCTCCGATAGAAACTTTGGGACACTCTTTGAAGTGCTTTGTGTTGGTTGAATAGATGAATGTGAGATTGTGTGATGCATATCGTATAATCATGCCCACAGATACTTGAGGTGACAATGGAGTATCTAGGTGACATTAGGGTTTTGGTTGATTTGTGTCTTAAGGTGTTATTCTAGTACGAACTCTAGGATAGATTGAACGGAAAGAATAGCTTCATGTTATTTTACTACAGACTCTTGAATAGATCGATCAGAAAGAATAACTTTGAGATGGTTTCGTACCCTACAATAATCTCTTTGTTTGTTCTCCGCTATTAGTGACTTTGGAGTGACTCTTTGTTGCATGTTGATGGATAGTTATATGATCCAGTTATGTTATTATTGTTGAGAGAACTTGCACTAGTGAAAGTATGAACCCTGGGCCTTGTTTCCTAGCATTGCAATACCATTTACTCTCACTTTTATCATTAGTTACCTTGCTATTTTTATATTTTCTTATTACAAAAACCTATATCTACCATCCATATTGCACTTGTATCACCATCTCTTCGCCGAACTAGTGCACCTATACAATTTACCATTGTATTGGGTGTGTTGGGGACACAAGAGACTCTTTGTTATTTGGTTGCAGGGTTGTTTGAGAGAGACCATCTTTATCCTACGCCTCCCACAAATTGATAAACCTTAGGTCATCCACTTGAGGTAAATTTGCTATTGCCCTACAAACCTCTGCACTTGGAGGCCCAACAATGTCTACAAGAAGAAGGTTGCGTAGTAGACATCAATCTGTCGGGAACTCGTATCACCGTAGAATCTACGGTGTGGGAGCACCTCATATTCCCTCGTGCGAGCAAACATCAAGTGTTCTTGCAGCTTAGATGCTACAGTGATACGAGCTTCGAGGTCGTTCGATTTGAGATCCAATGGCATGTGAGTATTCTATGTGCTTGTGGGTTTTGTCTGAACTCTTTGGGGGATTTTCTGCAAAAAAAAAACATTAGAACCACCAAGTAGCCGTTGGATCTGAGATCCAACGGCTCCGAGGAACTTGTGTCACCACGACAACTAAGGTGTTGTAGCACGTGATATTCTTAAATACAAGACAATATGAGGTCTTCCCTCATCTACGATGATACGATCTTCGAGATTGTTGGATATGGGAACCAAGGGCGTTTGAGTAGTTTTGGTACTAATTATGTGCAATTCCCACACTCATTAAGCTTTCTTGTAAAAACTATTAAGACGTCTTGGGAGTCGCTATATCTCAGATCTACACGCTCCAAGGAACTCAATTCTACTTTGGTGGTGAAGAAGGCGTTGTAGGTGGTGATGAGGTAGTAGCAGGCTTGTTCTCCGGCTTCCATGGTAGTGGCTCACCATCATAAGATGAGGCAAGAGTCCTCACGACGCCTGCAATTGGCAGCCAAACTCATACCTTTAAACCTTGCCTCATATTCGAAGACTTGGTTTTGGCTATCATAGATTTGGATTTGTTGAAAGTTAATCTGCTCGGTGAGGGCGAAGACGACATCCTTCATGGACTGGCCATCCACCTTATGATCACGGGTAAAGTCTGTAAGCATCTGGTGATTGGCATCAAGCCCATGCTCCACCATCCCCCTGTACTTGAAGACTTGTTGCTTCATAGATTCAAGTGTGGCCTCCATGGTTCCCTTCCTCTTCAATTCTATCTTCATCAGCCAAGCATCGTCTTCTACGGTATTGGAGGAGGAAGAGAACATAATGCCTGGATTGACAGATCTGGCAGAAAACAGCAAGAAAAGATAACAGAGGATTTCTTCGCGATACGATGGTCAATAGGTTCGGGAAGTATATATAGATTTTTTTATCTTTGGAAACAAGTAAACGGGAGAAAAAAACGAGTCCGAAAGGTACCTGAGGTGGGCACAACCAACCTGGGCGCGCCTGGGTTGGCGCGCCCTGGTATCTTGTGCCCACCAGGGGTGCCTTCCTGGTTGCTTCTTATTTTCCTAATTTTTCTAATATTCCAAAACTGACAAAAAATATTTTTACGGATTTTTTGGGGTCCATTTACTTACCGTATCAGGTACCTCCTTTATTTCACAATTCTAGAGTGTTTCAGAAGGTTTCTTTTATGTGTTCCTCAGGTTTCATGGTTTGGATAATATTGCTTTCAACATTAATAGGCGTACCAGAGATGTAATGTTTGATTGTTTGACCATTGACCACCTTCAGGTTTGTACCTTCGACATTATTTATTTTGATGGCTCTAGAATGATATACCTCTTCGATAACATAAGGTTCTTCTCATCTAGAGAGAAATTTTCCTACAAAGAATCTAAAATGAGAGTTGTACAATAAAACATATTCACCCACTTTGAATTCCCGCTTTTGGAATCTTTTATTATGCCACCTTTTAACTTTCTCTTTTAAAAGCTTGGCATTTTCATAAGCATGGGTTCTCCGTTCATCTAAAGAGCTAATATCAAATAACCTCTTTTCACCAGCAAGTTTGAAATCATAGTTGAGTTCTTTAATAGCCCAATATGCTTTATGTTCTAACTCAAGAGGTAAATGACAAGCCTTTCCATAAACCATTTTATAAGGAGACATACCCATATGATTTTTATAAGTTGTTCTGTAGGCCCAGAGTGCATCATCCAATTACTTGGACCAATTCATTTGAGACCTATTGACAGTCTTTCCTAATATTAATTTTATTTCTCTATTGCTAAGTTCAACCTGACCACTAGATTGAGGATGATAGGGGGATGCAATTCTATGGTTGACATCATACTTGGCAAGCACTTTACGGAAAGCACCATGAATAAAGTGTGAACCACCATAAGTCATTAAGTATCTAGGGACTCCAAACCTTGGGAAAATAACTTCCTTAAGCATTTTAATAGAGGTGTTGTGATCAGCACTACTAGTTGGAATAGCTTCTACACACTTAGTAACATAATCAACAGCAACAAAAATATGAGTATACCCATTAGAGGAAGGAAAAGGTCCCATGTAATCAAATCCCCAAACATCAAAAGGTTCAACAACAAGTGAATAATTCATAGGCATTTCTTGATGCTTACCGATATTACCTATTCTTTGGCATTCATTGGAAGATAAGACAAACTTACGAGCATCCTTGAAAAGAGTAGGCCAATAAAAACCATATTGTAATACCTTGTGAGTAGTTATGTCTCCCGCATGATGTCCTCCATAAGCTTCGGAGTGACATTTCCGTAGGATTTGTTCCTGTTCTTGCTCAGGTACACAACTTCTAATAATATCATCTACTCCTTCTTTATAAAGATGTGGGTCATCCCAAAAGTAATGTCTTAAATCATAGAAGATTTTTTTTTCTTTTGTTGGTATGTGAAGCTAGGAGGTATGTATTTAGCAACAATATAATTAGCATAGTTAGCATAGCAAGGTGTGCTATTAGAAACATTTATTGCAGCTAATTGCTCATTAGGAAAACTATCATCAATAGGTAGTGGGTCATCAAGAATATTTTCCAACCTAGACAAGTTATCAGCTACGAAGTTCTCATGTCCTATTATATCAGTAATATGTATATGAAATTCTTGTACCAAGAGAACCCACCTAATGAGTCTAGGTTTAGCATCTTTATTTTGCATAAGATATTTCATAGCAGCATGATCAATGTGAACAATTACTTTTGAGTCCACAATATAGGATCTAAATTTATCACAAGCAAACACAACTGCTAGAAATTCTTTTTCGGTAGTAGCATAATTTCTTTATGCACTGTCTAGACTTTTACTTGCATAGTGAATAACATTTACAATGCGTTTGGTTCGGCCCAGGTAATGTATTCGGTTTGCCGTAACAAGACCCGCTGCTTCCGATTAATTTTTCGCAATACATTCTTTTTTTATTAGTGCGAGCAGAGTCCTGTTTTCTAATCACCTCCGTATCGGGCGGTTTCGATGTTCTGAAACATTGTATCGGAAAGCGCTATTGTGGAAAGCATTGACAACGAAACAAACGCTAGCTAAGGTTTCGCAAATCGATGTAATTGGAAGCCGTGCATTTCTGGCCGAACCAAACGCGTTCTTAGCTTATTATCAACTCTTTGTCCTAGAACATCACCAACAGTATAGTCACTAGAATCACACATGATTTCAAAAGGCAAGTTCCAAACAGGTGGTTGAACAATTGGTGCAGAAATTAAGGCTTTCTTGAGTGTTTCAACGGCTTCTACACAATCATCATCCAAAACAAATTGGATATCCTTTTGCAAAAGATTTGTAAGAGGGCTAGAAATTTTAGAGCAGTCTTTGATAAATCTCCTATAGAAACCAGCATGACCAAGGAAGCTACGAATACCTTTAATATTGTAGTGACCTCGATCCCAATGGATCTGAGTCTCTGTGCTCAGTGGCATCCCTAGATGGGTATGCTGACACACACAGTACTTCGAGGATTTATAACCGAGTTTCAATCACACTTTATTACATCGAAATCCTCATAAAGAGTCTTATTACAAAAATATGGCTGAAGGCCATCTAACAATAATATACTAAACTGAATTGCGGAAGCGTCGAAGATAAGTTCAGTCCATCCAACTCCACGACAAACATTGAGTGCATGACAACGACCTAATCGCACCTTATTCTTCGTCGAAAAACTCTGCAACATGAGACGTTTCAGCCGTGTAGGTCAGCACATTGAATATGCTGGCAAGAACACACTATAGCAAGTAATGAAGAACAAATGTCTACAACTGGCTGGTGGAGGCTGTAAGGTTAATTTTTGCACAAAGCTAGTTTTTCCCTACAACAAAGGAATAATTTTTTATTTACTACTGGGTTGAACTAAGCAATATTGTGAAATAGTACCTCCATCTCAATCCCAAAATAACCAAAGTCATTAATAACCCAACAAGTTAATTAAAACAAAGTGCTGAGATAAGTCCATAATTCAAATACCAGGATACTCAAGATGTCCATAACCGGGGACACGGCTACTCATGAATAGATTGTACACTCTGCAGAGGTTTGTGCACTTTTCCTCACAAGACTTGACCGCATCCATGATCGGAAGATTGAGACATAGTATTTTAGAAGCATTCACTCTTTACCCTAGATAGACCGGTACACCTACTTTCCCCTACATCTGCTAGTCCACCACTGAAAGAGCTCACACAACATACTCAACTATGCCAGAGCCCATAATGGCTTGTGGCTACACACGGAAGTTTCTAGGCATGAATGATATATGATCCCTTTGAGCCTGGGTGGCATTCCATAGGATGATCACATTGATCCTCCGGGATATCCTAGGACAATGCTGGATTCTCCAGGTGCCCTGCAACCGATCCACCCAGTTGTGTATTAAAGTTGCTACCTTAAACATTCCCGTAGTTGTTATTGCACTCACAACTTTCATGAATCTCAAATACTAATCCACGTTTATGAGCAAAGCTAAGCAATAAGTAACAAAATTTATATTCCCTGGGTTGATCTCAAGTCATCGGGTTCCTACCTCATGAACTACTCAGAAATACCACATGTAACCAAGTCCTACTCATGCAATCTTTGAGGATACAACTAATGCAATAAAAACTGGGTATTGAAAAGTATGATCAAAGTATGAACTTGCCTTGCTGATGATCGTTGAAACCTAGTGACTCATAGTAGCACGCTTTGCACTCCGGAAATTCTATCGCAATCAAACAATAGCATACATAAGCAATCATGCAACAAAATCGAAGAAGGGATCTCAAACAGTCTCGAAAACACATGAATAACTCTTGCAACTGAAAACAATATCTAACGGTACCAAATTAATTGAATTTGGCCTTATCAGAAAGTTTAGGTCAAGAGCTTCGATTTGCAAAAAGAATCAACTCAAATGGAGTTACGAAACTCAAGCTACGATCAAAAGAAGTTCAAATACAAATCTGATTGAATTCAAAGTTTAAAACATTCAAAAACAATTTTAAGTGGCATTACTGGAAAGATGAGATCAAAATGAAGAGTTTGGCACTGGTTTCATCTAATTCCTACTAACGAGTAAAAAGTAGTGATCGTTTTAAGATTAGGGACTAAACTGTAAAAACTTAAATTGCGGATAGGTCCTTGATGAAAATAACAAAGAAAGAAAAACACTGAATAGCGAACGTTCGTTTTTAATAGATCTAAGCAACGGACGTTCGGTGTTTAATAAAACCTAAGAAAAAACAGATCCAGGGTTTAAAAAATGATATAGGTTTAAAAAAACAGAAACAAAAACCGGCAAAAGACCGGCAGTCTTACCGGTTCGGTCGCGGGTTCGCCCGGCGGCGAACTCCGGCGGGCAGCGGTGGTGGCGTCGGCCGGCTAACGGCATCGGGGTGGTGGCTTGGGGTGACGACGGCGGCGGCTAGCGCGGGCGGGGAGGTGGAAACTCGCGCCCGCACACCTTGCACCATTTCTCTGTATGACGCCGGAATGACGGTCATGCCACACGAGCTGCCGCGGCGGAACCAACGATGATCTTTGCTGCGGCCGGGGCCGCGGTAAGGTGTGGAGATCAAAAAGGGAGCGCGGGGACAGCCCCACGTTGCTCCAGCGTCTTCGCGTGCGCCGTTGTTGATGGTGCCGTTGAAGGTGAGAGTAGCGATGAAGATGGCGCACTGCGCACGCTCTCAGGTTCGCGCAAGCGTTCCCCTACCTAGCGCGCCAAAGATGTCGTGGGATATCCGCGGCCACCTATGGGACCGGGTGGCCCCTTGCTGGTTCGGCAGGGGGACGTCGCATTGCACAAAGAGTAGATCAGCGTACGTCAGCGTGACAGAGAGCACACAAGCAATTTACCCAGGTTTGGGCCGCCGTGAGGTGTCAGACTCTACTCCTGCTTTGGTGGATTGAAGGTGGAATGAGTGAGGTGGTGCGTGGTACACTCGCCCGGCAGGGTTTGCCTCAGGGCCGCAGCGACTACGCACATATGGTGTAGTGGGTTCATCCAGCTTCCAACCCTTTCTATGGTTTCCATGGGCCTCCTTTTATAGATTAAGGGGTTACCACAGTGGCAAAGTAGTCGTTATGCACTGGTAAGATAGCAAACAGTGCTATCATACCTAACTCTGCAGGCTGACGGGGCGCATTAAATGCGCCGCTTAACGTCACATCGTTGGCTGCCCGGTAAGCCTTGCCGGGCTATCCCGACAGCTCCATGTCTGCCTGCTCGACATGTCGCAGGGCGGGTGTCATCTGCGGGTTCTTCCAGTAGGAACCGGCTGCCATGTGGCTAATGGCTTCCAGTTAATCATCCCACGGCTTGACACCGCATTGATTGACGACGTGGGTCATGCTTGAGTGTTCGGTGGGGCGGTTTGGCCTCCGCGAGCCCCCGGCAGGTCCGGCTGGGGCGTTTCTGCTGTCTGCTTTGGGGGTGGCCTCGTCCCTTGCCGAGCTCGCCTGTCCAACAAGGGAGGCCCTTTTCTTGGTGATTCATTGCTTCTCTGGCTTGGCCTCGATCTCCCTGCTCCGAGCTGGTTCTTCATCCCTCTCGATTCCTTGTACTCTTGCTCGCAGTTGTCTTGTCCGTGCATGAGTCAGGGGGGAAATGTATACCCCTGTGTACTTTCCCCAACAGTGTGGAATGAGTTCATTTTTATCATTAGGAACAACGATAATACCTCCCTTCTTAGGGACACAATGAACATGACTTACCCATCTACTATCAGTTATGGGATAGATTATACCTGCTTCCAGAAGTTTTAATATTTCCGTTCTTACCACTTCTGTCATTGTCGGATTCAACTGACGTTGGTGGTCAACAACGGGTTTAGCATCAGGTTCCATATTAATCTTATGCCTACATAGAGTGGGACTAATTCCCTTAAGATCATCAAGAGTATATCCAATAGCAGCTCGGTGCTTCCTCAGAATTTTCAATAATCTTTCTTCTTCATGTTCTGAAAGGTTAGCACTAATAATAACATGATATATCTTTTTCTCATCATGATAAGCATATTTAAAGTGTCAGGCAATTGCTTTAATTCAAACACATGATCACTTTTGGGTGGAGGAGGACCTCCTAGAGTTTCAATAGGTAAGTTGTGCTTAAGAAAGGTTGTTGTTCAAAGAAAATTCTATCTATTTCATTTCTTTCATGCATATGCAAGTCATTTTCACGGTCTAGCAAATATTGCTATAAATGATCAGTAGGAGGTACAACAATAGAAGCAAGACCAATTATTTCATCTTTACTAGGCAATCCCTTTTTATTAGGTTTTCTACTAAACTTGAAAAAATTAAACTCATGAGACTCATCACCGAAGCTAACACCGATAGTTTGTTTAGTACAGTCTATAGTAGCATTAACGGTGCTCAAGAAAGGTCTACAAAATATAATGGGACAAAAGTCATCTTGTGGGGAACCAAGGACTAGAAAAATAGTAGGATATTTGTTTTCCCACACAAGACTTCAACATCTCTAACAATCCCAAGTGGAGTGATGGTGTCTCTATTGGCAAGTTTAATAGTAACATCTAAGTCTTCTATTTCAGCAGGTGCTATGTCATTCATAATTTCTTGACACAGAGTAAAAGGAATAGCACTTACGCTAGCACCTATATCACATAAAGCATGGTAACAATGATCTCCTATTTTATCAGAGACAATAGGCATGCCTATAACAGGTCTATGTTTGTCTTTTGTACCGGGTTTAGCAATTCTTGTTGCTTCACCCATGAGGTAAATAACATGCCCATCAAGATTATCAACCAAGAGATCCTTAACCATAGCAACACTAGGTTCTACTTTGATTTGCTCAAGGGGTTTAGGTTCTTTAATATTACTTCTACGGACCATAGTTGAAACCTTAGCATGCTCTTTTATCTTAACACGAAAAGGTGGTTTCTCAATATAAGCAGTAGGAACAACTGGATCAACATTGTAAATGATAGTTTCTTCTTTAGCAACTATTGGTTCTTTGATTTCTTCTTTAATAGGGAGTGATATTTAAACCACTTCTCTTTAGGGAGATCAACATGAGTAGCAAAAGATTCACAAAAGGAGGCTACTATCTCAGAGTCAAGTCCATACTTAGTGCTAAACTTTTGAAAAGCATCAGTATTCATAAAATATTTAACACAATCAAACTTAAGCTTAATACCTGACTCTTTACCTTCATCGGGTTCCCAATCTTCAGAGTTGCGTTTAATTCTTTCTAAGAGATCCCACCAGAATTCAATAGTCTTCTTCATAAAAGAACCAGCACAAGAAGTATCAAGCATGGACCGATCATTATTAGAAAGCCGAGCATATAAGTTCTGAATAATAATTTCTCTTGAGAGCTCATGATTGGGGCATGAATATAACATTGACTTAATCCTCCCCCAAGCTAGAGCGATGTTTTCTCCTTCACGAGGCCAAAAATTATATATATATATAATTCTGATCAAGATGAACTAGATGCATAGGATATTTTTTTGGTGGAATTCCAGTTTCAAGCGATTCCAATTCCAAGATCCAATATCATCGGATGGCTATACCATTCCAATGCTCTTCCCTTCACAGATAAAGGGAAAACCTTCTTCTTAGATTCATCTCCGGGTAAACCTGCAAGCTTAAATAATCCACAAATTTCATCCACATATATCCAATGCATGTCAGGATGTTTGGTTCCATCTCCGGCAAAAGGATTAGCTAGCAGTTGTTCTATCATACCCAAAGGAATTTCATGTTCAACATTTTCAGTAAGTACTGCGGGTTGAGGGGTGACAAGTGAAGATACCCCAAACATACCCCTCAAAGGATTGTTCTCCATGGTGACAAGTGACAGTAAATTTCAGCACATAATAATAATTTTTACTTACCCATTTCCACTTACCAAGAGCGCTTCACTCCCCAGCAACGGCGCTAGAAAAGAATCTTGATGACCCACAAGTATTGGGGGTCAATCGTAGTCCTTTCGATAAGTAAGAGTGCCAAACCCAATGAGGAGAAGAAGGAAATGACAAGTGGTTTTCAGCAAGGTAATGTCTGCAAGCACTGAAATTGTCGGTAGTAGATAGTTTGATAACGAGATAATTTGTAACGAGCAAGTAACGGTAATGGTAAATAGTATGCAGCAAGTTAGCCCAATCCTTTTATGGCAAAGGACAGGCCAAAACGGTTTCTTATAATAAGCAAAGTGTTGTTGTGGGCACACGGGAATTTCATCTAGTCACTTCACCATATTGGTTTGATTTGTGTTCGTTACTTTGATAATTTGATATGTGGGTGGACCGGTGCTTAGGTGATGTTCTTACTTGAAAAAACCTCCTACTTATGATTAACCCCCTCACAAGCGTCTGCAACTACAAGAAAAGTATTAAGATAAAATCTAACCATAGCATTAAACACTTGGGTCCAAATTGGTCCCTTACGAAGTAGCGCATAAACTAGGGTTTAAGCTTATGTCACTCTAGCAACCCATAATCTAATAACTATTCCACAATGCATTCCCTTAGGCCCAAATATGGTGAAGTTTCATGTAGTCGATGTTCACATGACACCACTGAGGGAAACACAACATACATATCATCGAAATATCGAACACATATCAAGTTCATATGATTACTTGCAACATGACTTCTCCCATGACCTCAAGAACTAAAGTAACCACTCACAAGTAATAAACATGCTCATGATCAGAGGCGCATTGAATAGCATAATGGATCTGAGCATATAATCTTCCATCAAATAAATCATATAGTAATCAACTACAAGATGTAATCAACACTACTAGTCACCCACATGTACCAATATGAGGTTCCGGTACAAAGACTGAACACAAGAGATGAACTAGGGTTTGAGAGGAGATTGTGTTGGTGAAGATGTTGATGAAGATTGTTCTCCCCAAGATGAGAGGGATGTTGGTGATGACGATAGCTTCGATTTCCCCCTCCGGGAGGGAAGTTCCCCCGGCGGAATCGCTCCATCGAAGGGAAAAAGTCCTCCTGCCCAAGTTCCGCCTCGAGATGGCGGTGATCCCTCCCGAAAGTCCTCACTGTAATTATTTTAGGTCAAAATGACTTATATACCAGAAGATGGGCGCTGGAGGTGGGCCGAGGAGGGCACAACCCACTAGGTCGCGCGCGCCCAGGTGGGTTCTGCACACCTAGTGGGCCCCTCTGGTACTTATTTGCTCCAATAATTCTTAAATAATCCATAAAAAGTCCCCGTGAAGTTTCAGCTCATTTGGAGTTGTGCATAATAGGTAGCCTGACGTTGCTTTTTCAGGTCCAGAATTCCAGTTGCCGGTATTCTCCCGCTTGATGTAAACCTTGAATATTATGAGAGAAAAGGCATTAGAATTACTCCAAAAGGCATTATTATGCATAAAAACATTATAAATAACAGTAGAAAAACATGATGCAAAATGTACGTATCAATAAACAATATGGAAAATAGACCCAAGGGCCATAGGTTTCACTAGAGGCTTCTCTCTTGAATAAAATATATGGTGGGTAAGCAAATTACTCTCGAGCAATTGATAGAAAAGTGCAAAGTTATGACGATATCTAAGGCAATGATCATGAATATAGGCATCACATCCATGACAAGTAGACCGAAACGATTATG
Organism: Secale cereale; assembly: GCA_902687465.1. NCBI lineage: Eukaryota > Viridiplantae > Streptophyta > Magnoliopsida > Poales > Poaceae > Secale > Secale cereale. The sequence continues at coordinate 500,167,199 of LR738713.1, forward strand.
CATCTACTAGTATTACTCCACACATCGACCGCTATCCAGCATGCATCTAGAGTATTAAGTTCATAAGAACAGAATAATGCCTTAGGCAATATGACATGATGTAGAGGGGTAAACTCAAGCAATATGATATAAAACCTATCTTTTTATCCTTGATGGCAAAAATACAATACGTGCCTCGCTACCCTTTCTGTCATCGGGTAAGGACACCGCAAGATTGAACCCAAAACTAAGCATGTCTCCCATTGCAAGAACTACCAATCTAATTGGCCAAACTAAACCAATAATTCAAAGAGAAATACAAAGATATCAAATCACGCATATAAGAATTCAGAGAAGATTCAAATAATATTCATAGATAATCTGATCATAAATCCAGAATTCATCGGATCTTGACAAACACGCCGCAAAAGAAGATTACATCGAATAGATCTCCAACAACATCGAGGAGAACATTGTATTGAAGATCAACGAGAGAGAAGAAGCCATCTAGCTACTAGTTATTGACCCATAGAATTGTGGTAAACTACTCACGCATCACCGGAAGGGCAGCAAGGTTGATCTCATGAAGTCAGTGACCTGCGGCGGTGGAAAAGTATTTTCATGGATGCCTTTAGGGTTTCGGGAATATTTATGAATTTCTAGGACAAAGAAGGGGGTTAGGGGTTCTCCGAAGGGGACACAAGCCCTAGGGGTGCCCCCTAGGGCGCGCCCCCTCGCTTGTCATCTCCTCCGGGAATCTCTGACTTGGACTCCAAGTCCTACGTGTGTCTGCTGGTCCAAGAAAAATCATTGCGAAAGTTTTATTCCGTTTGGACTCCGTTTGATATTCCTTTTCTGCGAAACTCAAAAACAAGGAAAAAAACAAAAACTAGCATTGGGCTCTAGGTTAATAAGTTAGTCCGAAAAATAATATAAAATAGCATATTAATGCATATGAAACATCCAAAGTTGATAATATAATAGCATGGAACAATAAAAAATTATAGATACCTTGGAGAAGTATCAAGCATCCCCAAGCTTAATTCCTGCTCATCCTCGAGTAGGTAAATGATAAATACAGAATTTTTGATGTGGAATGCTACCTAGCATATTTAGCAATGTATTTCTTCTTTATTTGGCATGAATGTTCAGATCCATATTATTCAAAACCAAAGTTCATTGATATCAAAACAATAATACTTCAAGCATACTAGAAAAAATTATGATGCTTCAAAAATAACATGGCTCAAGAAATTTATCCCTATAAAATCATATGGTCTTGTTATGCTCCCTCTTCTTAGCACAAGGTATAAGTCATGCCCACCCCGGTGTCAGCCAAGCAATTGTATTCATACATTTACATTCTTAAACTTTTTCAACTCTTCACGCAATACATGAGCATGAGTGCTAGGCTTCTCGCCCCTCGTTGGTTACCCCAAGTGGAAGGTGTGAGATGTAGTGTTGCGGAAGTTTTTACCTTGGCAAAGATACCAAGGATCGAATCCCCAGAGACTCCTAGGTTCAACAAGAAGGTGTCAACTGCTACGGCGCCAAATATTAGCAATCAACGTGGACCTGCACACAGATACAAATAACTTTGCTCCCAACGAGTACAGAGAGGTTGTCAATCCCTCCGGCCTTGTAGTTCACAAAGGATTAAACGCAAGTGATAGTAGTGATAGATATAATTGCAATAGTAAATAAAAGCGAAAAGTAAATAGCGGATGTGATCAATGATGGTAATATGGACCAGAGTCTCATGATGTTCACTAGTGATGTCTCTCTCCCAAAAGACGATAAAACAGCTATGTGAGGTAAACGAATTACAGTTGGGCAATTGACAGGACCATGTGCGCAAACCAATGCTGACTACATTGCAAGAAAGGTTGAGGTTCAAAGCATGGGCGGTACGCCAAAGTAAGTAGACCGAAATCCATCAATATCTACTACTAATCATCCACCTTGAGATATCTATCCAGAACATCTCGCTGGTATTAAGTTGCGAGTCCCACCCATAGTGTAAACTCAATGCAACAGACAATTGCATTAAAAGAACTTTGCGTAAAGTAAACAATCCTTGCACCTGCGGGCACAAGCACCATTGTTTTCCCCCTTGTGGCAACAACACATCCCCTAGACTCATGTTTCTGTCACTCAAACTAGTCATCGAGGGGCATGAACCCACAATCAAGCATAACGTTCCCTCTTGGATTCACTACCTATTAATTGGCCAAAGCAATAAATAACAACGGAGAACATGCAAGAATTACTTACGAACATAAATATAAAAGAGGTAGATCAAATATATTACTCAAGCACAATCTGAACATAATCTCATAATCCATCGGATCCCAGCAAACTCATCATAGCAACAGCAAAAGGATTACATATGTGCCTCGATCATGTAGGGCAGCTCACGAGGACTAATTAGTGAAGAACAAGAACGGGAGGAGAACATCACATAGCTACTGGTCATGGACTCATGGTCCAAGGGAGACTACTCACAACTCATTCGGGAGGCGTCCATGGTGGTGGAGAGGCTCCCGGTGGTGATCCTCCCCTCCGGCAGGGTGCCGGGAAGAGTTCTCCTGGTTCTCCCGATCTTGGAAGAGGCGGCGGCGGCGGAACAGAGATGGGATCGCGAAAAGAGTTCCTCCCTCAAGGGTTTCGGGAGACGCTTTAAATATATGCCAAAGGGGGGCATCGGAGGAGCCTCGGGGGGCCCAGGCACCCCCCCGGCGCGGCCCAGGGGGGGCGCGCCGCCAGGGCGCCTGGAGCCCTGGTGCCCCCCCCCCCCGCTGTCCTTCGGGCGCACGGTAGTTTCTGGAACGCTGATTTTTTATATAATTTTTCTGGATTTTTCCTGGCAGTTCTCGTAACGTGAAAACCTGAAATACAAAAACAGCCGAAAACAGAAACTGGCACTGGGGTGCACTGAGTTAATAGGTTAGTCCAAATATGATCAAAAGTGTATGGAAGTGTATAAATATCATAGCAATATCACCCAAAAGAGGCATGGAGCAAGCAGAAATTATAGATACGTTTTGGACGTATCAACATCCCCAAGCTTAATTCCTGCTCGTCCTCGAGTAGGTAAATGATAACAAGAATAATTTCTTTGGTGACATGCTAATAACCATATAGGACTTTTTCATAGTCATATGACAAAAGCTTACTGAGACAATGAATCTGTAGTAATTAAGTTGCCTCATGAGAAAATCACAAAGAACTGAAAGTTTTACAATATGATACTGAAACATCAAATAGATTTGCAATGAACATGATGTGCAAATATGATAAAGTGATATCTAGCTTGCCCCCTTTAGTGAAGCAAAACATAAATGCAGGGGCACCTCCAAGGTTTAAGTGATGACTAGATACAATAATTTCAGAATAAACGATATCACAATCATGCAAAAGACAATGCTACTTTGGGACAATGCACATTACACTCAGAATGACAATCATGCTAGAGCTTTTTATTTTGAAGAAAGAAGGTGGAGACTCAACATAAAAGTAAAAGAATGGCCCTTCGCAGAGGGAAGCAGGGATTACTCATGTGCTAGAGCTTTTTATTTTGAAAACATAGAAACAATTTTGTCAACAGTAGTAGTACTTCATATGTGTTATGCATAAGACATCCTATAAGTTGCAAGCCTCATGCATCGAATACCAATAGTGCTCGCACCTTGTCCTAATTAGCTCGGATTTCCATGGATTGTCATTGCATTACATATGTTTCAACCAAGTGTCACAAAGGGGTACCTCTATGTCACATGTACAAAGGTCCAAGGAGATAGATCACATTTGATTTCTCGTTTTTGATAGATCTCAACTTGAGGACATCCATACCGGGACAACATAGAAAATAGATAATGGACTCCTCTTTAATGCTTAAGCATATTCTCATAAGAGATTAAGGATTAATGTCCAAGCTAAAACTTCCACCATGATACATGGCTTTGGTTGGCGGCCCAATGTTCTTCTCTAACAATATGCATACTCAAACCATTCAACCCATGGCAAATCACCCTTACTTTAGACAAGACGAACATGCATAGCAACTCACATGATATTCAACAAAAGTGTAACAGTTGATGGCATCCCCAGAAACATGTTTACCGCTCAGCAAGCAACTTATAAGAAAATAAGATACATAAGCAACATATTATTTATCACAATAGTTTTTAAGCTACTTTCCCATGAGCTATGTATTGCAAAAACTGAAGGTTTTAAAGGTAGCACATGTAAATTTACTTGGAGTGGCGGTGAAATACCACATATAGGTAGGTATGGTGGACTCATATGGCATAACTGGTTTAAAAGGATGTAGATGCACAAGCAGTCAGTCCGCTTAGTACAGGTGGAGGTTAGCAAAAGACTGGGAGCGACCAACTAAGAGAGCAATGACGGTCATAATCATGCAGAGCGACAAAGCAACATTGAATCAGGCATGGTAGTTATATCGCTACTCAGAAATAAAAGATCATCAAGGCTTGACAGACTTTCTTTACAGTCTTAAATATGCGTGAGCATACGCCAAGTCAATCAAAATAAATTCTCGAAGGAAGATATTACTAAACCATACCACATCATAGGCAAACAATTCATGTTGGTACTCCAATAACACATTGGGAATCCCTCAGCTATTTGAGACTAACCATAAGAAAACATGAACTACTAAGCGCCATCATGCACGTAGCATCTTTATCATAGACATATCAACCAATGCAACGGAAGCAAACTCTCTTAATAAGGTGAGCATGGTAATTAAAGAGAGTTCAAGCAACCAACTAAACAAAAGCTCTTTGAAAAGATAAGCATGAAAGCTAAGAGCTGAACATGATAGTAGCTATTAAAAGACAAAGAACACACACAGCAAGGATAGACATGAAAAATTCTATGTTATGTTCTAGGTAGAAGTGGAGCGTGTTTCTCTCCCACATAAAGAAAGATGAGTTCCGACTCGTTATGAAAAACTAAAAAGGAAACTAAAAGCAAGACGCTCCAAGCATAGCACATAACACATGAAGTGATTAAAATATAGGGGAACGAAAGACGAACTGATAATGTTGATGGAGAAGGGGATGCATGGGGGCATCCCCAAGCTTAGACGCTTGAGTCTCCTTGAATATTTCTTGGGGGTGCATGGGTGCATCCCCAAGCTTGAGCGCTTGACACTCCTGGATCTTTTTATCATCTTCCCTCACACACTTGAAAACTCCCTTCATACATAACTCATCATAATCTGATTAGCGAGGTTAGTACCCATAATAAAATAATTGTACCTTGCTGGAAATAAAGATATTCTTGAAGGTCTACTGTTTCTCAAGATTGCCAAAAGGTTTTTGCAAAGAAAAAGCAAGCTCTTGGTTTGCAAAATGAAGGAAAAGCAAAACAGGACAGAATCTGTGAAAAACAGAACAACAGGTAGTAATTGATTTGTTCGGGGCACTTCTGCAACTCTAATCAAAAAACTCAGAACAGACGCACGAAAGACAATTATATAGATCACGCTGTCGAAAAAATTCAGACCAAAAAGATGAACTGGTGATTTTATACGAATTTTTCTATCCAAGGACAGAATCTGTTTCCTGGACAACACCTCACAACTTTTGAACTTTCTAGCAATCAGAGGCTACACTTGGCACAAAATTGGAAAGCAAAGATACAATGATGATGCTACAGTAGTAACAAACATCAAGACACAACAAAAGCAAAATAAAAATTTATTCATGTGGGCTGCCTCCCAAAAGCGCTTTCTTTTATGCCTTTAAGCTAGGCATAATGCATATAGATCAAGCTGTATCAATTGAACCATCATCAATATCATCAAAAAGCTCTTCAATAATACAACTAGTCTTAAGAGGAATTTCAAATAAAGGCCTCATAGAGATACTTCTAGGTAGAAGACCAAAAGGATAAAAGTCAAGGGAAGATTCATTTATAAATTCATCAAAGACAGGTGTTTCTTCCAAAGTCTTTACAGTTTCAACCCCTTTGGCAATAGGTGGATTACTTTTAGAGCGGGGAGCCTTTGGAACGTGAACGAACTTAGGCTCCTTATTTGCCGGAGTTTCTACCTTTTTGGTTTTGATTGAGGAGAAGGTGGTTCCTAGAGTATCAAAGTTATCCTCAATCTTGTCTATCCTAGAAGAGTCCAAGTCATGGGATTTGACGGTCTCCAAAATTTTGAAAATTTTATGCATGGAGCTATCAAGTCTATTCAAATTCCCTTGGATCTTACGATCCAACTCATTTATCTTATTAATGCTTGGCATCTCTAGCTCTATCTTTTCAAGTTTTTTCATAATGTGAGCTAGGGTGATGTCCTCTCGAATGCTAACAACAGGGAGATTCCCAACAATATTTTCAATAATACTAAGGGACTCCCAAACTGGGGCCTCTAGGAAATTCCCATTGATAGCAGTATCTAGAATAAACCTATTCCAAGAAGTAATTCCAACATAAAAATTTCTAAGCAGGATAGTAGTAGGTTGCTTCTTGGTGGCTCTTTTTTGTGAATCATTAATTCTATACCAAGCATCTTTCAAACTTTCCACACCTCTTTGTTTAAAGGTGAGAACTTCTACCTCGTCAAAGACAAAAGGACCCGACATAATGACAACTAAAGAACGAGATAACTATTTTTGTGATTTTCGATAAAAGATACTAAAGCAAAACTGAAAGGTAAACTAACAAGACTAAAAGCAAAGGTAAAAGATAGCGTGCAACTCCCCTATCTTGAAGAGTGGAGTCCCCGGCAACGGCGCCAGAAAAACTCTTGCTAGGCTTCTCGCCCCTCGTTGGTTACCCCAAGTGGAAGGTGTGAGATTTAGTGTTGCAGAAGTTTTTCCCTTGGCAAAGATACCAAGGATCGAATCCCCAGAGACTCCTAGGTTCAACAAGAAGGTGTCAACTGCTACGGCACCAGATATTAGCAATCAACGTGGACCTGCACACAGATACAAATAACTTTGCTCCCAACGAGTACAGAGAGGTTGTCAATCCCTCCGGCCTTGTAGTTCACAAAGGATTAAACGCAAGTGATAGTAGTGATAGATATAATTGCAATAGTAAATACAAGCGAAAAGTAAATAGCAGATGTGATCAATGATGGAAATATGGACCGGAGTCTCATGATGTTCACTAGTGATGTCTCTCTCCCAAAAGACGATAAAACAGCTATGTGAGGTAAACGAATTACAGCTGGGCAATTGACAGGACCATGTGCGCAAACCAATGCTGACTACATTGCAAGAAAGGTTGAGGTTCAAAGCATGGGCGGTATGCCAAAGTAAGTAGACCGAAATCCATCAATATCTACTACTAATCATCCACCTTGAGATATCTATCCAAAACATCTCGCTGGTATTAAGTTGCGAGTCCCACCCATAGTGTAAACTCAATGCAACAGACAACTGCATTAAAAGAACTTTGTGTAAAGTAAACAATCCTTGCACCCGCGGGCACAAGCACCGTTGTTTTCCCCCTTGTGGCAACAGCACATCCCCTAGACTCATGTTTCTGTCACTCAAACTAGTCATCGAGGGGCATGAACCCACAATCAAGCATAACGTTCCCTCTTGGAGTCACTACCTATTACTTGGCCAAAGCAATAAATAACAAAGGAGAACATGCAAGAATTTCTTACGATCATAAATATAAAAGAGGTAGATCAAATATATTACTCAAGCACAATCTGAACATAATCTCATAATCCAACGGATCCCAGCAAACTCATCATAGCAACAGCATAAGGATTACATATGTGCCTCGATCATGTAGGGCAGCTCACGAGGACTAATTAGTGAAGAACAAGAACGGGAGGAGAACATCACATAGCTACTGGTCATGGACTCATGGTCCAAGGGATACTACTCACAACTCATCCGGGAGGCGTCCATGGTGGTGGAGAGGCTCCCGGTGGTGATCCTCCCCTCCGGCAGGGTGCCGGGAAGAGTTCTCCTGGTGCTCCCGATCTTGGAAACGGCGGCGGCGGCGGAACAGAGATGGGATCGCGAAAAGAGTTCCTCCCTCAAGGGTTTCGGGAGACGCTTTAAATATATGCCAAAGGGGGGCATCGGAGGAGCCTCGGGGGGCCCAGGCGCCCCCCCGGCGCGGCCCAGGGGGGGCGCGCCGCCAGGGCGCCTGGAGCCCTGGTGCCCCCCCCCCCCCGGCTGTCCTTCGGGCGCACGGTAGTTTCTGGAACGCTGATTTTTTATATAATTTTTCTGGATTTTTCCTGGCAGTTCTCGTAACGTGAAAACCTGAAATACAAAAACAACCGAAAACAGAAACTGGCACTAGGGTGCACTGAGTTAATAGGTTAGTCCAAATATGATCAAAAGTGTATGGAAGTGTATAAATATCATAGCAATATCACCCAAAAGAGGCATGGAGCAAACAGAAATTATAGATACGTTTTGGACGTATCAGTGAGCCATGGACATAGCACTATGGGTGGTATAGAAGGTGGTAGTAGACAAAAAGTAGGGAGAAAGTCTCACATCAACTAGGCAAATTAATTCACTATGGAGATGTCCATCTGTCGATATTAATGTCAGTGAGTAGGGATTGTCGTGTAACGGATGCACTAGAGCTATAAGTGTATGAAAGCTCAAAAGAAAACTAACTGGGTGTGCATACAACCTGCTTTCTCATGAAGACCTAGGGCATTTGGGGAATCCCAACGTTGGAATATACAAGCCAAGTTCTATAATGAAAAATTCCCACTAGTAATATATGAAAGTGTCAAAATAGGAGACACTCTACAATGAAGAAAATGGTGTTACTTTGAAGCACAAGTGTGGAAAAGGATAGTAACACCATCCCTTCTCTCTTTTTCTCTCATTTTTTTGGAGACTCCTCTTTTTTATTTTTTATTTCGGGATCTTTGGTCTCTTTTATTTGGGCTCTTTTTGGCCTCTTTTATTTATAACCTCACATGGGACAATGTTCTAATAATGATGATCATCACACCTTTATTTACTTACAACTCAAAATTACGACTCGATGGTGAACTCAAACATTATGACGGAATGGTGGAGTTACATGGAAATATATCTCGGAATGGCTATGAAAATGCCATGAAAGGTAGGTATGGTGGTTGTTTTGACGAAAGGTGTAAGGTGGGTTTGATGCACCGCCGAAAGTTGCGCAATACTAGAGTGGCTAGCAATGGTGGAAGGGTGAGAGTGCATATAATCCATGGACTCAATATTAGTCATAAAGAACTCACATACTTATTGCAAAAAGTTTATTAGCCCTCGAAGCAAAGTACTACTATGCATGCTCCTAGGGGAGAGATTGGTAGGATTTAACCATCGCGTGCCCCCGACTTTCAAACAAAGGAAGACAATCAAGAATAAATCACACTCCAGCTTCATCACATAACTAGAAGACCATACGTACATGCTACGGGAATCACGAACCTTAACACAATTATCTCTTTAACCACACAACTTACTACTAGCATGACTCTAAGAGCATCTCCAGCCACGCCCCCAACAGGCCCTCCCCCGGTGTTTTTTCATCGTCGGCGCCTAAAAAACGGCCCAGTAGCGGCCCGAGGCGCCCGTTTTTCTCCGGTTTCGGCCGAAAGTGGCGCCGGCGGAGCCATGCCGAACCCGGCGCGCTGGGGGCGCCAAGGGACGCGGTTTTGGCATGAACGGGTATGGGCCCGATGTGTCGGTGAGACACCGCCTCGTCGTCCTCATCGCCTTGGTTCCCGTGGGAATCAATGCCAAGGCTGGCCAAGGCTGCCGCGCCGGTCAGCCTCCATTGATGCCTCACGGACGGCGAGCTGGAGGCACCAGCAACGCGCGTCCCGCAACGCGTCGCCCGGCATGCAGGCTTCCCCGTCGGGCTGTCCAACCCCCACCACGGGTCGGCAACCCTGGTCAGGGGTGCAGCAAGGACGATGGCGGCTCCGGCGAGGTGTGCGACGACAATGGCGGCGACGACACGCATTTCTACAGGCTCCTCGGCATGTAGATGGCGGACGGCGTCTGCGGCGTAGGAGGGCTAGGCGTTTCAAGGCATAGTTTGTATGTTCATTTGTTTTTGTACAAATTTCTTTGAATTATCGCCGAGTTTGTGCCAGATCGCTAAGCATGCTTAAATTTTTATGAAATACGCCAAGTTCGCGCGATTTTTGTGGCCACCGGGGGGAAGTCGACTGGGAACGCAATCACCCCAGGCGCCAGGAAAGCGCCGGTTCGGCCCCAGGAGGCTCTTTTTCGGCATCCTGGGGGGGGACGGCTGGAGATGCTCTAATATCACCATCTTAATATCTCAAAAACAGTTGCAAGGAATCAAACTTCTCATAAATTCAATGCTCTTTATAAAAAGTTTGTATTATACCCGCTTTGGATGCCTATCATATTAGGACTAAATTCATAACCCAAGCAAATTACCATGTTGTTTAGAGAATCACAAAATAATATAAGTGAAGCATGAGAGTTCATCAATTTCTTCAAACTAAACATCATCGCAGTGCTCAAAAAGATATAAGTGAAGCACTAGAGCAACTACCCTAGCTCAAAAGATATAAATGAAGCACAAAGGGTACTCTAATAAATTCATGATTAATGTGTGTCCCTCTCAAAAAGATGTGCTCAATGAGGATGATTGTGGCAAACTAAAAAGCAAATACTCAAATCATACAAGACACTCCAAGCAAAACACATATCATGTAGTGAATAAAAATATAGCCTCAATTAAATTTACTGATGGATTGAAGACGAAAGAGGGGATGCCATCCGGGGCATCCCCAAGCTTAGATGCTTGTTGTCCTTGAGTATTACATTGGGGTGCCTTGGGCATAGACAAGCTTAGGCTCTTGCCACTCCTTATTCCATAGTCCATCAAATCTTTACCCAAAACTTGAAAACTTTACAACACAAAACTCAACAGAAAACTCGTGAGATCCGTTAGTAAAATAAAATCTAATCCTTACATGTAGTTACCGTTGTGAACTCATTCTTATTTTATATTGATGTTATATCAACTGTATTCTAACTTCTCCATGGTTCATACCCCCCAATACTACCCATAGATGCATCAAAATAAGCAAACAACACAAGAAAACAGAATCTATCTTAAACAGGGTAGTCTGTAAAGATGCAAATTATAGTAAAACATTTGAATCACTAACAATTCTGAAAAAAATAGGAAATAGTGGGAAATTTGCAGATCCGAAATATGTAAAAAAATCAGAATTTTATCACGTACCAATAATAAAAAAGAATTCAAACACTGGGAGCAAAAGTTTCTATTTTTCAGCAAAACCAATTTATTATCTTCCAAATCATCCCAAAGGTCTTACTTGGCACAAACACTAATAAAAATTAGAAAAACTTATATAACTAGAGGCTATATGATAGATTTATTCAAGAACAGCAAGAAAAAATAAAAACCAAAATAAAATTGGGTTGCATCCCAACAAGCGCTATTGTTTAACGCCCCTAGCTAGTCATAAAGCAACGATCTATGTATTGTCATAGTAGTAAGGGAGATCATCCATGCTCATCTCATGCTCCCTTCTTTCAGCGGCAAGTTTTCTTTGTGGTAAACAAAATTTGTCAAAAGGGCTAAATTTAATGGGATACAGATCCCTAAGATCAAGTTTGGGAGGAATAGGTTCCTCCTTCGGCCCCCTATACCCTATAACCAACTCATCATTATAAGTGTTCCTTTGATGAAAAGTCAGAAGCCTATCTCTCAAAACAAACCCTAACCCGTTGTTTTGTATAGCAAAATTTTCATTAAGTTCGGAAAGCTTATCGACCAAAACCTCGGTAGGTACTCTTTTCCTCAAATTTTCATTATAGGCAACATAATTAGGAGATTGCAATCTCATTATTTCCTCTTGATTAAAAAGGATCTCCTCTATGGGGGACAACCACCATTTATTTTGTAATTAGTAATCATTTCGCTAGCCTCTTTCATGATAAATCTAAACTCGTGAGCTAGGAATATAGCGGTGCGCTTAACATAAGAATGCTGGATATTAGAAAACTCTAGAAAAATCCTTTGTATGCAAGGATGCATATGAACAAATTGTCTTTCAAGTTCAATAATAAGAAAAGTTATTGCATCCGCAAGGCTGTTAGTTTTATTAAGAATAGATCCTCCTAGCGTAGGTAGTGCACCGGCACAAGTAAAGAAATCTTGAATAACACCTTTTCCAATAATATTGCCACCACCCACACGATTTTTTTTGTTTTTACGATAGTAGGCTCTTCTTCATGAGGATAATCATTAGAAAAATCATCAAACTTTCCTCTAAGATATTTGCTATCCTTATCAATGATAACATCCCCGGATTCAGACATGATAGCAAAGAGGTTTAGCACACAAGCAAACAAAAAGACAAACTGAAACATGGTGAATAAAAAGGCAAATATTTTTGTGTTTTTTAAATGCTTTAGAAGTGGGGGAGATAAAAACGAGAGGCAAATTGTAAACAATGTAAGTGCAATAGATGAGAGTTTACGACAAGTACTTGGTAGGCTTGATGTAGATCACCCCGGCAACGGCGCCAGAAATTCTTCCTGCTACTTCTTGAGCTTGCGTTGATTTTTCCATTGAAGAGGAAAGGATGCCGCAGCAAAGTAGAGATAAGTATTTCCCTCAGTTGAGAACCAATGTATCAATCCAGTAGGAGGTACAAGCAAGTCCCTAATATATGCAGCTGCACAAACTAACAAACACTTGCACACAACGCGAAACGGGGTTGTCAATCCCTTCAACGTCACGAACAAGAGTGAGATCTGATAGAGATATGATAAACAAAATAAAGTAAATAGAACTCGGTGAGGTATTTTTGTGTCTTTGATTATGTAGATATGAATAAACAATATGGAAAATAGACCCGGTGGCCATAGATTTCACTAGAGGCTTGTCTCTTGAATAAAGCATACGGTGGGTAAACAAATTACTGTCGAGCAATTGATAGAAAAGTGCAAAGTTATGATGATATCTAAGGCAATGATCATGAATATAGGAATCACGTCCGTGACAAGTAGAACGAAATGATTTTGCATCTACTACTATTACTCCACACATCGATCGCTATCCATCATGCATCTAGAGTATTAAGTTCATAAGAACAGAGTAACGCCTTAAGCGAGATGACATGATGTAGAGGAATAAACTCAAGCAATATTATATAAACCCCATATTTTTATCCTTGATGGCAACAATACAATACGTGCCTCCCCCTTCTGTCACTGGGTAAGGACACAGCAAGATTGAACCCAGAACGAAGCACCTCTCCCGTTGCAAGAACTACCAATCTAGTTGGCCAAACCAAACCAATAATTCGAAGAGAAATACAATGATATAAAATGATGCATATAAGAATTCAGAGAAGATTCAAATAATATTCATAGATAATCTGGTCATAAATCCACAATTCATTGGATCTCGACAAACACACCGCAAAAGAAGATTACATCGAATAGATCTCCAAGAACATCGAGGAGAACATTGTATTGAAGATCAAAGAGAGACAAGAAGCCATTTAGCTACTAGCTATGGGCATGTAGGTCTGTGGTAAACTATTCACGCATCATCGAAAGGGCAGCACGGTTGATGTAGAAGCCCTCCGTGATCGAATCACCCTCTGGCAGAGTACCAGAAAAGGTCCCCAGATGGGATCTCACGAAGTTAGAGACCTACGACGGTGGAAAAGTATTTTCGTGGATACCTTTAGGGTTTCGGGAAAATTTCTGAATTTTTAGGCCAAAGAAGGGGCAGGGGATCTCCGAGGGGGCCACAAGCCCTAGGGGCGCCCCCTAGGGCGCGTCCACTGGTGTGTCGTCTCCTCGGGAACTCTCTGACTTGGACTCCAAGTCCTATGTGTGTCTTCTGGTCCAAGAAAAATCATCGTAAAAGTTTTATTCCATTTGGAGTATGTTTGATATTCCTTTTCTGCGAAACTTAAAAACAAGGAAAAAACAAAAACTGGCATTGGGCTCTAGGTTAACTAGTTAGTCCCAAAAATAATATAAAATAGCATATTAATGCATATAAAACATCCAAAGTAGATAATATAATAGCATGGAATAATCAAAAATTATAGACACGTTGGAGACATATCACATAGCTAGACTATATGATTTTGTAGGGATAACTTTCTTTGACCATGTTATTTTGAGAAGACATGATTGCTTTATTAGTGTACTTGAAGTATTATTGTTTTTATGTCAATATTTAAATTTTGTTTTGAATATTATGGATCTGAAAGTTCATGCGACAATAAAGAAGATTACATTGATAAATATGTTAGGTAGCATTCACATTTCATAAATTATTTCTTTTATCATTTACCTACTCGAGGACAAGCAGGAATTAAGCTTGGAGATGCTGATATGTTTCCAACGTATCTATAATTTATGAAGTATCCATGCCATGTTTGCAACAATTTTATATGGTTTTGGTACGATTTGATTAGAACTAACCCAGACTAACGATATTTTCGGCAGAACTATAGTGGTGTCATTTTTGTCCAGAAATAAAAGTTTTCGGAATGGGCTGGAAATTTACGGTGATTTTTATGGACCAAAAGAGACCCCGGAGCACCGGAGCTAGGCCAGGGAGTGAACTAGGAGTCCACAACCCTAGGGGGCGCCCCTGGCTTCTGGGCCCCTCGAGCCTCCCCCTGACGTGAGACCGACGCTAAAAGTTCCTATAAATGCCAAAACCCCTAGAAAGAACCCTAGATCGGAAGTTCCGCCGCCACAAGCCTCTGAGTCCTTGAAAAACCAATCTAATCCCGTTCCAGCACCCTGCCAGCGGGGGAAATCATCACCGGAGGCCATCTTTATCATCCCGGCGGCCACCATGATGAGGAGGGAGGAGTCTACCCTCGAGGCTAAGGGTATGTACCAGTAGCTATGTGTTTGATCTCTCTTTCTCTCTTGTATTCTTGATTTTTCATGATCTTGATGTACCACGAGCTTTGTTATTATAGTTGGATCTTCTGGGGTTCTTCCCTCTCTACCTTGTGATGAATTGAATCTTTTCTTGGAGGTTTTGTTATGTCGGATTGAATACTTTGGATGTGAGAGCACTTGATGTATGTCTTCCAATGGGATATTCGAGGTGACAACGGGATGTTCTATTGATCCACTTGATGTATGTTTTGGTTATCAACTTGTGGATTCCCTCATGACATTGGGGTAGTATATGCATAGGGGTTGTTACGCATTTTCATAATCCTTTCTCCGGTAGAAATCTCGGGATACTCTTGAAGTTCTTTGTGTTGGATTGAATATTATGAATCTGAGATTGTGTGATGCACACCGTACAATTAGCCCACAGATACTTGTGGTGACATTGGACTAACTAGGTGACATTTGGGTTGATTGATGTGTGCCATATGGTGTTATTTTAGTGCGAACTCTAGGGTTGTTTGCGAAACTTATAGGAATAGCCCAATAGATCGATCAGAAAGAATAACTTTGAGGTGGTTTCGTACCCTACAAGTAATTTCATCGTATGTTCTCCGCGATAGGAACTTTGGAGTGATTTTTCGTTGCATGATGAGGGATTATTATATGATCCAATTATGCTATCGTTGTTGAGAGAACTTGCACTAGTGAAAGTATGAACCCTAATCCTTGTTTCCAGGCATTTCAATACCATTTTTGATCACCTTTATCACTTGCTACCTCGCTGTTTTTATTTATTCAGATTATAAAAACATGTATCTACTATCCATATTACACTTGTTGCACCATCTCTTTGCCGAACTAGTGCACCTATACAATTTACCATTGTATTTGGTGTGTTGGGGACACAAGAGACTCTTTGTTATTTGGTTGTAGGGTTGTTTGAGAAAGAGCATCTTCATCCCACGCCTCCCACAGATTGCTAAACCTTAGGTCATCCACTTGAGGGAAATTTGCTATTTTCCTACGAAACTGTGCGCTTGGAGGCCTAACATGAGTCTACAAGAAGAAGGTTGTGAAGGAAATATGCCCTAGAGCCAATAATAAAGTTATTATTTATTTCCTTATATCATGATAAATGTTTATTATTCATGCTAGAATTGTATTAACTGGAAACTTAGTACATGTGTGAATACATAGACAAAACAGAGTGTCCCTAGTATGCATCTACTAGACTAGCTCATTGATCAAAGATGGTTATGTTTCCTAGCCATAGACATGAGTTGTCATTTGATCAATGGGGTCACATCATTAGGAGAATGATGTGATGGACAAGACCCATCCGTTAGCTTAGCACTATGATCGTTTAGTTTTACTGCTATTGGTTTCTTCATGACTTATACATGTTCCTATGACTATGAGATTATGCAACTCCCGAATACCAGAGGAACACCTTGTGTGCTATCAAATGTCACAATGTAACTGGGTGATTATAAAGATGCTCTACAGGTGTCTCCGAAGGTGTTCGTGGTGTTGGCATAGATCAAGAATAGGATTTGTCACTCCGAGTGTCGGAGAGGTATCTGTGGGCCCTCTCGGTAATACACATCATAATAAGCCTTGCAAGCAAATGACTAATGAGTTAGTCACGAGATGATGTATTACGGAACGAGTAAAGAGACTTGCCAGTAACGAGATTAACCAGGTATTGTGATATCGATGATCGAATCTTGGGCAAGTAACATACCGATGACAAAGGGAACAACGTATGTTGTTATGTGGTTTGACCGATAAAGATCTTCGTAGAATATGTAGGAGCCAATATAAGCATCTAGGTTCCGCTATTGGTTATTCACCGGAGATGAGTCTCAGTCATGTCTACATAGTTCTCGAATCCGTAGGGTCCGCACGCTTAACGTTTGATGACGATCGGTATTATGAGTTTATGTGTTTTGATGTACCCAAGGTAGTTCGGAGTCCCGGATGAGATCGGGGACATAACGAGGAGTCTCGAAATGGTCTAGACGTAAAGATTGATATACTGGACGACTATATTCAAACATCGGAAAGGTTCCTAGTGATTCAGGTATTTTTCGGAGTACCGGAGAGTTACGGGAATTCGTCGGGGAGTATATGGGCCTTATTGGGCTTTAGGGAAAAGAGAGAGAGAGGAGGCTACACCCCCCCCAAGGCTTAGTCCGAATTGGACTAGGGGGAGGGGCTGCGCCACCTCCTTCCTTGTCTTATCTTTTCCCTTTCCTTCTCTCCTACTCCTACTACTTGGAAGGGCTCCTAGTTCTACTAGGAAAGGGGGAATCCTACTCCTGGTGGGAGTAGGACTCCCCTAGGGCGCGCCATAGAGAGGCCCGGCCCTCCCCCTCCTCCACTCCTTTATATACGGGGGTAGAGGCACCCCATAGACACACAAGTTGATCAGTTGATCTCTCCCAACCGTCTGTGGTGCCCCCCTCCACAGAAACACACCACTGTCATATTTTTGCAGCGCTTAGGCGAAGCCCTGCGATGGTAACTTCACCATCTCTGTCACCACGCTGTCGTGCTGACGAAACTCTCCCGCGAGGTTCTACTGGATCAAGAGCTCGTGGGACATCATCAAGTCGAACGTGTGCTTAACGCGGACACTCCATCCGTTCGGTGCTTGATCGGTTGGATCGCGAAGAAAGTTCGACTACATCAACCGCATCACTAGACGCTTCCGCTCCCGGTCTACGAGGGTACGTCGACACACTCTCCCCTCTCGTTGCTATGCTTCTAGTAGATAGATCTTGCGTGATCATAGGAAATTTTTGAAATAGTACATTCCCCAACAGTGGCATCATGAGCCAGGTCTATGCGTAGATGATATGCACAAGTAGAACACAAGTGAGTTGTGGATGATACTAGTCATTCTGCTTACCAGCATGTCATACTTTGGTTCGGTGGTATTGTGAGATGAAGCGGCCCGGACCGACATTACGCGAAACTGGTTTCATCGTTATGAGCCCTCGTTGATTAAAGGTGACTGGCAGGTGTCTGTCTCTCTCACTTTAGCTGGATCGAGTGTGGCTACGCCCGGTCCTTTTGAAGGTTAAAACAGCACATACTTGACAAAATATCGTTGTGGTTTTGTATGCGTAGGTAAGAACGGTTCTTGCTAAGCCCGTGGCAGCCACGTAAAACTTGCAACAACAAAGTAGAGGACGTCTAACTTGTTTTTGCGGGGCATGTTGTGATGTGATATGGTCAAGACATGATGAGTGATACGTTATTGTATGAGATGATCATGTTTTGTAAAGTTACCGGCAACTGGCACGAGCCATATGGTTGTTGCTTTATTGTATGAAATACAGTCGCCATGTAATTGCTTTACTTTATCACTAAGCGGTAGCGATAGTCGTGGAAGCAATAGTTGGCGAGACGACAATGATGCTACGATGGAGATCAAGGTGTCACGCCGGTGACGAAGGTGATCATGACGGTGCTTTGGAGATGGAGATCAAAAGCACAAGATGGTGATGGCCATATCATGTCACATATTTTGATTGCATGTGATGTTTATCTTATTTTGCTTAGTACGGTGGTAGCATTATAAGATGATCCCTTACAAAATTTCAAGGTATAAGTGTTCTCCCTGAGTATGCACCGTTGCGAAAGTTCGTCATGCTGATACACCACGTGATGATCGGGTGTGATAAGCTCTACGTTCACATACAACGGGTGTAAGCCAGTTTTGCACACGCAGAATACTCGGGTTAAACTTGACGAGCCTAGCATATGCAGATATGGCCTCAGAACACTGGAAATCGAAAGGTCGAGCGTGAATCATATAGTAAATATGATCAACATAAGATGTTCACCATTGAAAACTACTCCATCTCACGTGATGATCGGACATGGTTTAGTTGATTTGGATCACGTGATCATTTAGATGACTAGAGGGATGTCTATCTAAGTGGGAGTTCTGTAGTAATATGATTAAATTGAACTTTAATTTATCATGAACTTAGTCCTCATAGTATTTGCAAATTATGTTGTAGATCAATAGCTCGCGTTATAGCTCCCCTATGTTTTTAATATGTTCCTAGAGAAAACTAAGTTGAAAGATGTTAGTAGCAATGATGCGGACTAGGTCCGTGATCTGGGGATTATCCTCATTGCTGCACAGAAGTATTATGTCCTTGATGCACCGCTAGGTGACAGACCTATTGCAGGAGCAGATGCAAATGTTATGAACGTTTTGACAAAAGCTCGGTATGATGACTACTTGATAGTTTAGTGCACCATGCTTTACGGCTTATAACCGGGACTTCAAAAACGTTTTGAACGCCACGGAGCATATGAGATGTTCCAAGAGTTGAAATTAGTATTTCATACTCATGCCCGTGTCGAGAGGTATAAGACCTCTGACAGTACTTTGCCTGCAAGATGGAGGAGAATAGCTCAACAAGTGATCATGTGCTCAGATTGTCTGGGTACTACAATTGCTTGAATCAAGTGGGAGTTAATCTTGCAGATAAGATAGTAATTGACAAAGTTCTCTAGACACTATCACCAAGTTAGTAGAACTTCGTGATGAACTATAATATGCAAGGGATGACGAAAGTAATTCCCGAGCTCTTCGCGATGCTGAAATCGGCGAAGGTAGAAATAAAGAAAGAGCATCAAGTGTTGATGGTAAACAAGACCACTTGTTTCAAGTAAAGGACAAAGGGATAGAAGGGGAACTTCAAGAAGTATGACAAGCAAGTTGTCACACCCGTGAAGAAACCCAAAGCTAAACTCAAGCCTGAAACTAAGTGCTTCTACTACAAAGGAAATGGTCACTAGAATTGGAACTGCCCTAGATACTTGGTGGATAAGAAGGATGGAAAAGTGAACAAAGGTATATTTAATATAAAGATTATTGATGTGTACTTTACTAGTGTTCATAGCAACCCCTGGGTATTTGATACCGGTTCAGTTGCTAAAATTAGTAACTCGAAACGGGAGTTGCAGAATGAACAGAGACTAGTTAAAGGTGAAGTGACGATGTGTGTTGGAAGTGGTTCCAAGATTGATATGATCATCTTCGCACACTCCCTATACTTTCGGGATTAGTGTAGAACCTAAATAAATGTTATTTGGTATTTGCGTTAAACATAAATATGATTTGATCATGTTTGTTGCAATACGGTTATTCATTTAAAGTCATAGAATAATTGTTATTCTGTTTACATGAATAAAGCCTTCGATGGTCATACACCCAATGAAAATAGTTTGTTGGATCTCGATCATAGTGATACACATATTCATAATATTGAAGCCAAAAGATGCAAGTTTATTAATGATAGTGCAACTTATTTGTGGCACTGCTGTTTAGGTCATATTGGTGTAAAGCGCATGAAGAAACTCCATAGTGATGGACTTTTGGAATCACTTGATTATGAATCACTTGGTGCTTGCGAACCATGCATCATGGGTAAGATGCTAAAACTCCGTTCTCCGGAACAATGGAGCGAGCAACAAATTTGTCAGAAATCATACATACTCATGTATGTGGACCGATGAGTGTTGAAGCTCGCGGCGGGTATCGTTATTTTCTGACCTTCACTGATGATTTGATAAGATATGGGTATATCTACTTGATGAAGCACAAGTCTGAAACATTTGAAAAGTTCAAAGAATTTCAGAGTGAAGTAGAGAATCATCGTAACAAGAAAATAAAAGTTTCCACGATCTGATCGCGGAGGCGAATATTTCAAGTTACGAGTTTGGCCTTCATTTAGAACAATGTGAAATAGTTTCACAACTCACGCCACCCGGAACACCACAGCGTAATGGTGTGTCCGAACGTCGTAATCATACTTTATTAGATATAGTACAATCTATGATGTCTCATAACGATTTACCACTATCATTTTGGGTTATGCATTAGAGACAGTTGCATTCACGTTAAGTAAGGGCACCATCTAAATCTGTTGAGATGACGCCTTATGAACTGTGGTTTGGCAAGAAACCAAACTTGTTGTTTCTCAAAGTTTGGGGCTGCGATGCTTATGTGAAAAAGCTTCAACCTGATAAGCTCGAACCCAAGTGGGAGAAATGTGTCTTCATAAGATACCCAAAGACACTGTTGGGTACACCTTCTATCACAGATCCGAAGGCAAGATATTCGTTGCTAAGAATGGATCCTTTCTAGAGAAGGAGTTTCTCTCGAAAGAAGTGAGTGGGAGGAAAGTGGAACTTGATGAAGTAATTGTACCTTCTCCCGAATTGGAAAGTAGTACATCACAGAAACTTGTTCCAGTGATTCCTATACCAATTAGTGAGGAAGCTAATGATGATAATCATGAAACTTCGGATCAAGTTACTGCGGAACTTCGTAGATCAACCAGAGTACGTTTCGCGCCAGAGTGGTACGGCAACCCGGTTCTGGAAGTCATGTTACTAGACCATGATGAACCTACGAACTATGAGGAAGCGATGATGAGCCCAGATTCCGCAAAATGGCTTGAGGCCATGAAATCTGAGATGGGATCCATGTATGAGAACAAAGTGTGGACTTTGGTTGACTTGCCCGATGATCAGCAAGCCATTAAAAATAAATGGATCTTTAATAGGAAGACTGACGCCGATGGTAATGTTACTATCTACAAAGCTCGAGTTGTTGCGAAAGGTTTTCGACAAGTTCAAGGTGTTGACTACGATGAGATTTTCTCACTCGTAGCGATGCTTAAGTCTGTCAGAATCATGTTAGCAATTGCCGCATTTTATGAAATCTGGCAATGGATAACAAAACTGCATTATTTAATGGATTTATTAAAGAAGAGTTGTATATGATGCAGCCAGAAGGTTTTGTCAATTGTAACATCCCAAAATTCTAAATTTTGGAATGTTATAATAAATAGATAGATTTGATTGCTGTTTGATGTGCTGAGTGAAATTGAGTGAAATTTGAAACTTTTGAAAGTTAAATGAGAGGGAATAAAATGACTTTCCCAAAACTTTCACTTTGCCTTTTGATCTCCGAGGGAATTCAAATTCTTTTCAACTCAAAACCCTAGAGTGAAGATAATATGACTTCTTCCATTTATTCTAAATGATAAAGGGTTTGAAAGGATTTTGAATTTCATCCTCGAAATACTTCGAATCCAGAAACTTTAAGCAACTCAATGATTTTCCCGAGAGAAGATAAAATGACTTCTTCAAATTATAGGAAATACGAGTTGGAAGTTTTTCTGAAATTTTCTGCAACTCAATTTCCAATATTGAGTTATTTGGGTTTTATTCAAATTATTTTTCTCCAAAAATATACTACATGGAAAATAGGGTAACATGATTCCCTACAGCAGAAAATTGGAGAGAAATAATTTTGAAATCATTTTGGTATTTTAAAGTGATTTTTATTGGATTTTATTTGCAACAGTAGGACCTTTTTATTTATTAGATTTTGTGGACATTTTATTTGACAGTAGTAAAATGTTCATGTTGTAGGCCTTATTTTTCTGCAAATTTTGATATATTATATGCCTATATAAAATTTTAGTTTTATTTTATTTTATTCGTTTTTCTGTCTGTTTAAAAAAATAGTTGTTTAAAGAAAAAAATACCCTTGCCGAACTGGGCCGGCCCAGCACCCGAGCCAGGCCCAGCCCAGCCGGCCCAGCCGCTCGTCCCCGAGCTCCCGACGGGGAGTTCGACTCCCGTACGCCCCGCCGCCGCCGGACTCCCGTGCCGCCGCC
The DNA here is from genome assembly GCA_902687465.1 of Secale cereale. Taxonomy (NCBI): domain Eukaryota; kingdom Viridiplantae; phylum Streptophyta; class Magnoliopsida; order Poales; family Poaceae; genus Secale; species Secale cereale. The sequence goes on from LR738713.1 coordinate 500,189,799, forward strand.
GGACTCTCTCCCCTTGCCCCCTTCCCCACGCAAGCTCCGACCCCCTCCTCCTATAAATGCCAACGCCGCCGGCCCGTTTCACGCCACCGCCGCCGCCCTCGCATCGCGCCGCCGCCGCTGCCGCAAATCCCGCCGCCGCCGCTTTTGCTCGCCGCCGCCACAGCTGCTAGCTGCTGCTACCGCGCCGCGCCTCGGTCCGCCCCTCGCTCGCGCCGCGCCTTGCCCTGCAGCCGCGCCTCGCCCCTCGCCCCGCAACGCCCAGCGCCGCCAGCCCCGCCGGCCGGAGCTCACCGCCGGCCGGAGATCGATGCCGACCCGGTCCATGCCCGATCCATCTACCCGATTCAAAACCGCCCAGATCCCACGGTTTTCTTCGAAAACCGCCTAGGTAATAAACCCCTCCCGGTTTTCTGATTAGATCGGTTTAATTTTTTTTAGGTTAGATCTATACAGTGAACGTTCACTGGTTAAGCCCTAATAGCGAGCGTTCGCTCTTTAGCTTTTTCTTTTTCTGTTTAGTTTCGGCCAGGGACCCATCTGTAATTATTTCTTTTAAAGTTTAGCCCCTAATCTTCTTTTGGCCATAACTTTTTATCAGATAGTCCAAATTCAATGAAACAAATGCCCACGTCTTCGTTACGAAGCCCTCCTTCCAGTAATACAACTCAAACATGTTTTTGAAAAGTTTAAAATTTGAATTCAACTAGTTTTAGATTCAAACTTGTTTTGATCATAACTTGAGTTTCGTAGCTCCGTTTGAGTTGATTCTTTTTGCAAATCGAAGCTCTTGACTTAAACTTTCTAATAAGGCCAAATACACATAATTTTGGTACTGTTGGAAATTGTTTTGTGTTTCAAGAGTCATTCGTTTGTTTTCGAAGTTTTCCGAAGTGTTTATTCGCTTTGTCTGATCTTTCTGAGTGATTGCTTATGTGTGGTTGATACGTCCAAAACGTATCTATAATTTCTGCTTGCTCCATGCCACTTTTGGGTGATATTGCTATGATATTCATACACTTCCATACACTTTTGATCATATTTGGACTAACTTACTAATCCAGTGCACCCCAGTGCCAGTTTCTGTTTTCGGCTGTTTTTATATTTCAGGTTTTCACGTTTCGAGAACTGCCCAGAAAAATCCAGAAAAATTATATAAAAAATCAGTGTTCCGGAAACAACTCTGCGTCCGAATGGCAGCCTGGGGGGGCCACCAGGGCTCCAGGCGCCCTGGCGGCGCACCCCCCTGGGCCGCGTCGGGGGGGCGCCTGGGCCCCCCGAAGCTCCCCGATGCCCTACTTTGGCATATATTTAAAGGGTCCTCCGAAACCCTTAGAACGGGAACTCTTTTCGCGATCCCATCTCTGTTCCGCCGCCGCCGCCGCTTCCAAGATCGGGAGACACCAGGAGAACTCTTCCCCGCACCCTGCCGGAGGGGAGGATCACCACCGGGAGTTTCTCCACCACCATGGACGCCTCCCGGATTACTCGTGAGTAGTCTCCCTTGGACCATGAGTCCAAGACCAGTAGCTATGTGATGTTCTCCTCCCGTTCTTGTGCTTCACTAATTATTCCTCGTGAGCTGCCCTACATGATCGAGGCACCTATGTAATCCTTATGATGTTGCTATGTTGAGTTTGCTGGGATCCGATGGATTATGAGATTATGTTTAGATTGATCTTGAGTAATATATTTGATCTACCTCTTTTATATTTGTGTTCATAAGTAATTCTTGCATGTTCTCTGTTGTTATTTATTGTTTGGCCGAGTAATAGGTAGTGACTCCAAGAGGGAACGTTATGCTTGATTGTGGGTTCATGCCCCTCGATGACTAGCTTGAGTGACAGAAACATGAGTCTAGGGGATGTGATGTTGCCACAAGGGGGAAAACAACGGTGCTTGTGCCCGCGGGTGCAAGGATTGTTTACTTTACGCAAAGTTCTTTTAATGCAGTTGTCTGTTGCATTGAGTTTACACTATGGGTGTGTTGGGGAACGTAGTATTTTAAAATTTTCCTACGATCACGCAAGATCTATCTACCAGATGCATAGCAACGAGAGGGAAGAGTGTGTCTACGTACCCTCGTAGACCGGAAGCGGAAGCGTCAAGTGACGCGGTTGATGTAGTCGAACTTCTTCGCGATTCAACCGATCAAGCACCGAACGTACGGCACCTCCGCGTTCAGCACACGTTCAGCTTGATGACGTCCCACGAGCTCTTGATCCAGTTGAGCTTCACGGGAGAGTTTCGTCAGCACGACGGCGTGGTGACGGATATGATGTATTCACCGGCGCAGGGCTGCGCCTAAGCACCGCGACGGTATGACCGAGGTGTGTTTCTGTGGAGGGGGGCACCGCACACGGCAGGAACAATTCAACTTGTGTGTCTTTGGGTGCCCCCCTGCCCCCGTATATAAAGGAGCAAGGGAGGAGGGCCGGCCGGCCTCCTATGGTGCGGCTAGGGCAATCCTACTAGGAATAGGATTGCAATCCTATTCCTAGTAGGAGTCCACCAAGAAGGAAGAGAGGGAAAGGAAAAAGGAGGGAGAGGTGGCGCCCCCCAATCCTAGTCCAACTAGAATCCCCTGGTGGGGCGCCGGCCAGCCTCTATGGGCTGCCTCTCTCCTTTCCTCAAGGCCCACTATGGACCATCCCCCCTCGTAGGGGGTTCCGGTAACCCCCTCCGGCAATCCAGTTAAATCCGAAACTTTTCCGGAACACTTCCGGTGTCCGAATATAGTCGTCCAATATATCAATCTTTATGTCTCGGACATTCCGAGACTCCTCGTCATGTCCGTGATCTCATCCGGGACTCCGAACTACCTTCGGTACATCAATACTCATAAACTCATAATATCGATCGTCATCAAACATTAAGCGTGCAGACCCTACGGGTTCGAGAACTATGTAGACATGACCGAGAGTCATCTCCGGTCAATAACCAATAGCGGAACCTGGATGCTCATATTGGCTCCTACATATTCTACGAAGATCTTTATCGGTCAAACCGCATAACAACATACGTTGTTCCTTTTGTCATCGGTATGTTACTTGCCCGAGATTCCATCGTCGGTATCTCTATACCTAGTTCAATCTCGTTACCGGCAAGTCTCTTTAACTAGTCTTTTGCTTGCAAGGCTTATTATGATGTGTGTTACTGAGAGGGCCCAGAGATACCTCTCCGACACTTCGGAGTGACAAATCCTAATCTTGATCTATGCCAACACCACGAATACTTTCGGAGACACCTGTAGAGCATCTTTATGATCACCCAGTTACGTTGTGACGTTTGATAGCACACAAGGTGTTCCTACGGTATTCGGGAGTTGCATAATCTCATAGTCATAGGAACATGTATAAGTCATGAAGAAAGCAATAGCAGTAAAACTAAACGATCAAAGTGCTATGCTAACGGATGGGTCTAGTCCGTCACATCATTCTCCTAATGATGTGATCCCGTTGATCAAATGACAACTCATGTCTATGGTTAGGAAACATAACCATCTTTGATCAATGAGCTAGTCAAGTAGAGGCATACTAGGGACACTCTGTTTTGTCTATGTATTCACACATGTACTAAGTTTCCGGTTAATACAATTCTAGCATGAATAATAAACATTTATCATGGTATAAGGAAATATAAATAACAACTTTATTATTGCCTCTAGGGCATATTTCCTTCAGTCTCCCACTTGCACTAGAGTCAATAATCTAGCTCACATCGCCATGTGATTTAATACCGATAGTTCACATCGTTATGTGAATAACACCCATAGTTCACATCGCCATGTGACCAACACCCAAAGGGTTTACTAGAGTCAATAATCTAGTTCACATCGCTATGTGATTAATACCCAAGAGTAATAAGGTGTGATCATGTTTTGCTTGTGAGAGAAGTTTAGTCAACGGGTCTGTCACATTCAGATCCGTATGTATTTCGCAAATTTCTATGTCTACAATGCTCTGCATAGAGCTACTCTAGCTAATTGCTCCCACTTTCAATATGCATCCAGATTGATACTTAGAGTCATCTGGATTTAGTGTCAAAGCTTGCATCGGCGTAACCCTTTACGACGAACTCTTTATCACCTCCATAATCGAGAAACATTTCCTTAGTCATCCAGTTACTAAGGATAATTTTGACCGCTGTACAGTGATCTACTCCTGGATCACTATTGTACCCTCTTGACAAACTCATGTCAAGGTACACAACATGTTTGGTACACAACATGGCATACTTTATAGAACCTATGGCTGAGGCATAGGGAATGACTTACATTCTCTCTATATTTTTCTGCCGTGGTCTGGCTTTGAGTCTTACTCAACTTCACACCTTACAAGTCAGGCAAGAACTCCTTCTTTGATTGATCCAATTTGAACTACTTCAAAATCTTATCAAGGTATGTACTCATCGAAAGTCTTATCAAGCGTCTTGATCTATCTCTATAGATCTTGATGCCCAATATGTAAGCAGCTTCACCAAGGTCTTTCTTTGAAAAACTCCTTTCAAACACTCCTTTATGCTTTCCAGACAATTCTACATCATTTCCGATCGACAATATGTCATTCACATATACTTGTCAGAAAGGTTGTAGTGCTCCCACTCACTTCTTGTAAATACAGGCTTCACCGCAAGTCTGTATAAATCTATATGCTTTGATCAACTTATCAAAGCGTATATTCCAACTCCGAGATGCTTGCACCAGTCCATAGATGGATCGCTGGATCTTGCGCATTTTGTTAGCACCTTTAGGATTGACAAAACCTTCTGGTTGCATCATATACAAGTCTTCTTTAATAAATCCATTAAAGAATGCAGTTTTGTTATCCATTTGCCAGATTTCATAAAATGCGGCAATTACTAACATGATTCGGACAGACTTAAGCATCGCTACGGGTGAGAAAGTCTCATCGTAGTCAACTCCTTGAACTTGTCGAAACCCTTTCGCAACAAGTCGAGCTTTGTAAACAGTAACATTACCGTTTGCGTCGGTCTTCCTCTTGAAGATCCATTTATTTTCGATGGCTTGCCGATCATCGGGCAAGTCAACCAAAGTCCGTACTTTGTTCTAATACATGGATCCCATCTCAGATTTCATGGTCTCAAGCCATTTTGCGGAATCTGGGCTCATCATCGCTTCCTCATAGTTCGTAGGTTCATCATGGTCTAGTAACATGACTTCCAGAATTGGGTTCCGTACCACTCTGGTGCGGAACGAACTCTGGTTGATCTACGAAGTTCAGCAGTAACTTGATCTGAAGTTTCATGATCATCATCATTAGCTTCCTCACTAATTGGTGTAGGAATCACTAGAACGAGTTTCTGTGATGTACTACCTTCCAATTTGGGAGAAGGTACAATTACCTCATCAAGTTCTACTTTCCTCCCACTCACTTCTTTCGAGAGAAACTCCTTCTCTAGAAAGGATCCACTCTTAGCAACAAAGACCTTGCCTTAGGATCTGTGATAGAAGGTGTACCCAACAGTTTCTTTTTGGGTATCCTATGAAGATTTACTTCTCCGATTTGGGTTCGAGCTTATCATGTTGAAACTTTTTCACATAAGCATCGCAGTCCCAAACTTAAAGAAATGACAGCTTAGGTCTCTCGTCCAACCATAGTTCATACGGTGTCATCTCCACGGATTTAGATGGTGCCCTATTTAACGTGAATGTAGCTTCTCTAATGCATAACCCCAAAAGCAATAGTGGTAGATCGGTAAGAGACATCATCGATCGCACCATATCTAATAAAGTACGGTTATGACGTTCGGACACACCATTACACTGTGGTGTTCCAGGTGGCGTGAGCAGTGAAACTATTTCACATTGTTTTTATTGAAGGCCAAACTCGCTAACTCAAATATTTTACCTCTACGATCATATCGTAGAAACTCTTATTTTCTTGTTACGATGATTCTCCACTTCACTCTGAAATTCTTTGAACTTTTCAAATGTTTCAGACTTGTGCTTCATTAAGTAGATATACCCATATCTGCTCAAATCATCAGTGAAGGTCAGAAAATAACGATACCTGCCGCGAGCTTCAACACTCATTGGTCCGCATACATCAGTATGTATGATTTCCAACAATTTTGTTGCTCGCTCCACGGTTCCGGAGAACGGAGTTTTAGTCATCTTGCCCATGAGGCATGGTTCGCAAGCACCAACTGATTCATAATCAAGTGATTCGAAAAGTCCATCACTATGGAGTTTCTTCATGCGCTTTACACCAATATGACCTAAACGGCAGTGCCACAAATAAGTTGCACTATCATTATTAACCTTGCATCTTTTGGCTTCAATATTATGAATATGTGTATCACACGATCGAGATCCAACAAACCATTTTCATTGGGTGTATGACCATAGAAGGTTTTATTCATGTAAACAGAACAACAATTATTCTCTAACTTACATGAATAACCGTATTGCAATAAACATGATCAAATCATATTCATGCTCAATACAAACACCAAATAACACTTATTTAGGTTCAACACTAATCCCGAAAGTATAGGGAGTGTGCGATGATGATCATATCAATCTTGGAACTACTTCCAATACACATCGTCACTTCATCCTTTAACTAGTTTCTGTTCATTATGCAACTCCCATTTCGAGTTACTACTCTTTAGCAATTGAACCAATATCAAATACCGAGGGGTTGCTATGAACACTAGTAAAATACACATCAATAATCTGTATATCAAATATACCTTTGTTTACTTTGCCATCCTTCTTATCCGCCAAATATCTAGGGCAGTTCCACTTCTAGTGACCATTTCCTTTGCAGTAGAAGCACTTAGTTTCAGGCTTGAGTTTTAGCTTTGGGTTTCTTCACGGGAGTGACAACTTGCTTGTCATTCTTCTTGAAGTTCCCCTTCTATCCCTTTGCCCTTTACTTGAAACAAGTGGTCTTGTTAACCATCAACACTTGATGCTTTTTCATGATTTCTACCTTCGCCGACTTCAGCATCGCGAAGAGCTCGGGAATTCCTTTCGTCGTCCCTTGCATATTATAGTTCATCACGAAGTTCTACTAACTTGGTGATAGTGACTAGAGAACTTTGTCAATTACTATCTTATCTGGAAGATTAACTCCCACTTGATTCAAGTAATTGTAGTACCCAGACAATCTGAGCACATGCTCACTGGTTGAGCTATTCTCCTCCATCTTGTAGGCAAAGTATTGTGAGAAGTCTTATACCTCTCGACACGGGCATGAGTATGAAATACTAATTTCAACTCTTGTAACATCTTATATGCTCCGTGGCGTTCAAAACGTTTTTGAAGTCCCGGTTCTAAGCCGTAAAGCATGGTGCACTTAAACTATCAAGTAGTCATCATACCGAGCTTTTGTTAAAACGTTCATAACGTCTACATCTGCTCCTGCAATAGGTATGTCATCTAGCGGTGCATCAAGGACATAATTCTCTGTGCAGCAATGAGGATAATCCTCAGATCACGGAACAATTCCGCATCATTGCTACTAACATCTTTCAACTCAGTTTTCTCTAGGAACATATAAAAATAAACGGGGAGCAACATCGCGAGCTATTGATCTACAACATAGATATGCTAATAATACCAGGACTAAGTTCATGATAAATTAAAGTTCAATTTAATCATATTACTTAAGAACTCCCACTTAGATAGACATCCCTCTAGTCATCTAAATGATCACGTGATCCAAATCAACTAAACCATGTCCGATCATCACGTGAGATGGAGTAGTTTCAATGGTGAACATCTTATGTTGATCATATCTACTATATGATTCACGCTCGACCTTTCGGTCTCCAGTGTTCCGAGGCCATATCTGCATATGCTAGGCTCGTCAAGTTTAACCCGAGTATTTTGCATGTGCAAAACTGGCTTACACCCGTTGTATTTGAACGTAGAGCTTATCACACCCGATCATCACGTGGTGTCTCGGCACGACGAACTTTTGCAACGGTGCATACTCAGGGAGAACACTTATACCTTGAAATTTAGTAAGGGATCATCTTATAATGCTACCGTCGAACTAAGCAAAATAAGAAGCATAATAAGATAAACATCACATGAAATCAAAATATGTGACACGATATGGCCATCATCATCTTGTGCTTTTGATCTCCATCTCCAAAGCACCGTCATGATCACCTTCGTCACCGGCGCGACACCTTGATCTCCATCGTAGCATCGTTGTCGTCTCGCCAACTATTGCTTCTACGACTATCGCTACCGCTTAGTGATAAAGTAAAGCAATTACATGGCGATTGCATTTCATACAATAAAGCGACAACCATATGGCTCCTGCCAGTTGCCGATAACTTTACAAAACATGATCATCTCATACAAAACCGTATAACTCATCATGTCTTGACCATATCACATCACAACATGCCCTGCAAAAACAAGTTAGACGTCCTCTACTTTGTTGTTGCAAGTTTTACGTGGCTGCTACGGGCTTAGCAAGAACCGTTCTTACCTACGCATACAAAACCACAACGATGTTTCGTCAAGTATGTGTTGTTTTAACCTTCACAAGGACCGGGCATAGCCACACTTGATTCAGCTAAAGTGAGAGAGACAGACACCCGCCAGTCACCTTTAAGCAACGAGTGCTCGTAACGGTGAAACCAGTCTCGCGTAAGCGTACGCGTAATGTCGGTCCGGGCCGCTTCATCTCACAATACCGCCGAAGCAAAGTATGACATGCTGGTAAGCAGTATGACTAGTATCGTCCACAACTCATTGTGTTCTACTCGTGCATATCATCTACGCATAGACCTGGCTCATGATGCCACTGTTGGGGAACGTAGTATTTTAAATTTTCCTACGATCACGCAAGATCTATCTACCAGATGCATAGCAACAAGAGGGAAGAGTGTGTCTACGTACCCTCGTAGACCGGAAACGGAAGCGTCAAGTGACGCGGTTGATGTAGTCGAACTTCTTCGCGATTCAACCGATCAAGCACCGAACGTACGGCACCTCCGCGTTCAGCACACGTTCAGCTTGATGACGTCCCACGAGCTCTTGATCCAGTTGAGCTTCACGGGAGAGTTTCGTCAGCACGACGGCGTGGTGACGGATATGATGTATTCACCGGCGCAGGGCTTCGCCTAAGCACCGCGACGGTATGACCGAGGTGTGTTTCTGTGGAGGGGGGCACCGCACACGGCTGGAACAATTCAACTTGTGTGTCTTTGGGTGCCCCCTGCCCCCGTATATAAAGGAGCAAGGGAGGAGGGCTGGTCGGCCTCCTATGGTGCGGCTAGGGCAATCCTACTAGGAATAGGATTGCAATCCTATTCCTAGTAGGAGTCCACCAAGAAGGAAGAGAGGGAAAGGAAAAAGGAGGGAGAGGTGGCGCCCCCCAATCCTAGTCCAACTAGGATCCCCTGGTGGGGCGCCGGCCAGCCTCTGTGGGCTGCCTCTCTCCTTTCCTCAAGGCCCACTATGGACCATCCCCCCTCGTAGGGGGTTCCGGTAACCCCCTCCGGCAATCCAGTTAAATCCGAAACTTTTCCGGAACACTTCCGGTGTCCGAATATAGTCGTCCAATATATCAATCTTTATGTCTCGGACATTCCGAGACTCCTCGTCATATCCGTGATCTCATCCGGGACTCCGAACTACCTTCGGTACATCAATACTCATAAACTCATAATACCGATCGTCATCAAACGTTAAGCGTGCGGACCCTACGGGTTCGAGAACTATGTAGACATGACCGAGACTCATCTCCGGTCAATAACCAATAGCGGAACCTGGATGCTCATATTGGCTCCTACATATTCTACGAAGATCTTTATCGGTCAAACCGCATAACAACATACATTGTTCCTTTTGTCATCGGTATGTTACTTCCGATCTCTATACCTAGTTCAATCTCGTTACCGGCAAGTCTCTTTACTCGTTCCGTAACACATCATCTCGTGACTAACTCATTAGTCTTTTGCTTGCAAGGCTTATTATGATGTGTGTTACCGAGAGGGCCCAGAGATACCTCTCCGACACTTCGGAGTGACAAATCCTAATCTTGATCTATGCCAACACCACGAATACTTTCGGAGACACCTGTAGAGCATCTTTATGATCACCCAGTTAGGTTGTGACGTTTGATAGCACACAAGGTGTTCCTACGGTATTCGGGAGTTGCATAATCTCATAGTCATAGGAACATGTATAAGTCATGAAGAAAGCAATAGCAGTAAAACTAAACGATCAAAGTGCTATGCTAACGGATGGGTCTAGTCCATCACATCATTCTCCTAATGATGTGATCCCGTTGATCAAATGAAAACTCATGTCTATGGTTAGGAAACATAACCATCTTTGATCAATGAGCTAGTCAAGTAGAGGCATACTAGGGACACTCTGTTTTGTCTATGTATTCACACATGTACTAAGTTTCCGGTTAATACAATTCTAGCATGAATAATAAACATTTATCATGATATAAGGAAATATAAATAACAACTTTATTATTGCCTCTAGGGCATATTTCCTTCAGGGTGGGACTCGCAACTTAATACCAGCGAGATGTTCTGGATAGATATCTCAAGGTGGATGATTAGTAGTAGATATTGATGGATTTCAGTCTACTTACTTTGGCGTACCGCCCATGCTTTGAACCTCAAACTTTCTTGCAATGTAGTCAGCATTGGTTTGCGTTCGTGGTCCTGTCAATTGCCCAGCTGTAATTTGTTTACCTCACATAGCTGTTTTATCGTCTTTTGGGAGAGAGACGTCACTAGTGAACATCATGAGACTCCGGTCCATATTACCATCATTGATCACATCCACTATTTAATTTCCGTTATTATTTATTATTGCAAAACACTATCTATCACTACTATCATTGCTTTTAATCCTTTGTGAACTACAAGGCCGGAGGGATTGACAACCTCTCTGTACTCGTTGGGAGCAAAGTTATTTGTATCTGTGTGCAGGTCCACGTTGATTGCTACTAATCTGGCGCCGTAGCAATTGACACCTACTTGTTGAACCTAGGAGTCTCTGGGGATTCGATCCTTGGCATCTTTGCTAAGGGAAAACACTTCTACAATACTGCATCTTACACCTTCCACTTGGGGTAACCAACGAGGGGTTCGAGGCCCATCAAGGAGTATTTTCAGGCGCCGTTGCCGGGGACTCCATTCTTCAGGATAGGGGAGTTGCATGCTATCTTTTACCTTTGCTTTTTAGTCTTGTTAGTTTACCTTTCGTTTTTGCTTTAGTTCCTTTTATCGAAAATCACAAAAATAGTTATCTTGCTTGCTTGCTATTATGGGTTCCACCTAGAACACCAAGTTGTGTGACTTCACTAGTCACAACAACGATGAATTTATCAGCACACCTATCACTACACCTGCCACTTCAGCACCTTCATATGAAATTAAACCTGCTTTACTGAACTTAGTCATGAAAGATCAATTCTCCCGTGCTGGAGATGATGCTGCTTTACACTTGAACAACTTTGTAGAACTTTGTGATATGCAAAAGTACCAAGAAATAGATGGTAATATTGTTAAGCTTAAGCTTTTTCCTTTCTCCTTGAGAGGAGGAGCTAAAATATGGTTTCAGTCTTTGCCTAGAAATAGCATAGATTCATGGGACAAGTGCAAAGATGCTTTTATTGGAAGATACTATCCACCTGCTAAAATTATCCAACTTAGAAGTAACATAATGAATTTTAAACAATTGGATAATGAACACGTTGCCCAAGCTTGGGAACGTATGAAATCTCTTATCAAGAACTGCCCTACTCACGGTTTGACTACTTGGATGGTTATCCAAACTTTTTATGCAGGCTTGAACTTTACCTCGTGGAACTTGTTAGATTCGGCCGCGGGAGGAACTTTTATGTCAACTACACTTGGTGCTGCCACAAAGCTTCTCGATGAGATGATGACCAACTATTCCCAATGGCACACCGAACTCGCTCCAATAGGTAGGAAGGTAAACTCTGTCGAGGAGATTTCCTCCCTTAATGAAAAAGTTAACTTGATCATGTCTCTACTTTCGAAGCAATCTACTGTTGATCCTCGTGATGTTCCTTTAAATTCTTTGATTGCTCGAGAACAAGTAGATGTGAACTTTATCTCTAGAAACAATTTTAACAACAATGCTTATAGGAGTAATTTTGGTAGCAATGCTAGACCGTTCCCCTCTAATTCTTATGGGAACAACAATGCTTATCCTAGTACCAAGAACTCCACTACTGAACTAGAGACCATGCTTAGAGATTTCATCACTACCCAAAAAGCCTTTAATAAGAATGTAGAAGAGAAACTACATAAACTAGTTGATCTTTCTTTTAAGGTAGACCACTTGGCCAATGAGGTAAAATTGCTAAAAATTGAAACTTCTCCTCTTAAGGAGAGGGAAGTCATCCCTATTAATGCCACTCAAGTGCAAATTAATGAAAATATTAGGATGATGGCTAAACTCAAAGAAAGATGGGATAGAGAAAGGGAGGAAGAGGAAAGAATTAAGAGCCTTCCTACCCACCATACTGTTGCTACTATCCAAGTTATTGAGGATGTTCACACTCTTAGCACCCAATGTACTCCTGGTCCCAATGGACCTATTAATGGTGATGCTATGACTATAGAAACTACCAAACAAGAGAACCTTAAGGACACCACTACCACTTTACTTGATGCTCGTGACCTTGATTTTGATAATTGCACTCTTACCAAAGTTATTGTTTTCCTTCACAAGATGTCTAGAGATCCCCGCACTAGCACGCTTAACCTTGCCTTCACAGAGCATATCACTAATGCTATCATCAAAGCTAGGGAGGAGAAACTTAGAGTAGAAGCCTCCATACCTAGAAAGCTAGAAGATGGTTGGGATCCTATGATAAAAATTAATTTGAATGACTTCTCTTGTTATGCATTATGTGATGTTGGTGCTAGTACCTCTGTTATGCCCAAAAGAATATATGATATGCTTAAATTGAAACCTTATGATTCTTGTTCTTTTGGTGTTCGTCTCGTTGATTCTTCCATAAAGAAACCTTTGGGGAGGATCGACGATGTTCTTATTGTTGTCAATGATAATTATGTGCCCGTTGATTTCACTATTATGCATATTGAATGTGATCCTTCTTGTCCAATTATTTTGGGACGTCCCTTTTTGCGCACCGTTGGTGCTGTCATTGACATGAAAGAGGGTAATATAAAATTTCAGTTTACTCTCAAGAAAGGGATGGAACACTTCCCTCGTAAGAAGATCAAGTTACCTTTTGAGTCCGTTGTACGGGCTAGTTATTCTTTTACTCTTGATAAAACTTGATCTCTATGCATTATGCCTAACTTAAAGGCATAAAAGAAAGCGCTTTTGGGAGGCAGCCCACATGAATAAAGTTTTTGTTTTTGTCGTGTCTTGATGTTGTTTACAGCTGTAGCATCATCATTGTATCTTTGCTTTTCATATTTGTGCCAAGTATAGCCTCTGATTGCTAGAAAGTTGAAAAGTTGTGAGGTGCTGTCCAGGAAACAGATTCTGTCCTTGGATAGAAAAATTCGTATAAAATCACCAGATCATCTTTTTGGTCTGAATTGTTTCGACAGCGTTCTCTATATAATTGTCTTTCGTGCGTATGTTCTGAGTTTTTTGATTTGAGTTGCAGAAGTATCCCGAACAGATCAATTACTGCCTGCTGTTCTGTTTTTCACAGATTCTGTCCTGTTTTGCCTTACCTTCACTTTGCAAATCAAGACCTTGATTTTTCTTTGCAAAAACCTTTTGGCAATCTTGAGAAACAGTAGAACTTCAAGAATATCCTTATTTCCAGCAAGGTATAATTATTTTATTAAGGGTACTAACCTTGCTAATCAGATTATGATGAGTTATGTATGAAGGGAGTTTTCAAGTGTGCGAGGGAAGATGATAAAAAGATTCAGGAGTGTCAAGCGCTCAAGCTTGGGGATGCCCCCGTGCACCCCCAAGAAATATTCAAGGAGACTCAAGCGTCTAAGCTTGGGGATGCCCCCGTGCATCCCCTTCTCCATCAACATTATCAGTTCGTCTTTCGTTCCGCTATATTTTTATCACTTCATGTGTTATGTGCTATGCTTGGAGCGTCTTGCTTTTAGTTTTCTTTTTAGTTTCATAACGAGTCGGAACTCAGCATTCCTTTATGTGGGAGAGAAACACGCTCCACCTCTACCTAGAACATAACATAGAATTTTCATGTCTATCTTTGCTGTGTGTGTCCTTTGTCTTTTAATAGCTACTATCATGCTCTGCTCTTAGTATTCATGCTTATCTTTTCAAAGAGCTTTTGTTTAGTTGGTTGCTTGAACTCTCTTTAATTACCATGCTCACCTTATTAAGAGAGTTTGCTTCCGTTGCATTGGTTAATGTGTCTATGATAAAGATGCTACTTGCATGATGGTGCTTAGTAATTCAGGTTTTCTTATGGTTAATCTCAAATAGCTGGGGGGTTCCCAATGTGTTATTGGAGTACCAACTTGATTTGTTTGCCTATGATGTGGTATGGTTTAGTAATATCTTCCTTCGAGAATTTATTTTGATTGACTTGGCGTATGCTCACGCATATTTAAGACTGTAAAGAAAGTCTATCAAGCCTTTATGATCTTTTGTTTCGGAGTAGCGATATAACTACCATGCCTGATTCAATATTGCTTTGTCGCTCTGCATGATTATGACCGTCATCGCTCTCTTAGTTGGTCGCTCCCAGTCTTTTGCTAACCTCCACCTGTACTAAGCAAACTAACCATGCAATACATAGCTCATGGGAAAGTAGCCTAAAAACTATGGTGGTAAAGAATATGTTACTTATGTATCTTATTTCTTATAAGTTGCTTGCTGAGCGGTAACCATGTTTCTGGGGACGCCATCAACTGTCACATTTTTGTTGAATATCATGTGAGTTGCTATGCATGTTTGTCTTGTCTGAAGTAAGGGTGATTTGCCGTGGGTTGTATTAATATGCATATTGTTAGAGAAGAACATTGGGCCGCCAACCAAAGCCATGCACCATGGTGGAAGTTTTAGCTTGGACCTTAATCCTCAATCTCTTATGAGAATATGCTTATGCATTGAAGAGGAGTCCATCATCTATTTTCTATGTTGTCTCGGTATGGATGTCCTCAAGTTGAGATCTATCAAAAACGAGCAATCAAATGTGATTTATCTCCTTGGACCTTTGTACAGGTGGCATAGAGGTACCCCTTTGTGACACTTGGTTGAAACATATGTAATACAATGATAACCCATGGAGATCCGAGCTAATTAGGACAAGGAGCGAGCACTATTGGTATTCGATGCATGAGGCTTGCAACTTATAGGATGTCTTATGCATGACACATATGAAGTACTACTACCGTTGACACAATTGCTTCCATGTTTTCAAAATAAAAAGCTCTAGCACTTACCTTTCTTTTTCTTTTATGTTAAAGCACCAACTACTGAGAGCATGATTGTCATTCTGAGTGTAATGTGCATTGTCCCAAAGTAGTATTGTCTTTTGCATAATTGTGATATCGTTTATTCTGAAATGATTGTATCTAGTCATCACTTAAACCTTGAAGGTGCCCCTGCATTTATGTTTTGCATCACTAAAGGGGGCAAGCTAGATATAACTTTATCATATTTGCACATCATATTCATTGCAAATCTTTTTGATGTTTCAGTTTCATATTGTAAAACTTTCAGTCATTTGTGATTTTCTCATGAGGCAACTTAACTACTATAGAATCATTGTCTCAGTAAGCTTTTGTCATATGACTATGAAAAGTCCTATATGGTTAATAGCATGTCACCACAGAAATTATTCTTGTTATCATTTTCCTACTCGAGGACGAGCAGGAATTAAGCTTGGGGATGTTGATACGTCCAAAATGTATCTATAATTTCTGCTTGCTCCATGCCACTTTTGGGTGATATTGCTATGATATTCATACACTTCCATGCACTTTTGATCATATTTGGACTAACTTACTAATCCAGTGCACCCTAGTGCCAGTTTCTATTTTCGGCTGTTTTTGTATTTCAGGTTTTCACGTTTCGAGAACTGCCCAGAAAAATCCAAAAAAATTATATAAAAAATCAGCGTTCTGGAAACAACTCTGCGTCCGAAGGGCAGCCTGGGGGGGCCACCAGGGCTCCAGGCGCCCTGGCGGCGCCCCCCCTGGGCCGCGCCGGGGGGGCGCCTGGGCCCCCCGAAGCTCCCCCGATGCCCTACTTTGGCATATATTTAAAGGGTCCTCCGAAACCCTCAGAACGGGAACTCTTTTCGTGATCCCATCTTTGTTCCGCCGCCGCCGCCGCCGCTTCCAAGATCGGGAGCACCAGGAGAACTCTTCCCGGCACCCTGCCGGAGGGGAGGATCACCACCGGGAGCTTCTCCACCACCATGGACGCATCCCGGATGACTCGTGAGTAGTCTCCCTTGGACCATGAGTCCATGACCAGTAGCTATGTGATGTTCTCATCCCGTTCTTGTGCTTCACTAATTAGTCCTCGTGAGCTGCCCTACATGATCGAGGCACCTATGTAATCCTTATGCTGTTGCTATGTTGAGTTTGCTGGTATCCGATGGATTATGAGATTATTTTCAGATTGATCTTGAGTAATATATTTGATCTACCTCTTGTATATTTTTGTTCATAAGTAATTCTTGCATGTTCTCCGTTGTTATTTATTGCTTTGGCCGAGTAATAGGTAGTGACTCCAAGAGGGAACGTTATGCTTGATTGTGGGTTCATGCCCCTCGATGACTAGCTTGAGTGACAGAAACATGAGTCTAGGGGATGTGCTGTTACCACAAGGGGGAAAACAACGATGCTTGTGCCCGCGGGTGCAAGGATTGTTTACTTTACGCAAAGTTCTTTTAATGCAGTTGTCTGTTGCATTGAGTTTACACTATGGGTGGGACTCGCAACTTAATACCAGCGAGATGTTCTGGATAGATATCTCAAGGTGGATGATTAGTAGTAGATATTGATGGATTTCGGTCTACTTACTTTGGCGTACCGCCCATGCTTTGAACCTCAACCTTTCTTGCAATGTAGTCAGCATTGGTTTGCGTTCGTGGTCCTATCAATTGCCCAGCTGTAATTTGTTTACCTCACATAGTTGTTTTATCGTCTTTTGTGAGAGAGACGTCACTAGTGAACATCATGAGACTCCGGTCCATATTACCATCATTGATCACATCCACTATTTACTTTCCGTTATTATTTACTATTGCAAAACACTATCTATCACTACTATCATTGCTTTTAATCCTTTGTGAACTACAAGGCCGGAGGGATTGACAACCTCTCTGTACTCGTTGGGAGCAAAGTTATTTGTATCTGTGTGCAGGTCCACGTTGATTGCTACTAATCTGGCGCCGTAGCAATTGACACCTACTTGTTGAACCTAGGAGTCTCTGGGGATTCGATCCTTGGCATCTTTGCTAAGGGAAAACACTTCTACAATACTGCATCTTACACCTTCCACTTGGGGTAACCAACGAGGGGTTCGAGGCCCATCAGTGGTTACTATTGCTTGCTTACGATAGATTGACCGGAGTGTGACGTGTAGATCTATCCCGAGTTTTGAGTGCGAATCATCTTCATCAACATTGCAGGAAAGTTCACACTTTGATCATACTTTTCCAACACCCAGTTTTCATTGCATTAGTTATATCCTCAAACACATTGCATCAGTAGGATCAATTAACTTGTGGGATTGGGAAGTAGATTGAGGTAGTACCTATTACCTGCATTACATTCAAACCCCTGGGAGTTACTTCTACGTTTGCTGCGAGGACATGCTATGCTCGTAGACGTGGATTGGGTGAGTGAAATCCATGACAGATGTGAGTTGTTAATTAATGGTTCAACTTAAGGTGGCAACTTTAATACACATCTGGGTGGATTAAGGCACCTGGGTATTCCAGGATTGCCTGTTTTTCTTTTGGACCGCCACCCAGGCTCAAAGGGATCATGAGATTATTCATACTAGAAACTTCCGTCTGCAACCACAATGCTATTATGGGCTCTAGCATAGTATGAGTAAGTTGTGCGAACTTGTCAGGACCCGGATCCTAAGTCACACAGGTCTAGCCGGTAACACATCATATCACTTTGCGGCCTCACGCACGGTATCCCCACGGGTGCCACCTTACCTGGCCCGGGACCGTTTGCGCATTTTGGCACACGTATATGATAGTGTCGCTAGCATCCATATGACAGAGAACCCGGGCCGACATGACTAGTTATAAACCAAAAGTGGCACTAAATTACAGGGACAAGCATACATGACCCAGCAACGAACGTGTCGGTCATCAACGTATGAACCCAAGTCATAGCAAGCTACAAGGACTTAAAGGAACAACGCGTGACATTTCCCCTAAGGGACAGACACAGGAACGAAGAAGGACACATGCCAGCCAGCCTAAGTGTTCCGGAGCATTAGCAAGCTACCAAGGCTCAGTGGAAGCACTAGGAGACATTTCCCTGTAAGATAGGCTACCAAAGGTAAACAACTAGGTGTCGGATCCCACACATAGCAATACACATTACACGTACGCATAACATGCAAGTATGTGCTGAACAACAAGGCATCACAACATAACTCAACAACTCATATAGATAAAGGCCCAGAAGAGCCATCATAGCATTTATTACAATCAGAGGTCACATGACCCAACATACAGAGCATACAGGCAACGGAAGCATTACATGTCTGAGTACAGACATCTACAAATGAAAAAGACTAAGAAGCCTGACTATCTACAAGACCCTCCCAAGGGCACAAGATCGTAGCTGAGGTAACAAGCTAAACGTCGAAGTCCACGCGGAACCACTAGCGAGACTGAGGTCTCTCTGCAAAAACATAAATTAAACAAACGTGAGTACAAAGGTACTCAGCAAGACTTACATCAGATCTATCTACATATGCATCAGTATCAACAAAGGGGTGGTGGAGTTTGACTGCAGCAAGCCAGCTTTGACTCGGTGGCTATCCTAAACTACGACTACAAGTAACTCTTTTGAGGTGGCGCACACGAGTCCACATATTCACCAATCAATACACCACTATGGATCCGCTCCCGTCTCCCTACGAGAAGGCCATCCATAGCACTCACGCTTATCTTGCGCGTTTTAGAGTATCCACTTTCACTTGTCTATGAACTGTAGAGGTAACCCAGAAGTCCATTTCCGCGGACACGGCTATTCGAATAGATTATATATAAAACCCTGCAGGGGTGTACTTCTTCACACACGCTCTCACCACTTACCGTCGTTTACACGACATGTACTCGGCAACCTTCAAGCGGAGGCCCAGCGAGGGTGTCGGCCACGACCTGACTAACCACACAAGTCTCTCGTCCAGGTTTATCGCCTATTTGGGTTCCATCCGTGGGGAGATCCGGCCGGGGTGTCGCTCACGGCCCCAAACGATGTGTATAGGGTTCCCGCATCACCAAACGGGCAATCGGTACACCGTGCCACGTACCTGCCGCGTCACAACCCACCCCGAGGGTCAGCGCTGCGCACGACCTCCAGTAAACTACAAACACCAGAAACTAGTTGCAACTCCTGGACAGAGATCATGTTGATTAATAAGTCGAGAGGGTCCATTGGTTTTGGGCCCAATGCATGGTAGTAACTGGTCATGGATCAACCAACACAGAACTCAGTTCCTGAGGACGGCTGCAATGAGACAACCCACCATGTACTCCTACATGGCCTCTCATCGCTACCTTTACCAAATCGTGTTCACACACTTAGCTCACACACATTAGGACATGTTCATCACCATTCCAATTCATCCCCGATGAATCAGACCTGACACAACTCTAAGCAATAGCAGGCATAACCAGAAAGCATGAATGAGTAGGCACAACATGGCTCAAACAACTCCTACTCATACTAGTGGGTTTCAACTATTTACTGTGGCAATGGCGGGTCATGCAGTGGAAAGGGGTTCAACTACCGCAGTAGGTAACAGTTGAAGCGTTGTTGTCCTAATGCATTAAGAGAGAGCAAGAGCGAGAGAGTGGGATTGTATCGGAATGCTCAATGCGGGTTTGCTTGCCTGGCACTTCTGAAGATAACATTGGGTCTTCATCGGTGTCATCGAACTCATCGTCGGAACGTCGTCTACTGAGAGAGAACAAAACCGGCAAACAGAAAAAGAACACAATCAATGCAATGCAACAATATGATGCATGAATGTGACATGGCAATATGCTGTTGGTTGAGCTAATGCAACTAGCAACAAGTTAAATGAAGTTGGTTTGAACCAAGGGTTCAAATTCAAACTCCATGTATAGTTATTCAAATGCCATTTATTCAAATTGTCCTAAACAGCAGCCATAAGTTGTTCTAACATGCATGAAAATGCCATAAACAGATTCCTTGGATTTTTCTGATCAATTTTCATATATAAATTATTTTCATCTGAGCTATAGATTATTTTCTATGATTTTTTGAAGTTTTGGCTATTTTCTGAAATAAATAAATCAAAAAGATTTATTTATAATCCAGAAAAGCAGTTATGACATCATAGTGACATCATCACTACATCAGCAGGTCAAAGGCGCCAGCCCAGGTCAAACCTGACGGCTGGGACCCACAAGTCAGTGTCTCAACTAATTAACTAAATTAGTTAGCACTAAGTTAAACCTAACTCTAATTAACTAGGGGCCTGGGCCCACACGTCAGTGAGCCAGGGCTAATCCTATTTTAATTAAACCTAACTAGGTAACTAGCAGGAACTGGCCCCACACGTCAGTGAGCCAGTGGTTGACTAAGGGCATGGGCCCATACGTCAGTGACTCGGGGTGGTCAACCCACCGGTCAAGGAGGTCAGAAACGCCGGCGGCTCGTCGCCGACGAGACCGAATGCGGCGGAGGCTGCGGGAACGGGCTGTGGTGCCCCGTTGGCAGCGTGGCTGGGCTCATTCGAGAGCCCAGACCAGCGCGCATCGAGTGGGGGTGCCAGCCGGGCCTGGGGTGGCCGGAGGCGAGAGCGACGAGCTCGGCCGCGGCGGCCAGAGTTCGGGCTTCGTCGGGTTTGGGGTTGTGGTGCACTAGAAGGGGAGAGGGAGCGTGCGTTTGGCTCCTGGGAGCATGGTGAGTGCGATGGCATGCTCAAAATCGGACAGAGGCGGCTGGGGCCACGGCGGTGACAGGTTCAGCGGCGGCCGGAGTTGGCCGCGACGGAGCTATGGCCTAGAGGTCATGCGCGGCTAGGGGAGAAGGGGGAAGCGACTCGGAGGCTCACCGCGAGCCTGTTGGAAAGGTCAGTGCGCTCGGGGACGCGCCGGAGGCGGCGAATCGACGAGCGGCGTCCGGTGGCCGTGGCGAGGGAAACGGCGATGATGGCGACGGTGTGCTGCCTCCCGACTTGCGTAGCTCGGTGTAGACGAAGAGGGCAACGAGGCGCTTCTGCTGGACACACCGGGGAGGCACGGGGTGGACGGTGGCTGCAGCTTCGGCCGGCGGTGCGCTCTTTCTCTTACGGGCGAGCTTGGAAACGCGAGGGGAAGGAGGGAGAATAACCAGAGAGAGGGGAGATGACGATGGGGGGTCGAGGGCATCTCCAGGCGCGTGGACGGGGAGGGGGGGCGAGCCTCCAGCGCGAAGCAGGAGGTGGCCGTCGCTCGGCCGTGCGCGCGCCACGCGCAGTGCGAGTAGACGCGAGGAAGACGATAGAGAGGGGGGCTGCGGTGGTGGGCTGGGCCTGTGGGCCGCTACAGGAGAAGGCCAGGAGAGGTAAGCCCAGGTACTTCCACTCTCTCTCTCTCTTCTAAAATAGTTTCTGTTTTCTATTTTTCTGCTTTTGTTTTGATTTAAATCTTGCCACTGTTTGAAATTTAAACAATTTCAAACCAGTGCCAAAAATCCTCTGAACAATTTTATGTTGCTAGATGGACTTTTCCAGAAGCACATAAAACATTTCAAAGTTATTTGAAAATATATTCTATATATTATGAATATAATTCCAAATTCAAATACAATAATAAATTAAATTCCATGCCCAAAATATTCCACAAAATTGTCCATTATTTTTGGTTTGCTGCAAAAGCCTTGCCAAAAATATCCAACAAATATTAGGAACATTTTGGAAACATTGAATGCAATTTTTTTGACTGGACCTATTTGAGATTTAAAGTGCTAGGGTTTGAACAATCTCCATTTCAAGTTTAACAAAAATTAAACATGATGACATGATGAACAGGCAAGGACCACATGGCTTGATCTAGGGATGTGACAACTTACCCCCACTAAAACAAGAATCTCGTCCCGAGATTCAAGCGTAGGGTAAGAAATCAGAGGGGATACAAGCTAGCACAATCTTCAGGATCCAAGTGTCCTCCATATAAGTGTTGATTGCTTGCCTCATGTTGATTCTGGCTTCCTTGCTTTCGAAATCTTCGTCCAAACGGTAATGATGAGAGAAACTCTACAACATTGATCTTCCGAAAGATCGAGCA
Organism: Secale cereale; assembly: GCA_902687465.1. Lineage (NCBI taxonomy): Eukaryota > Viridiplantae > Streptophyta > Magnoliopsida > Poales > Poaceae > Secale > Secale cereale. The sequence goes on from LR738713.1 coordinate 500,212,259, forward strand.
ACTCAAGATCAACCCATGGAGTGTGATGTTGAAACATCTCTTGAGCTGAGACACGGAGTACACCTCCAGGGGGATGGAGTGAAACAAACGATGAAGGTTCACCTAGTGGCAATAATTCCACACCTAAGAAGATGGTGATCGATACCACCAGACGGGGCACCTTAGAGAAGGTGACTCGTAGAGTTATTCCTTTAAGTGGCAAAAAGAATTACTTTTGATATAGAGATCATTGGAACTCTCTATACCAGCCTAAGGCAAACACAATCAATCGTTTGACGGAGTCCGAAGGAATGACATTCTCGGCCAGAATGGATGATGTGGACTACCTTGTAAAGGACAAAGCCAAGGTTGATTTTTCTTATCACCGGAAATGGATGGGATCCATGGTAAAATGGCACATTGGCGGTGCAAGTTGGGAACAAAATGCAAATGCGGGGAATGATTCTAGTAACTGGGAAGAAACCCAACAGTAGAGAGTAAATTGCTCTTTGAGAGGTTACAACATAACCAAGAACACTGGGAGCAATCCCGGTTAGTGTCGAGGATAACACCTAGTGCTTGTGCGTGCTCTCAAGAACTTGAGCATTCCCGTATTCATCAAGGTTTTACCAATATCTGTGTCAAGGATCCTGGCAACATCACATACTACCATGATGAATAATGATGGATGATGCAGATGCAAGGGAAGACAACACCTTCTCTAGATTTCACCTTAGCGGAGCCAAGGGGCAAAATCTGGACGATCGACCGAGAGACATTTAGCACTCCGCTTCTAATGTTCTCATTGATGTGCTAGCACAACCCATTTATCATAATGGTTTGGTACCTAGAACGTCAAATAAAAAGGTCGGACTTCAGGAGCACAAAAATCCATAAGGAACAACTAGGGAGTAATTCCTACGAAGTCCTTATGGGGAGGTGGTCAACTTCTTCAACCAAGAAACTACAATAATAGGCCTTCCGGCTGGTGTGTTGGCCACGACATCCACTTTACCGGTTATCGAGGGACCAATATCATAGATCTTGGGAAAATGCTCCAACCAACATATCTGCCTGAGATTCAGTTCTGGTTGGTGTCAGGATATTCCAGACTCATCGAGTCTAGGAAGAAAAAGAAATTTTACAACACAAATTGACGAGACGGCGTTACGAGATTCTCAGGAATGAACTACGATAACAGCTCCAAAACATGAGCGGGTTCTGCTACAAACCCTGTGAACACGTTGTCCCAGACAAGCATGACCACATAGTAGTCTTATGATAAAATACTACCGAGTTTCAGGTTAGGAATCATCATTGGAGATAACAAAGTCTTGTGCATGTCCGTCCGGGCCCTTCGGGAATAGCATTTGAACTTCTTTTCTTTGAACAAATCAATCAGTGGCTTGGTGTGCTAGGGATACATACAGAATGAAGATGATCAGTCTATCAGACCATAGAATACTTCGCACGTATGCATGACTGGCTTGGGATGACTCCAGAGGAGGTAAAAACATGCTTTCTCGAATTCACGGCGGCAACTTGCATCAATTGCACATGAATTAGAGGAAGTCACTTCCTTCTTCCGTACATATGCTTCACGAACGGGTCATGAAGATAATGCTTATAAAAGTTTCCAATACTAGCTGGATGTTCAACATAGATCATGGTGAAGATAACAATGTTGCTGATGGGCTCAACAACAATTCATCCAGGTTTCCATATAATTGGAGTTCCATGACAATGTGAACAAAGTGAAAGCATTGGTCAGACCCAAAAGATATAATGGCGTACGCTCAAGGGAACGACCATGAGTAAGACAACATTACGAATATCGTTGGTTCTGATTTGACTTGACGATAACCCATACTCAAATCAAAGTTTGGACAAGACAATAGGTCCACAAATGATCACGGGATCAATTGAAGAATATATCATCTATCTTCAATACACATACAAGATATCCCTTTGGATGAACTAAGCTGGCAAGCTTTTATCTTCCAACTCTCCAAGTTATTGTTTTAGCTTAACCAACCAGTTCAGGGTATCCAACACAGATTCTTGGAGAAGTGGTGGTTTATAAGGAACCAACTTGATCACGAACTCAACATAGCGGTCAGGTGACAACCTGGAAATACTTCCGAGAAGATATTCGGAAAATCACGAACCATCGATATGTTACTAAGCTCGAGAACAATCTTGCTTTTCAGGGCAAGACGATATGATCAAATGAGCAAGGACTTAACAAAATCCTAACTCATCAATCAAGGAGTGCACCAGGAAAGTGGACTAGGTAGCACAATCAATCTTAGAATGGTGATTCAGTAATCATCACGCTAAGAATGAAATTGTTGTCCTTTAGCTACCAAGCAACGAAGTTGCTAGGAGTATTGATTTCACACATCACAATCCACTTGTCAGCATTCCGGTTATAATAACACGGAGGCCGAGAAATAAACGATGATGGCGAGAAGTATCACCTTATCAAAGGTGCATAGGCGGTGGAGCAATTCCCATGACATTATTGACATAAAGATGGTAATACTCCAGGATAGAACAGTTTAGAAGCTGGATTAGCGTTCTTCATCTGCGAAGTACAACTTCTTTGACCCAATCCTGGATATGGATAAGGTACTGGAGTTTGTTTCTCCTAGTCATTCCAGAATAGAATGGCTTGACGGACCACAAGAGTAAAAGGCAACGATGAACACAAGTGCACGACTACTCCTGACTATCAACTGATAGACGAAGGTCATAAAACAACTGAAAAGGGACAACTCAAAGGAACATATATCTTTCTGAGTTGTGGATGCATAGGTTAGTATGTCGAACGAGTTCCACATATTTCTTTCGGATAACCCATGCAGAAAAATAGGACTGGCAGAGTCACAATATGAATGGAGTACCACTCAGGAGCACTCTGGTTGTGATCTTTTGGTTCGGGAGAACTTCTGCCAAGATGGTTCATGGTATTGGAAGAACGATAACCACGGACCTCGAGGACTATCACAAGGTTACTAATATCCTAAAGGAACGAGCAAATACTATCAGCATGAATTAAGTAGGGTGAAGCTCGGGTTCAAGAACCCAGGAATAGATTACCTACCAACTAAATAGCATCACGGGATGCTTTCGAGAATGATGGCCAAAATCATCACACTGGAATATAAAACATTGCTGGATTACTGGGTGATCTTCTAAGATACTTAGGGTCATAATAATAACTCCAACATATGTGTCGAGGAAACAAAGTACCACAACTCACCGTCTAGTGTGGTTAATCTGGCCTAAAAGGACATTAAGAACAGGTAGGAATGATTTGCAAATGCATCAGATTGTTTAGAGACCTGGGATGACTCGGACAGCATAACGACTGTAACTGTTCGAAAATACTTTGAGATCCAAGCAAAAGAGTATCATATCCACTTAACATCATAATGTCAAGGTTCTGAGACCAACAGTTGAACAAACAGAAGTAGTAGAAACTGAACTGAGGGTTGAATCCACAATAACGTGATCCTGATAGACATAAGAGAAAGCCTAGTTCTTAATCCCCGTAGAAAGAAGAAGGTGACTCAGATCAGAAGGTCATAGGGCAAAGGAGTAAAAAGAGCCTTACGTTCCCTTCCACAAACAATTCCCTTACATAACTAAAGAGTTTCTAGACACGACTTCGACCAGTTTGACTTGCTAATCCTACAGGCAACCTGGCTCTGATACCAAAGCTGTCAGGACCCCGATCCTAAGTCACCAAGGTCTAGACGGTAACACATCATATCACTTTGCGGCCTCACGCACGGTATCCCCACGGGTGCCACCTTACCTGGCCCGGGACCATTTGCGCATTTTGGCACACGTATATGATAGTGTCGCTAGCATCCATATGACAGAGAACCCGGGCCGACATGACTATTTATAAACCAAAAGTGGCACTAAATTACAGGGACAGGCATACATGACCCAGCAACGAACGTGTCGGTCATCAACGTATGAACCCAAGTCATAGCAAGCTACAAGGACTTAAAGGAACAACGCGTGACATTTCCCCTAAGGGACAGACACAGGACCGAAGAAGGACACATGCCGGCCAGCCTAAGTGTTCCGGAGCAGTAGCAAGCTACCAAGGCTCAGTGGAAGCACTAGGAGACATTTCCCTGTAAGATAGGCTACCAAAGGTAAACAACTAGGTGTCGGATCCCACACATAGCAATACACATTACACGTACGCATAACATGCAAGTATGTGCTGAACAACAAGGCATCACAACATAACTCAACAACTCATATAGATAAAGGCCCAGAAGAGCCATCATAGCATTTATTACAATCAGAGGTCACATGACCCAACATACAGAGCATACAGGCAACGGAAGCATTACATGTCTGAGTACAGACATCTACAAATGAAAAAGACTAAGAAGCCTGACTATCTACAAGACCCTCCCAAGGGCACAAGATCGTAGGTGAGGTAACAAGCTAAACGTCGAAGTCCACGCGGAACCACTAGCGAGACTGAGGTCTCTCTGCAAAAACATAAATTAAACAAACGTGAGTACAAAGGTACTCAGCAAGACTTACATCAGATCTATCTACATATGCATCAGTATCAACAAAGGGGTGGTGGAGTTTGACTGCAGCAAGCCAGCTTTGACTCGGTGGCTATCCTAAACTACGACTGCAAGTAACTCTTTTGAGGTGGCGCACACGAGTCCACATATTCACCAATCAATACACCACTATGGATCCGCTCCCGTCTCCCTACGAGAAGGCCATCCATAGCACTCACACTTATCTTGCGCGTTTTAGAGTATCCACTTTCACTTGTCTATGAACTGTAGAGGTAACCCAGAAGTCCATTTCCGCGGACACGACTATTTGAATAGATTATATATAAAACCCTGCAGGGGTGTACTTCTTCACACACGCTCTCACCACTTACCGCCGTTTACACGACATGTACTCGGCAACATTCAAGCGGAGGCCCAGCGAGGGTGTCGGCCACGACCTGACTAACCACACAAGTCTCTCGTCCAGGTTTATTGCCTATTTGGGTTCCATCCATTGGGAGATCCGGCCGGGGTGTCGCTCACGGCCCCAAACGATGTGTACAGGGTTCCCGCATCACCAAACGGGCAATCGGTACACCGTGCCACGTACCTGTCGTGTCACCGCCCACCCTGAGGGTCAGCGCTGCGCACGACCTCCAGTAAACTACAAACACCAGAAACTAGTTGCAACTCCTGGACAGAGATCATGTTGATTAATAAGTCGAGAGGGTCCATTGGTTTCGGGCCCAATGCATGGTAGTAACTGGTCATGGATCAACCAACACAGAACTCAGTTCCTGAGGACGGCTGCAATGAGACAACCCACCATGTACTCCTACATGGCCTCTCATCGCTACCTTTACCAAATCGTGTTCACACACTTAGCTCACACACATTAGGACATGTTCATCACCATTCCAATTCATCCCCGATGAATCAGACCTGACACAACTCTAAGCAATAGCAGGCATAACCAGAAAGCATGAATGAGTAGGCACAACATGGCTCAAACAACTCCTACTCATACTAGTGGGTTTCAACTATTTACTGTGGCAATGACGGGTCATGCAGTGGAAAGGGGTTCAACTACCGCAGCAGGTAGCAGTTGAAGCGTTGTTGTCCTAATGCATTAAGAGAGAGCAAGAGCGAGAGAGTGGGATTGTATCGGAATGCTCAATGGGGGTTTGCTTGCCTGGCACTTCTGAAGATAACATTGGGTCTTCATCGGTGTCATCGAACTCATCGTTCTGAACGTCGTCTACTGAGAGAGAACAAAACCGGCAAACAGAAAAAGAACACAATCAATGCAATGCAACAATATGATGCATGAATGTGACATGGCAATGTGCTGTTGGTTGAGCTAATGCAACTAGCAACAAGTTAAATGAAGTTGGTTTGAACCAAGGGTTCAAATTCAAACTCCATATATGGTTATTCAAATGCCATTTATTCAAATTGTCCTAAACAGCAGCCATAAGTTGTTCTAACATGCATGAAAATGCCATAAACAGATTCCTTAGATTTTTTTGATCAATTTTCATATATAAATTATTTTCATCTGAGCTATAGATTATTTTCTATGATTTTTTGAAGTTTTGGCTATTTTCTGAAATAAATAAATCAAAAAGATTTATTTAAAATCCAGAAAAGCATTTATGACATCATAGTGACATCATCACTACGTCAGCAGGTCAAAGGCGCCAGCCCAGGTCAAACCTGATGGCTGGGACCCACAAGTCAGTGTCTCAACTAATTAACTAAATTAGTTAGCACTAAGTTAAACCTAACTCTAATTAACTAGGGGCCTGGGCCCACACGTCAGTGAGCCAGGGCTAATCCTATTTTAATTAAACCTAACTAGGTAACTAGCAGGAACTGGCCCCACACGTCAGTGAGCCAGTGGTTGACTAAGGGCATGGGCCCATACGTCAGTGACTCGGGGTGGTCAACCCACCGGTCAAGGAGGTCAGAAACGCCGGCGGCTCGTCGCCGACGAGACCGAATGCGGCGGAGGTTGCGGGAACGGGCTATGGTGCCCCGTTGGCAGCGTGGCTGGGCTCATTCGAGAGCCCAGACCAGCGCGCATCGAGTGGGTGTGCCAGCCGGGCCTGGGGTGGCCGGAGGCGAGAGCGACGAGCTCGGCCGCGGCGGCCGGAGTTCGGGCTTCGTCGGGTTTGGGGTTGTGGTGCACTAGAAGGGGAGAGGGAGCGTGCGTTTGGCTCCTGGGAGCACGGTGAGTGCGATGGCATGCTCAAAATCGGACAGAGGCGGCTGGGGCCACGGCGGTGACAGGTTCAGCGGCGGCCGGAGTTGGCCGCGACGGAGCTATGGCCTAGAGGTCATGCGCGGCTAGGGGAGAAGGGGGAAGCGACTCGGAGGCTCACCGCGAGCCTGTTGGAAAGGTCAGTGCGCTCGGGGACGCGCCAGAGGCGGCGAATCGACGAGCGGCGTCCGGTGGCCATGGCGAGGGAAACGGCGATGATGGCGACGATGTGCTGCCTCCCGACTTGCGTAGCTCGGTGTAGACGAAGAGGGCAACGAGGCGCTTCTGCTGGACACACCGGAGAGGCACGGGGTGGACGGTGGCCGCAGCTTCGGCCGGCGGTGCGCTCTGGCTCTTACGGGCGAGCTTGGAAACGCGAGGGGAAGGAGGGACAATAACCAGAGAGAGAGGGGAGATGACGAGGGGGGGGGTCGAGGGCGTCTCCAGGCGCGTGGACGGGGAGGCGGGACGAGCCTCCAGCGCGAAGCAGGAGGTGGGCGTCGCTCGGCCGTGCGCGCGCCACGCGCAGTGCCAGTAGACGCGAGGAAGACGACAGAGAGGGGGGCTGCGGTGGTGGGCTGGGCCTGTGGGCCGCTACAGGAGAAGGCCAGGAGAGGTAAGCCCAGGTACTTCCACTCTCTCTCTCTCTCTTTTCTAAAATAGTTTCTGTTTTCTATTTTTCTGCTTTTGTTTTGATTTAAATCTTGCCACTGTTTGAAATTTAAACAATTTCAAACCAGTGCCAAAAATCCTCTGAACAATTTTATGTTGCTAGATGGACTTTTCCAGAAGCACATAAAACATTTCAAAGTTATTTGAAAATATATTCTATATATTATGAATATAATTCCAAATTCAAATACAATAATAAATTAAATTCCATGCCCAAAATATTCCACAAAATTGTCCATTATTTTTGGTTTGCTGCAAAAGCCTTGCCAAAAATATCCAACAAATATTAGGAACATTTTGAAAACATTGAATGCAATTTTTTTGACTGGACCTATTTGAGATTTAAAGTGCTAGGGTTTGAACAATCCCCATTTCAAGTTTAACAAAAATTAAACATGATGACATGATGAACAGGCAAGGACCACATGGCTTGATCTAGGGATGTGACAGAACTCTTACAGTGGTGGACTAGCAGATGTAGGGGATGTAGGTTGGTACGGTCCGCTCGATCGTAAGGTGCTAGCGCTTCTGAAAGACTATGTCTCGGTCATCCGTTTCTCAAACACCATGCAGTGCGAGAAACCAAACGGAGGCGATCGAGTCTTGTGGGAAAAGTGCACAAACCTCTGCAGAGTGTACAAACTGATCATGATTAGTCGTGTCCCCGGTTATGGACATCTTGAGTATCTGGTACTTGGATTATCATGTGCATCTCAACATGTTACTTTAATTTAATTTTGTTGGGTTTAATGATTACTTTTAATTGGGGTTGAGAGGATGTCTATCTTCTCAACGATGTTTCAACTACCATGATAGTTAATTAAAATACATTCCTTTGAAGTAGGGAAAATTTGGCTTTACGCAAAAACTTTAACCTTACAGCCTCCACCAGCCAAATATGCATGTAGTTGTAGGTCTTATTCATCATTATCATTACAGTGTGAATTTGCCAGCATATTCCATGTGCTGACCCGTTTTCGGGCTGCAACGTTTTATGTTGCAGGATTATCTTACGACGAGTAAGTGATACGTTAGGGGTTACGATTTCTACACTCAACTTTGCCGTTGGTGATGATGGGAATCCACAACCTTTGTTGCTTCCGCTATGATCGATTGAGGTAATAGTATTTACGTTACTTAATACATGTGATTTACCTCAGCATACCGATCCAGGGATGACACAGAACACAGAGACTTCGGTCCATTCGGATCGTGGTCGCTACATCAATCCTAAAGGTGCTAAATAAGCAAGCTCCAGCGATCCACCTATGGACTGGTGCAAGCATCTCGGAGTTGGAATATACGCTTTGATAAGTTGATCAAAGCATATGGTTTTATACAGACTTGCGGTGAAGCCTGTATTTACAAGAAAGTGAGTGGGAGCACTACAGCCTTTCTGATAAGTATATGTGAATGACATATTGTCGATCAGAAATGATGTACAATTTTCTGGAAATCATAAAGGAGTGTTTGAGAGGAGTTTTTCAAAGAAAAACCTCGGTAAAGCTGCTTACATACTGAGCATCAAGATCTATAGAGATAGATCAAGACGCTTGATAAGTTTTTTTTCAATGAGTACATACCTTGACAAGATTTTGAAGTAGTTCAAAATAGAACAGTCAAAGAAAGAGTTATTGCATGTGTTGCAAGGTATGAAGTTGAGTAAGACTCAAAACCCGACGACGACAGAAGATAGAGAAAGAATGAAAGTCATTCCCTATGCCTCAGTCATAGGTTCTATAAAGTATGCCATGCTGTGTACGAAACATGATGTGTACCTTGCCATGGGATTGACAAGGAGGTACAATAGTGATCCAGGAGTAGATCATTGGACAGCGGTCAAAATTATCCTTAGAGGACTAAGGAAATATTTCTCGGTTATGGTGGTGGTAAAGAGTTCGTCGTAAAGAGTTACGTTGATGCAAGCTTTAACACCGATCTGGATCATTCTGAGTCTCGATCTGGATGCATATTGAAAGTGGGAGCAATTAGCTAAAGTAGCTCCGTGCAGAGCATTGTAGACATAGAAATTTGCAAAAATACATACGGATCTGAATGTAACAGACCCGCTGACTAAACTTCTCTTGCGAAGCAAAACATGATCACACCTTAGTACTCTTTGGGTGTTAATCACATGACGATGTGAACTAGATTGTTCACTCTAGTAAACCCTTTTGGGTATTGGTCGCATGGCGATGAGAACTATGGGTGTTAGTCACATGGTGATGTAAACTATTGGTGTTAATCACATGGTGATGTGATCTAGATTATTGACTCTAGTGCAAGTGGGAGACTGAAGGAAATATGCCCTAGAGGCAATAATAAAGTTATTATTTATTTCCTTATATCATGATAAATGTTTATTATTCATGCTAGAATTGTATTAACTCGAAACTTAGTACATGTGTGAATACATAGACAAAACAGAGTGTCCCTAGTATGCCTCTACTAGACTAGCTCATTGATCAAAGATGGTTATGTTTCCTAGCCATAGACATGAGTTGTCATTTGATCAACGGGGTCACATCATTAGGAGAATGATGTGATGGACAACACCCATCTGTTAGCTTAGCACTATGATCGTTTAGTTTTACTGATATTGCTTTCTTCATGACTTATACATGTTCCTATGACTATGAAATTATGCAACTCCCGAATACCGTAGGAACACCTTGTGTGCTACCAAACGTCACAACGTAACTGGGTGATTATAAAGATGCTCTACGGGTGTCTCCGAAGGTGTTCATGGTGTTGGCATAGATCAAGAATAGGATTTGTCACTCCGAGTGTCGGAGAGGTATCTCTGAGCCCTCTTGGTAATACACATCATAATAAGCCTTGCAAGAAAATGACTAATGAGTTAGTCACGATATGATGTATTACAGAACGAGTAAAGAGACTTGTCGGTAACAAGATTAACTAGGTATGGTGATACCGACGATCGAATCTCGGGCAAGTAACATACCGATGACAAAGGGAACAATGTATGTTGTTATGCGATTTGACCGATAAAGATCTTCGTAGAATATGTAGGAGCCAATATGAGCATCTAGGTTCCGCTATTGGTTATTCACCGGAGATGAGTCTCGGTCATGTCTACATAGTTCTCAAACTCGTAGGGTCCGCACGCTTAACGTTTGATGATGATCGGTATTATGAGTTTATGTGTTTTGATGTACCGAAGGTAGTTCAGAGTCCCGGATGAGATCGGGGACATGACGAGGAGTCTCGAAATGGTCGAGGCGTAAATATCGATATACTGGACGACTATATTCAGACATCGGAAAGGTTCCGAGTGATTCAGGTATTTTTTGGAGTACCGGAGAGTTACGGGAATTCGCCGGGGAGTATATGGGCCTTATTGGGCTTTAGGGGAAAGAGAGAGAGAGGAGGCTGCGCCCCCCCCAGGCTTAGTCCGAATTGGACTAGGGGGAGGGGCTGTGCCACCTCCTTCCTTCTCTTCTCTTTTCCCTTTCCTTCTCTCCTACTCCTACTACTTGGAAGGGCTCCTAGTTCTACTAGGAAAGGGGGAATCATACTCCCGGTGGGAGTAGGACTCCCCTAGGGCACGCCATAGAGAGGGCCGGCCCTCCCCCTCCTCCACTCCTTTATATACGGGGGTAGAGGCACCCCATAGACACACAAGTTGATCAGTTGATCTCTCCCAGCCGTGTGCGGTGCCCCCTCCACAGAAACACACCTCGGTCATACTGTTGCAGCACTTAGGCAAAGCCCAGCGATGGTAGCTTCATCATCTCCATCACCATTCCGTCGTGCTGACGAAACTCTCCCGCGAGGTTCTACTGGATCAAGAGCTCGTGGGATGTCATCAAGCTGAACGTGTGCTGAACGCGAAGGCTCCGTACGTTCGGTGCTTGATCGGTTGGATCGCGAAGAAAGTTCGACTACATCAACCACGTCACTAGACGCTTCCGCTCCCGGTCTACGAGGGTACGTGGACACACTCTCCCCTCTCGTTGCTATGCTTCTAGTAGATAGATCTTGCGTGATCATAGGAAATTTTTGAAGTACTATCCCCAACAGTGGCATCATGAGCCAGGTCTATGCGTAGATGATATGCACGAGTAGAACACAAGTGAGTTGTCGACGATACTAGTCATTCTGCTTACCAGCATGTCATACTTTGGTTCGGCGGTATTGTGAGATGAAGCGGCCCGGACCGACATTACGCATACGCTTACGCGGGACTGGTTTCACCGTTATGAGCACTCGTTGCTTAAAGGTGACTGGAGGGTGTCTGTCTCTCTCACTTTAGCTGAATCGAGTGTGGCTACGCCCGGTCCTTGTGAAGGTTAAAACAACACATACTTGACGAACTATCGTTGTGGTTTTGTATGCGTAGGTAAGAACGGTTCTTGCTAAGCCCGTAGCAGCCACGTAAACTTGCAACAACAAAGTAGAGGACGTCTAACTTGTTTTTGCAGGGCATATTGTGATGTGATGTGGTCAAGACATGATGAGTGATACGTTATTGTATGAGATGATCATGTTTTGTAAAGTTACCGGCAACTGGCAGGAGCCATATGGTTGTCGCTTTATTGTATGAAATACAGTCGCCATGTAATTGCTTTACTTTATCACTAAGCGGTAGCGATAGTCGTGGAAGCAATAGTTGGCGAGACGACAACGATGCTACGATGGAGATCAAGGTGTCACGCCGGTGACAAAGGTGATCACGACGGTGCTTTGGAGATGGAGATCAAAAGCACAAGATGATGATGGCCATATCATGTCAGATATTTTGATTGCATGTGATGTTTATCTTATTATGCTTCTTATTTTGCTTAGTACGGCGGTAGCATTATAAGATGATCCCTTACAAAATTTCAAGGTATAAGTGTTCTCCCTAAGTATGCACCGTTGCGAAAGTTCGTCGTGCTGAGACACCACGTGATGATCGGGTGTGAAAAGCTCTACGTTCACATACAACTGGTGTAAGCCAGTTTTGCACACGCAGAATACTCGGGTTAAACTTGACGAGCCTAGCATATGCATATATGGCCTCGGAACACTAGAAACCGAAAGGTCGAGTGTGAATCATATAGTAAATATGATCAACATAAGATGTTCACCATTGAAAACTACTCCATCTCACGTGATGATCGGACATGGTTTAGTTGATTTGGATCGCGTGATCATTTAGATGACTGGAGGAATGTCTATCTAAGTGGGAGTTCTTTAGTAATATGATTAAATTGATCTTTAATTTATCATGAACTTAGTCCTGATAGTATTTGCAAATTATGTTGTAGATCAATAGCTCGCGTTATAGCTCCCCTATGTTTTTAATATATTCCTAGAGAAAACTAAGTTGAAAGATGTTAGTAGCAATGATGTGTACTAGGTCCGTGATCTGAGGATTATCCTCATTGCTGCATAGAAGTATTATGTCCTTGATGCACCGCTAGGTGACAGACCTATTGCAGGAGCAGATGCAAATGTTATGAACGTTTTGACAAAAGCTCAGTATGATGACTACTTGATAGTTTAGTGCATCATGCTTTACGGCTTATAACCGAGACTTCAAAAACGTTTTGAATGCCATGGAGCATATGAGATGTTCCAAGAGTTGAAATTAGTATTTCATACTCATGCCCGTGTCGAGAGGTATAAGACCTCTGACAGTACTTTGCATACAAGATGGAGGAGAATAGCTCAACCAGTGAGCATGTGCTCAGATTATCTGGGTACTACAATTGCTTGAATCAAGTGGGTGTTAATCTTCCAGATAAGATAGTAATTGACAAAGTTCTCTAGACACTATCACCAAGTTAGTAGAACTTCGTGATGAACTATAATATGCAAGGGATGACGAAAGTAATTCCCGAGCTCTTCGTGATGCTGAAATCAGCGAAGGTGGAAATCAAGAAAGAGCATCAAGTGTTGATGGTAAACAAGACGACTTGTTTCAAGTAAAGGGCAAAGGGATAGAAGGGGAACTTCAAGAAGTATGACAAGCAAGTTGTCACTCCCGTGAAGAAACCCAAAGCTAAACTTAAGCCTGAAACTAAGTGCTTCTACTACAAAGGAAATGGTCACTAGAAGTGGAACTGCCCTAGATACTTGGTGGATAAGAAGGATGGCAAAGTGAACAAAGGTATATTTGATATACAGATTATTGATGTGTACTTTAATAGTGTTCATAGCAACCCCTGGGTATTTGATACCGGTTCAGTTGCTAAAATTAGTAACTCGGAACGGGAGTTGCAGAATGAACAGAGACTAGTTAAAGGTGAAGTGATGATGTGTGTTGGAAGTGGTTCCAAGATTGATATGATCATCATTGCACACTCCCTATACTTTCGGGATTAGTGTATAACCTAAATAAATGTTATTTGGCATTTGCGTTAAGCATGAATATGATTTGATCATGTTTGTTGAAATACGGTTATTCATTTAAAGTCATAGAATAATTGTTATTCTATTTACATGAATAAAGCCTTCGATGGTCATACACCCAATGAAAATAGTTTGTTGGATCTCGATCGTAGTGATACACATATTCATAATATTGAAGACAAAAGATGCAAGGTTAATAATGATAGTGCAACTTATTTGTGGCACTGCCGTTTAGGTCATATTGGTGTAAAGCGCATGAAGAAACTCCATAGTGATGGACTTTTGGAATCACTTGATTATGAATCACTTGGTGCTTGCAAACCATGCCTCATTGGCAAGATGACTAAAACTCCGTTCTCCGGATCAATGGAGCGAGCAACAAATTTGTCGGAAATCATACATACTGATGTATGTGGACCGATGAGTGTTGAAGCTCGCGGCGGGTAACGTTATTTTCTGACCTTCACAGATGATTTGAGGAGATATGGGTATATCTACTTGATGAAGCACAAGTCTGAAACATTTGAAAAGTTCAAAGAATTTCAGAGTGAAGTAGAGAATCATCGTAACAAGAAAATAAAACTTTCCACGATCTGATCGCGGAGGCGAATATTTGAAGTTACGAGTTTGGCCTTCATTTAGAACAATGTGAAATAGTTTCACAACTCACGCCACCCAGAACACCACAGCGTAATGGTATGTCCGAACGTCGTAATCATACTTTATTAGATATGGTACGATCTATGATGTCTCATACCGATTTACCACTATCGTTTTGGGTTATGCATTAGAGACAACTGCATTCACGTTAAATAAGGGCACCATATAAATCCGTTGAGACAACGCCTTATGAACTGTGGATTGGCAAGAAACCAAAGTTGTTGTTTCTTAAAGTATGGGGCTGCGATGCTTATGTGAAAAAGCATCAACCTGATAAGCTCGAACCCAAGTCGGAGAAATGTGTCTTCATATGATACCCAAAGACACTGTTGGGTACACCTTCTATCACAGATCCGAAGGCAAAATATTCGTTGCTAAGAATGTATCCTTTCTAGAGAAGGAGTTTCTCTCGAAAGAAGTGAGTAGGAGGAAAGTGGAACTAGATGAGGTAATTGTACCTTCTCTCGAATTGGAAACTAGTACATCACAGAAACTAGTTCCAGTGATTCCTATACCAATTAGTGTGGAAGCTAATGATGATGATCATGAAACTTCAGATCAAGTTACTACTGAACTTCATAGATCAACCAGAGTACGTTTCGTGCCAGAGTGGTACGAAAACCCGGTTCTGGAAGTCATGTTACTAGACCATGATGAACCTACGAACTATGAGGAAGCGATGATGAGCCCAGATTCCGCAAAATGGCTTGAGGCCATGAAATCTGAGATGGGATCCATGTATGAGAACAAAGTGTGGACTTTGGTTGACTTGCCCGATGATCGGCAAGCCATTAAAAATAAATGGATCTTTAAGAGGAAGACTCACGCCGATGGTAATGTTACTATCTACAAAGCTCGACTTGTTGTGAAAGGTTTTCGACGAGTTCAAGGTGTTGACTACGATGAGATTTTCTCACTCGTAGCGATGCTTAAGTTTGTCAGAATCATGTTAGCAATTGCTGCATTTTATGAAATCTGGCAATGGATAACAAAACTGCATTATTTAATGGATTTATTAAAGAAGAGTTGTATATGATGCAGCCAGAAGGTTTTGTCAATCCTAAAGGTGATAAATAAGCAAGCTCCAGCGATCCACCTATGGACTGGTGCAAGCATCTCGGAGTTGGAATATACGCTTTGATAAGTTGATCAAAGCATATAGTTTTATACACACTTGCGGTGAAGCCTGTATTTACAAGAAAGTGAGTGGGAGCACTACAGCCTTTCTGATAAGTATATGTGAATGACGTATTGTCGATCAGAAATGATGTTGAATTTTCTGGAAAGCATAAAGGAGTGTTTGAGAGGAGTTTTTCAAAGAAAAATCTCGGTAAAGCTGCTTACATATTGAGCATCAAGATCTATAGAGATAGATCAAGATGCTTGATAAGTTTTTTTTCAATGAGTACATACCTTGACAAGATTTTGAAGTAGTTCAAAATGGAACAGTCAAAGAAAGAGTTATTGCCTGTGTTGCAAGGTATGAAGTTGAGTAAGACTCAAAACCCGACGATGACAGAAGATAGAGAAAGAATGAAAGTCATTCCCTATGCCTCAGTCATAGGTTCTATAAAGTATGCCTTGCTGTGTACCAAACCTGTTGTGTACCTTGCCATGGGATTGACAAGGAGGTACAATAGTGATCCAGGAGTAGATCACTAGACAGCGGTCAAAATTATCCTTAGAGGACTAAGGAAATATTTCTCGATTATGGAGGTGATAAAGAGTTCGTCATAAAGAGTTACGTCGATGCAAGCTTTAACACCGATCTGGATGACTCTAAGTCTCGATCTGGATGCATATTGAAAGTGGGAGCAATTAGCTAAAGTAGCTCCATGCAGAGCATTGTAGACATAGAAATTTGCAAAAATACATACGGATCTGAATGTAACAGACCCGCTGACTAAACTTCTCTCACGAAGCAAAATATGATCACACCTTAGTACTCTTTGGGTGTTAATCACATGACGATGCGAACTAGATTGTTGACTCTAGTAAACCCTTTGGGTATTGGTCGCATGGCGATGAGAACTATGGGTGTTAGTCACATGGTGATGTGAACTATTGGTGTTAATCACATGGTGATGTGATCTAGATTATTGACTCTAGTGCAAGTGGGAGACTGAAGGAAATATGACCTAGATGCAATAATAAAGTTATTATTTATTTCCTTATATCATGATAAATGTTTATTATTCATGCTAGAATTGTATTAACTGGAAACTTAGTACATGTGTGAATACATAGACAAAACAGAGTGTCCCTAGTATGCCTCTACTAGACTAGCTCATTGATCAAAGATGGTTATGTTTCCTAGCCATAGACATGAGTTGTCATTTGATCAACGGGATCACATCATTAGGAGAATGATGTGATGGACAAGACCCATCCGTTAGCTTAGCACTATGATCGTTTAGTTTTACTGCTATTGCTTTCTTCATGACTTATACATGTTCCTATGACTATGAGATTATGCAACTCCCGAATACCGGAGGAACACCTTATGTGCTATCAAACGTCACAACGTAACTGGGTGATTATAAAGATGCTCTACAGGTGTCTCCGAAGGTGTTCGTGGTGTTGGCATAGATCAAGAATAGGATTTGTCACTCCGAGTGTCGGAGAGGTATCTGTGGGCCCTCTCAGTAATACACATCATAATAAGCCTTGCAAGCAAATGACTAATGAGTTAGACACGAGATGATGTATTACGGAACGAGTAAAGAGACTTGTCGGTAACGAGATTAACTAGGTATGGTGGTACCGACGATCGAATCTCGGGCAAGTAACATACCGATGACAAAGGGAACAACATATGTTGTTATGCGGTTTAACCGATAAAGATCTTCGTAGAATATGTAGGAGCCAATATGAGCATCCAGGTTCCGCTATTGGTTATTGACCGGAGATGAGTCTCGGTCATGTCTACATAGTTCTCGAACCCGTAGGGTCCGCACGCTTAACGTTTGATGAAGATCGGTGTCATGGATATTACTAGCAGGTATAAACCGGCTAGGAAGATCCGGATTACACTTACATAGTTGTATTATCATAAGCCCAGTAGAATATGAACCAGAGGTTACGGCCCATAGAGGCTTAGGGCCCATGTGTAAAGCTTACGGTTTATGAACCGTCATATCATGTAACTTGAGGTGTAAGATAGAAAGGGTAGAGACCGAGGCGGACACAATTATGAACCGGCCTCGGGACTCTGTAAACCGGACCGGGCGTCGCCTCCTATATAAAGGGACGACCCGGTGATGGTTGAAGGGGAAAGAAACAACCCGTCGAGACACAGGCAAGCAATCTGCTCCCTGTTCATCGACGCCCAAGCAATACCAAACCAAACTAGACGTAGGCTTTTACCTTCATCGAAGGGGCCGAACTAGTATAAACCCTCTGAGTCCTTTGTGTGCTTTTAACCTCTTCAAGCTAACCCAAGTGATGGCCTCACACTTAAGTCCTCTAAACCGGACATCTGCCATGCCAATTCCACGACAGTTGGCGCCCACCGTGGGGCTATCGCACGATGGTTTCGAGTTCTTGAAGGGCAGCTTTGAAGGACTCAAGGGTTGCGCGGTTGGCCGGATGACCAAGAGTCGCCGCGGCCGGATCTACATCGACGACGCAGGCTGGGGCCCCGAGGCCGATTCAATCGAATACGGGTACCGGGCCCCCTTCGGCGGCATCCACGTCTTCATCGGCAAGATTGGTGAACCGGGACCTGAGCCGGACATCTTCCCCAACATCATCGAGCCGGCTCAGCGTGCGAGATCGGCCCGGATTCAGCCCGCCGTGAAGCGTGTTTTCGTTGGAGTAGTACATGGAGTCCAAGCCGAGGACAGATCGGATTCTGGTGGCAAGACAGTTGTCTATTCTGACGATGAATCTTCATCCGGGGAGACCGAATCTTTGTATCTGTTGCAGGACGACCGATCCGGGGGTGTATCCGATGGTGACAGTATTCCGGACCCCTTTGATCCGCCAAACCGGGTGGCTGTCTTCATGGTCGGATCACAGTCTATGCAGCAGCCCACGGTGACTGGGGCGTTGACAGCAGAGGTAGCTGGTGTAGGGGCGAGCAGCCAAGCCCTCTCACCCTCTGACGCTCTATCCACCTTGGTCGAGGAGTTGACAGCACGCGCAATAGCAGAAGTAGCTCATGCCAACAAGGCACAGCATGATGCGGAGATCCTTCAGCTGAAGGGCCGGATTGAGCAAGCTAAACGGGATCTGGACGCAGAGAAAGCCATGATGGTTACAAGGCAAGCAGAGCTGGACTCCCAAGCTTTCTGGCTCAGGATTGATCAGACTTCTACGCAGGAGGTAAGGAACAGAAGGCAGCAAACTCGTCTACCACCGGTCTATGAGGCGATGAATCTTTTCGGCACACCAGGAGCGGGAGCCAGCAATAACCTAGAAGTAAACCGGGGAGGAGCCCCAGGAGCAGGCGCGCCGGTTCAACAGTCGGCTGCAGAGCGAAATCGTCAAGTTGTGCCCACGCCGCACATCCCCACCCCTCCTGACCATTATTCAAACCCGTTGGACAACATTGTCGCCGCCGCCTCACGACTGGCCGTTTTACCTATTGAGGGGACATCCCCCGTGGCGATGGATGCGCGCCGGGCTAAGGAATTGCTGGACACGGCACTGACACAGCAGTAGGCGTACTCTTATAGCAGGGAGAGGATTCACTCAACCCCCCGCCACAGCCGGAGCTACACTAGGCATTGGGATGAACCGGAGGTGTCTAGCAGCGAGCGGAGACGTCACCGTCACAAGCAGGATAATCCTGCAGGAGCAGAAGCGCATGCCCAGGAGGCGATGAACCGGGCCAGACATTTCGCCCGCGAGGATACCCTTCAAATGACACCGGTTCACCCAACCACAGCAGAAACAGGAGTCACGGCGAGTTCCTTTGGAGTACAGTGTCTTATCCCCGCTTTACGAAGCGTAAAGTTAACCAAAGACTTCAAAGGTCTGCGCAAAGTGCCCAACTACACGGCAGACCCGACTCCGGAGGCGTGGGTTGAGAGCTATGAGATGGCTATGGAGATGCTAGATGTGGATGAAGCGGCATGTGCCAAGTATTTTACCATGATGCTTGAGGGTACAGCTCGGACATGGTTAAAGGGTTTACCACCCAACTCCATCGGATCATGGGGTGAGCTGCGTCGCTAGTTTATCAAAAATTACAAAGACACGTGCAAGCAGCCAATGTCAATAGTAGATTTAGCGGCATGTGTTCAAGGAGAGCAGGAGCCTACGAGCACTTGGGTGCGGCGAGTATCAGAAATCCTGCACTCTTCCAATAGCATCAATACTAGTACGGCGATAGTGACACTGGAAAACAATTGCCGGTTTGAGTCTCTGAAGCTGAAGTTGGGACGGCTCAAGCGGGATCGTAATGACATGGGGACACTCATGAGCGCTCTGGTGAAATATGGGGATTCTGATAACGCTAAGTACCCAGAGGCAGATGGAGACAAGTCCGGAAAAGCAAACAAGGCTGGTAAACCGGCGCAAGCTAATCCGGCGCAGTTGAACCGGCAACGCCACATTTTCTACGTTGGTCGGAACAACCTATTGTGTGGAGCAGAGAGGATCACCCGCCACGGGTTGACAATCCGAGCCAGTTGGCCCTAGTGGTAGCACCACGGGTGGGTGGCTACAAATTCACAAAGGTACTCATGGATGGCGGCAGCAGTTTCAACATCTTATATTACGAGACTTTCCGTCGTATGGGGTTGACAGACAAGAAGTTGAGACAATCCAACACGGTGTTCCATGGAGTGGTGCCAGGTAAATCGGCTTACCCAGTTGGGAAAATTGATCTAGAAGTTACCTTTGGGGACGAACAGGATTCTAGGTCAGAGACAATGACCTTTGAGGTCGTAAAGATCCGGAGCCCATATCATGCTCTGTTTGGGAGGCCGGTTTACGCCAAGTTCATGGCTAGACCGTGCTATGTTTATCTACAACTCAAGATGCCGGGTCACAAGGGAACCATCACGGTTCACGGAAGTCGCAAGATTGCATTGGAGTGCGAGGAAGGAGACGCAGCCTATGCAGAGGCAGTATGTGCCACAGAAGAATTGAAGTTCTACAAAGACAAGGTTGATCCGGCAGATATGTCCCCATTAAAAAAGCCAACTACAGAGCATGATCCGGCGTTGAAGTTTAAATCGGCAGAGGGAACCAAGCAGGTTGACTTTGTGCCAGGCGATTCATCCAAGCAGTTCACTATCAGTGCTAACCTAGACCCCAAATAGGAAAGCGCGCTCATCGAGTTCATCCGTGAGAATTGGGATATCTTTGCGTGGAAACCTTCTGACATGCCAGGTATACCGAGGGAACTCGTTGAGCACAGTCTTAATATTGATCTGAAATTCAAACCGGTCAAGCAGTATCTGCTCCGCTTCAACGAAGAAAGGTGCAAGGCTATAGGCGAGGAAGTGGCCAGGCTTTTGGCCGCAAGGTTCATAGTTGAGGTGTTCCATCCGGAGTGGTTGGCTAATCCGGTTCTGGTGTTAAAGAAAAATGGAACGTGGAGGATGTGTGTAGATTACACAGACTTAAACAAAGCTTGTCCAACTGATCATTTTGCTCTCCCCCGTATTGATCAGATCATTGATGCTACGCCAGGATGTGAGCGGCTAAGTTTTTTGGATGCGTATTCAGGGTATCATCATATCAAGATGGCAGTTAAGGACCAGGAGAAGACAGCCTTCATAACTCCCTTTGGAGCCTTCTGTTACATATCTATGCCCTTTGGGCTCAAGAGTGCCCAAGCAACTTACCAGCGTTGTGTACAGAACTGTCTCAAGGGGCAGATCGGAAAAAATGTCCATGCCTATGTGGATGACATCGTCGTAAAATCCAGGAAGGAAGAGACGTTGATAGAAGACCTAAAGGAAACCTTTGACAACCTCCGGGTTTATAAGATGATGCTTAATCCGGAGAAGTGCGTTTTTGGTGTTCCGGCAGGAAAGCTCCTTGGGTTCTTAGTATCAAACAAAGGAATAGAGGCCAATCCGGAGAAGATCAAGGCGATCACATCATTGACTAAACCGGCTTGTATCAATGATATCCAGCGTATAGCTGGCCGGATAACAGTGTTAAGTCGATTCATCAGCCGTTTGGGAGAGAAGGCAATTCCGCTTTATGAAATGCTGAAAAAGACAGACTGGTTTATATGGAGCGATGCTGCAAACGCTGCATTTGAGGACTTGAAGCGGCAATTAGCAGAACCGCTGGTTCTTGCTGCCCCTGTTGACAACGAGCCGCTGCTGTTATACGTGGCTGCCAATGCCCGTGTAGTTAGCGTGGCAATTGTGGTGGAACGCAAAGAAGCAGGCAAGGAATATCCGGTTCAGCGCCCGGTTTATTACGTCAGTGAGGTTCTAATTGAATCAAAGCAAAGGTACCCACACTGGCAGAAACTGGTGTATGGCGTGTTCATGTCAAACCGGAAGCTGAAGCACTACTTCCAGGGCCACCCAATCATTGTTGTTAGCTCAGCTCCGTTGGGGGAAATAATCTAGAACAGAGAAGCCGGTGGCAGAGTAGCAAAGTGGGCCATTGAGCTTAGCCCACACGGTTGAAGTATGTACCCCGTACTGCTATCAAATCCCAAGCGTTGGTAGATTTCATCAATGATTGGACAGAATTGCAAGCACCAGAGGAGAAGCCGGATCATACATACTGGACTATCCACTTTGACGGTTCAAGGCAATTAGAAAGCTCGGGGGCTGGAGTCGTGTTAACTTCCCCACGAGGTGACAAGTTTTGTTATGTCCTTAGACTAATGTTTCCTTGCACTAACAATGCGGCTGAATATGAAGCATTGCTTCATAGCCTGCGGATGGCTAAGGAGATGAACTTGAGCCGGGTCAAGTGCTTTGGTGATTCAGATCTAGAGGCGCAACAAGTGTCTGGCAAGTGGGACTCTAAAGACCCTCTCATGGCAGCTTACAGGCGAGAAGTTGAAGCAGTTGCAGGATGTTTCAAAGGATATCAGGTGGATCACATAGACCGGCGAAAAAATGAAGCAGCCGATGCTCTAAGCCGGCTGGGTTCTCAGCGTAAACCGGCGTCACCAAACACTTTCTTGCATGAGTTACACAGTCCGTCAGTTCAGGTGCCAACGGAGGAGGATTTGGATGTTCCTGATCCGAAAGCACAGCTGATTGCAGCGCTTCATGTTATTCCGGATTTGACACTCCCTTACTTGGCGTACTTGAGCCGAGGAGAGTTGCCAGATGATGAGGTTGAAGCTAGGCAGATAATCCGGCGATCCAAGTCTATGACCATTGTTAACGGAGAACTTCATCACCGCAGCGTTTCTGGGGCGTTTCAGCGATGTGTATCATCGGAAGAAGGCAATGATATTCTTCGAGAGATACACAAAGGAGATTGTGGTCATCACGCCGGTTCAAAATCACTGGTAGCCAAGGCTTTTCGTCACGGGTTTTACTGGTTAACTGCTCATGCTGATGCGGAGGATCTAGTCCGGAGATGCGACGCTTGTCAGAAATTTTCACGGCGCGCTCTTGTTCCGGCGCAAGAGCTACGGATTATCCCAATTACTTGGCCGTTCGCGACTTGGGGGCTTGATATGGTTGGGCCTTTTAAAAGATCCCAAGATCAAAAAACCCACTTGTTGGTGGCAGTGGACAAGTTTACAAAGTGGATTGAGGCAGAGCTTGTCAGTAAGTGTGATGCGGCAACAGCGGTTAAATTCATCAAAAAAGTAATTTTCCGGTTTGGCTTTCCACACAGCATTATTACCGATAATGTCACCAATCTATCCAAGGGAGAGATGGAAGAGTTCTGCCAAAGGGAACATATTCGCCTGGATGTGTCTTCAGTGGCTCATCCTCAATCCAATGGTCAAGCTGAAAGGGCCAACCAAGAGATCTTGCGAGGCATCAAGCCCCGGCTTATGACTCCTTTGCAGAGAACACCAGGGTGCTGGGTTGAGGAGTTACCTTTTGTCCTCTGGAGCATCAACACCACGCCTAACAGGTCTACAGGCTATACGCCCTTCTTCATGGTGTATGGTGCTGAAGCGGTTCTTCCAAGTGATATCCGGCATGATTCACCACGGGTAGCGGCTTATGTTGAAGCAGCTAATGAGCAAGAAAGACAGGACAGCTTAGACCGACTGGATGAGGAGCGTGACATAGCAGCAGCACGATCTACAATTTATCAGCAAGACCTGCGCAGATATCATAGTCGCCGGGTCAAGACCAAGACGTTCTAGGAGGGGGACTTGGTACTCCGGCTTATACAAGACCAGACAGATATGCACAAGCTATCCCCACCTTGGGAAGGACCATTTGTGGTCAGCAAGAACCTACACAACAGTTCATACTACCTGGTGGATGTTCGAGAACATAAAGACTCACGGACAGTAGAGGAAGAGACGAAGAGGCCGTGGAACATTGCTCTTCTGCGACCTTACTACACTTGAGCCATGAGCTCCGCTTCATGTATCCTGTATATATTATGATTAATAAATAAACCGGCATCTCTGGTAAACCGGGGATCAGCCATTTTCTTCTAAATACATGTCTTATGGGAGTTTGCTCAGGTGATATCCATTTAAAGTTTACTTCTCTTGATATATATCATGCTCATCAAGAAAACAAGATGCTTTGATTAGTCTATTTTGCTATGCAGGACAATTCTATAAGGGACCAAACAGGACTTGCCATACAAGCGCAACTCTCTTATAGGTACCCTGACTCCACGGTCGCTAGGAGGCTACGGATCGCATTCAAATCCTAGCTTAACCCCTTTTGGTCCGGTTTATATGATCGTATTCGAATCATAAGCTCCTTGGATCGCATTCGAATCCATTGATTGGCAAAATAAATCATAGCTCCTTGGATCGCATTCGAATCCATTGATTGGCAAAATAAATCATAGCTCCTTGGATCGCATTCGAATCCATTGATTGGCAAAATAAATCATAGCTCCTTGGATCGCATTCGAATCCATTGATTGGCAAAATAAATCATAGCTCCTTGGATCGCATTCGAATCCATTGATTGGCAAAATAAATCATAGCTCCTTGGATCGCATTCGAATCCATTGATTGGCAAAATAAATCATAGCTCCTTGGATCGCATTCGAATCCATTGATTGGCAAAATAAATCATAGCTCCTTGGATCGCATTCGAATCCATTGATTGGCAAAATAAATCATAGCTCCTTGGATCGCATTCGAATCCATTGATTGGCAAAATGAATCATAGCCCCTTGGATCGCATTCGAATCCATTGATTGGCAAAATTTCCGGTTTACTGATCACATTCGAATCAGAAGCCTCGATTTGGAGCCTGGCAACTCGCAAAAAGCATCGACTACATGGTCTTATTTGCCAACAATGCTTTGTTTTTTGCGATTTTTTGAAGTTTTTCGTGGGTAACCAAGTTTTTTGATCCGGAGCTGGGCAACTTCAAAGTTGACCACATATCTACAAAAGTCTGGGTCATAGAATACCAGCACGATTTACATCGGTGTTTATCAAAACCCGGAACAGTCATCAGGCAAATGCCAAAAGGGCCAAGAGCCTCATCAGAATCTACACGTTCAATAATGCCTACCGGATTAAGGATGTCAGGCACACTTAATCAAAGGTATGAAGTATTTTTGGGTGTAAAACAGATACTCTTTCAATATATGCCTATGGGAGCAATATAATACGTGCGGTGGTAAACCGCCAGGACATCTTGTTAGTATTGTTTATGCAGATACAGATAACATAAACGGATCAATCATAGCAGACAAGGGATTAAAATTGGCAGACGCCAAGTCAAGCTGTGACATCCGAATTGAGACAAAGACAATGTTTCGAACTATCCTATTACAAGGCACTTGCAGGCCTGAACGGATTAAAAAAAATTGGCAACAGTTTTTTAGCAACTATGAGTTAAACCGGGTGGTTCATTCTTCTTCCTGCTGCGAAGGCTGAGGATCGGCCTGTTCCGGATCTTCTTCATCTTCAGGAAGTGGCTGGAAGTTGGGAACGCGCCAGTCTATCTTGGAGAGTGCATGGAAGTACATTTCCTCAGTAATAAGATCGGACGGATCAATATCTGGAGCGAAAGTATGGGCACACACTGGCGGGATCAGATTCTCGGTATCATAAACCGGCCGGTCCACCCGTTCATTTTGTAAGTCATATGCCAGATGATACCTGGTCAGATCCGCTTCATCGGCAAGTTTGCTGGCAAGTGGGCGCATCTCTTTCGTTAAGTCTCAGAGGTCCTCGGCAGAGAAGGGGGATCCATCTTCCTTATTACTAGGATATCCATTCATAGCCTCCTCCGGATCAAAGTCCGGGACCCATGCCTTGGCCTGTGTCAGTGCTACAAGTGAACCGGCCCGTGCAGCAGATTTCTTCACCTCCACCAACAGGAAGGACAGATAGCTTCTCCAAAGTACCTTGAATAGTAGTTGGGGCCGCTTTTTGATGGGACATTGCACTTATAACCCTTTGAGCGCCGGAATACAGCTGCTCCACAAGGGTATAAGAGGCCTTGAGCTTCTTTCGGATGTCATCCCCAAGATGAGTTATGCGTCGCCCTGAATATGATTGTTAAAGTTAAACCGGAGCGGAACAAAGATTGCAGAGATGAAAACATATACAACCGAGTGCTTACCAAAGATAGCAGAGGTCATGCGTTCTATTTGCTGATTTAAACCGGTCAGCTCCTGGGTAACCGGGTTAAGGGCAGCTTCAGCATCTTTTGCTCTTTTCTCAAGAGCATTCCTCTGTACCTCCCAGGTGGATCGCTCCGCTTCAAAGTCCTTTTTCAATTTTTCCGCGCTGGTTAAGTTCAGCGCCAGCTCTTCTTTGGCTTTGGCAGCAGTAGTTTCAGTAGCAGCCAGTCTATTCCGGAGCTCAGTTATCTCTGCAACCCTCTGGGTCAAGTTGGCCTGCAAGGAAATCAAGTGGATTAAAAGACAATTCAGACAAGTCTCAAGCATATAAACAAGTTATGCACTTGACACTTGGGGGCTAATGTACAGTTGAAGTATCAAAAGACAATTCAGACAAGTTTCAAGCATATAAACAAGTTATCCACTTGACACTTGGGGGCTAATGTACAGTTGAAGTATCAAAAGAGAAATTCAGACAAGTCCCAGGCACATAAAACAAGTTATACCCCTGGCACTTGGGGGCTAATGTAAAGTCATTTGCAGATACATTGGAAATACCGGTTCACCTTCAACGAAGCTAAACCGATATTTGGGGGCTACTATGGCCTAAAGACAGGGTTAAAAAAAACACAAAACAGAGACAAGTGAAGGAAGTTACCTCGTACTTATCCTTCATCATATTAACCAACCCGGATTCATAATCGCGGCTGGTATGAAGTCGGTTCAAATACCCGGAATAAAGTTTCTGGGCACTCAATTGGGAATAGCTGGATAAGTCCATGCTCCACTTGCCTTTTTCTTGTTGAAGTTTTTCCTCTTTGGCAGTGTGTTTGGCCAAGACGATAGGCTCAGCAAAAGTGGTGAAACCTGACCCGGTTATCTGAACATCCGGGGAAGAAGCGGCAGTTGGTTGAGAAGGGGCAGCGGTAGGCACCGGGCTAACAGGAGCCGGGCTAGCCCGAGGAGGGCTAACCCGGACAGGACTAGCCGGTTCAACTACGTTCTCCGTATTAATATTCTCCGGAGCAGCCATATCATCACGATCCATGGGAGTTGGGCCGTCAAATTGAGCTACAGGATTGTCTTCTGGAGGTATAACTTGGTCCGGATCAGCTGCCGGTTCAGCAGTAGCAGTCTCGGCAGCCGCTTTGTTGGCTTTCGCCTTCTTGCTAGGCTTCGGTTTGCTGGAAAAATCAAAGGAATGATGAGAATCATAAAAGTATAAATATAAAGATAAACCAGATGTTGAAAAGGACTTACCCAGGCACGGTCTTCAGCACAGGGACCTGTGTAGCAGTTGATTCGCCAGAAGAGGACAAAGGAGACTCCTGATAGTTAGGATCAGACGGTTTAAGTGTTTTACGTATAAGCCCGGCCTTTGGATGAAGAAAAGTTGGAAAAAGTAAAACCTTAGAGCGGCGCCTGCGAGCCGGAGTAAGAGGTATTCCGGAGGACTCCACTACATGGCCACTATGGCGCGTGGTCTGGCGTGCTTCATGTTGCTGCTTCTTCAAAAGAAATTTGAGGTCCAATTAAGCGTAAGGATGAGAAAAAGGGTATTTCCGGGCTGCCCGGCGAGGTTTGGGAGGCAGCGGTTCTAAGTCTGAAGAGAGAGAGATTACCTCAACGTCTGCCGCTTTACTTCCTTCAGCCAGATCCTGCGGAAAGGCACTGTTAACATAAATTTGGATAAAGGGAGATCACAACATATCAGGATCAACTCATACCTTGGAATCCGGATCATCTTCCTCAAGATGTGAACCGGAGGGAGCAACCACCTTTTTCTTCTTAACGGCATACGTCTTCCGGCGTGGCTGTTTGGCCAATTTGTCCTGAGGTTTCCTCTTCCAGAAGGGGTCGTTAGCCTGTGCAGAAGAAAGAAAATAAATAGAAGACAATTGATATGGACGGATTAGAACAAGCAGAAAAGATCAGAAAGAACTTACTGCTGGCGGTTTATTGTTTTCACATAATGGAGTTAAACCGGTCTGGCTGCACTCTTCTAGGGAGATGTTGAGCATTTTCTTTGCAGATTCAGCGATTTCTTTTTCCAGAAGTATTATGTCAATATGACGCTGAGGGTCATCCGATTTTCCGGTATACTCACACATCAGGCCTGAACGCCGGCTCAGTGGAAGGATGCTCCAGGCAAGCCAACAGCGAACAAAGTCCACTCCTGTTAAACCGTTGGCCATAAAATCCCTAAGCTTAGAAAGTTGAGGGGCGAACCAGGCTCGATCTGGAGCACTGAGGCGCTGTGGCAGGGGATGATCCTCAGGTAAGTGATGGGCACGGTAACCCGAAGTGGGTTTTCTCCTTCAGGCGAGGAATCTTTGCAATAGAACCATGATTGGTTCCATTCCTTGGGGTGTGTATGGAGAGCAGCGTGAGGGAATGTTACATCTTTCCTCTTCTGAATGCTGACGCCGCCCAACTCTTGATGCGATCCGTCATGAAATTCTGTCCACCAATTTAAATGGAAAAAATCTCTAAACAGATCTACTAAAGGTTCTTCCTGAAGATATGCTTCTGAGAATACTTGAAAATTGCAGACGTTTGATATAGAATTTGGACCTACGTCCTGAGGATGGAGCTGAAAAGCGGCCAGTACATCCCGGAAGAATTTTGAACCAGGAGGACTAAAGCCCCGGGCCAAGTGATCAAAGAAAACTATGACCTCTCCTTCTTTAGGAGTAGGGGGCATTCATTTCCTAGGGCCCGCCAGTTCAGAACCTCCTTAGGGCCTAGAAGACCAATTGAAGCAGCATTTGTTAAATCGTCCTCAGTAATGCGGGAAGGAGCCCAGTTGCAAGCAACGAACTGCTTGGTAGTCATCTTGACTAAAGGAAACGCTGAAAAATACAATACAGATTCCGGTTTACCAATTGCTACAACTAAACCGGAGCATTACATAAAATTGTGGATCTAAATTGCCGGTTTACACAAGGGGCTAATGGTATTACTAGCCCGGGAGTATACAAGAGTAAGATAACTACCAGATTGCGATGATAGAGAAGGCAGAAACTAAACCATCAATTAAAAGGTACAGATTTACATCTAGACCGTCGAAGGGAACATATGATTGGCTAAACCAGTAAGTAAGCTACAGATCTACTATTCGAAGAAACACATTTCACAGAAGGCTAAAGTAAAAATGGATCTGAGACGTAAAAAAAGATGAAATATATGCAAGTCTTATACAGGAAGAACCACGAAGGGTTTCTACAGATCAAACGAATCTAAGGTTTGAATCCAAGGTTTGAATCTAAGGTTTGAAACGCGGAGCAGGAGCACACTCAAAACGAATCTAAGGTTTGAATCTACTGTAAGGGTAACCCACAGGGATGAATAGCAGAGCTTCATAGTTTCATGGCGGAAGCTATGGAGGA
Source organism: Secale cereale (assembly GCA_902687465.1). Classification (NCBI taxonomy): domain Eukaryota; kingdom Viridiplantae; phylum Streptophyta; class Magnoliopsida; order Poales; family Poaceae; genus Secale; species Secale cereale. The sequence goes on from LR738713.1 coordinate 500,241,802, forward strand.
ACCCTAGATTGGGATTTACAGTGAGGAAGAAGGAATACCTAATGGAGAAGCGGACGGCGGTGAAGTGCTCTGGACACGGTTCAGGGTGATGCAGCAGCCTAGCTCGACGACGGCGACGGGCTCGAAGAGCGGCGGCGGAGCTTCGGGCGACGGAGGAAGACGAAGGCAGAAGGAAGAAAAGAGACAGGCTTCTGCGGTATTTATAAGCCGAGGAGGTGAAACGGCAAGCGCGGGAATCAAGGAGGTCAGAGATTGGATAAAGATTACATTGTCGCCTCGATCTTCGGGATAGCATTTAACAAAGGTAACAAACAGAGGTGAGCAATAAATGCGGAGGTGATGTCACGACAAATTGAGATGATTTCCGGAGATGACGTCATAGCCGGTTTACAAGCAGATGAGCTGCAGAGAAGAAATTCATGCAAAGACTTAGAAGACTGACATGAACAAGTTCAAATCAATCTGGGGCCAAATGTCAGGGATATTACTAGCAGGTATAAACCGGCTAGGAAGATCCGGATTACACTTACATAGTTGTATTATCATAAGCCCAGTAGAATATGAACCAGAGGTTACGGCCCATAGAGGCTTAGGGCTCATGTGTAAAGCTTACGGTTTATGAACCGTCATATCATGTAACTTGAGGTGTAAGATAGAAAGGGTAGAGACCGAGGCGGACACGATTATGAACTGGCCTCGGGACTCTGTAAACCGGACCAGGCGTCGCCTCCTATATAAAGGGACGACCCTGCGACGGTTGAAGGGGAAAGAAACAACCCGTCGAGACACAGGCAAGCAATCTGCTCCCTGTTCATCGACGCCCAAGCAATACCAAACCAAACTAGACATAGGCTTTTACCTTCATCGAAGGGGCCGAACTAGTATAAACCCTCTGAGTCCTTTGTGTGCTTTTAACCTCTTCAAGCTAACCCGCGTGATGGCCTCACACTTAAGTCCTCTAAACCGGACATCTGCCGTGCCAATTCCACGACAATCGGTATTATGAGTTTATGTGTTTTGATGTACCGAAGGTAGTTCAGAGTCCCGGATGACATCGGGGACATGACGAGGAGTCTCGAAATGGTCGAGACGTAAAGATGGATATAATGGACGACTATATTCGGACATCGGAAAGGTTTCGAGTGATTCAGGTATTTTTCGGAGTACCGGAGAGTTACGGGAATTCGCCGGGGAGTATATGCGCCTTATTGGGCTTTAGGGGAAAGAGAGAGAGAGGAGGTTGCACCCCCCCAAGGCTTAGTCCGAATTGGACTAGGGGGAGGGGCTGCGCCACCTCCTTCCTTCTCTTCTCTTTTCCCTTTCCTTCTCTCCTACTCCTACTACTTGGAAGGGCTCCTAGTTCTACTAGGAAAGGGGGAATCCTACTCTCGGTGGGAGTAGGACTCCCCTAGGGCGCGCCATAGAGAGGGCCGGCCCTCCCCCTCCTCCACTCCTTTATATACGGGGGTAGAGGCACCCCATAGACTCACAAGTTGATCAGTTGATCTCTCCCAACCGTGTGCGGTGCCCCCTCCACAGAAACACACCTCGGTAATATTGTTGCAGCGCCTAGGCCAAGCCCTACGACGGTAACTTCATCATCTCCGTCACCACGCCGTCGTGCTGACGAAACTCTCCCGCGAGGTTCAACTGGATCAAGAGCTCGTGGGACGTCATCAAGTTGAACGTGTGCCGAACGTGGAGGCTCCGTACGTTCGGTGCTAGATCGATTAGATTGCGAAGAAAGTTCGACTACATCAACCGCGTCACTAGACGCTTCCGCTCCCGGTCTACGAGGGTACGTGGACACACTCTCCCCTCTCGTTGCTATGCTTCTAGTAGATAGATCTTGTGTGATCGTAGGAAATTTTTGAAATACTACGTTCCCCAACAGGTTGTGTAGTAGACATCAGTTACCTTGTCCCTTGTCTTACCAACAAGAGGGTTTGTGACTCCATGAACTTGATGCAAAATATGGAAATTGATTCCACAAGTCTTTGCCAATATGAATATGAGTGAAGTAGTTGGCGGAGTCACCTGATACGTCTCCAATGTATCTATAATTTTTTATTGTTCCATGCTATTATATTATCATTCTGGGATGTTTTACAATCATTTTATAGCAACTCTATATCATTTTTGGGACTAACCTATTGACATAGTGCACAGTGCCAGTTGTAGTTTTTTGCTTGTTTTTTACTTCGCAAAAAATCGATATCAAACGGAGTCCAAACGCAGCGAAACTTTTTGGTGATTTTTTCTAGACCAAAAGACACCCAGTAGGCCAGAGAAGTACCAGAGGGGATGCCCGAGGTGGGCACAACCCACACGAGCGCGCCAGGAGGCCCACGCGCGCCCAGGGGGGCTGTGCCCCCCTCGGTCCTCCCGCACCGCCTCTTCGCCCTATAAATTTCCAAATATTACAAAAACCCTAGAGGAGTCTATAGATCGGAAGTTCCGCCGCCGCAAGCCTCTGTGTCCATGAAAAACCAATCTAGACCCGTTCTGGCACCCTGCCAAAGGGGGAAATCATTAACGGAGGCCATCTTCATCATCCCGGCGGCCACCATTATGAGGAAGGAGTAGTCCACCCTCGGGGCTGAGGGTTTGTACCAGTAGCTATGTGTTTAATCTCTCTCTAGTGTTCTTGAGATGACACGATCTTGATGTATCGCGGGCTTTGTTAGTATAATCGGATCATATGGTGTTTTCCCCTCTCTATGTTGTTGTGATGAATTGAGTTTTCCCTTCGAGATTTCTTTGGATTGAATACTTTTATGTATTTGAGAACACTTTATGCATGTCTTGCTATGAATACCCGTGGTGACAATGGGGTATCATATTTATTCACTTGATGTGTGTTTTGGTACTCAACTCGCAGATTCCCGAGGTGACATTGGGGTAATCTATGCATAGATGTTGATGCACGTTCTTGTCTTTATTTCTCCGGTAGAAATCTTGGAGCACTCTTTGAGGTTCTTTGTGTTGGACTGAGTATTGTGAATCTGAATTTGTTTGATGCATAGTGTATAATCAGCTCATGGATACTCGTGGTGACATTGGAGTATCTAGGTGATATTAGAGAGTGTATAGATCATAGGCTTCGAGAGAGAGTGTCTTGCTTCTTTTTGTTGGTTTTTGCTTGCTACTTTGTTTGATCGGTTGGTTATTGCTGCAATTTGCTTATGTGTGTGAGATACTTTATGTGATTGGTCATATCATACTATGCTTAATGTGTGCCTATTTGATTGTGTATGATCATTCACTTTATTATTTTGGTGATGAGTGCTTGTTGCTTACATCTTATCCTTTTGAGCGCTCCACCAAGATGTATGTGACATGGAAGAGTAACCCATGATCCTAATCGATTGTGCATTTGCATTCAAAAGCAAATCTTAAATGATGCACAAATTTAGGGGGAGCTCTTGCTTATCACATACTTCTCAAAGCGACGATATATTTCACTCGTATTATCATTTGTCGAAGCTTTGATCTATATCTTGTCATCAATAACCAAAAAGGGGAGGATTGAAAGTGCAACTAATCCCCGGGTGCTTTTGGCAATTAATAACAACATATAGCTCATTGAACTAATATCCTTTCATGCTAAACATTTCCGGAAGTTCAGTGATTGGCATGGCATGGATTAGAGATGTGGACCCCTCAAAATGCTAATGACGGATTTTATTTCAATGATCTATATGTTGTCATCAATTACCAAAAAGGGGGAGATTGAGAGTGCAACTAATCCCCGGGTGGTTTTGGTAATTAATAACAATATATAGCTCATTGAACTAATATTTGTCCTTAGCATTTTGAGGGGTCCACATGTCTAATCCATGCCATGCCAATCATTGAACTTCCTGAAATGTTTATCTTGAAAGGATATTAGTTCAATGAGCTATATATTGTTATTAATTACCAAAACCACCCGGGATTAGTTGCACTTTCAATCTCCCCCTTTTTGGCAATTGATGACAACATATAGATCAAAGCTTCGACAAATGATAATACGAGTGAAATATATCGTCGCTTTGAGAAGTATGTGATAAGCAAGAGCTCCCCCTAAATTTGTGCATTATTTAGGATTTGCTTTTGAATGCAAATGCACAATCGATTAGGATCATGGGTTACTCTTCCATGTCACATACATCTTGGTGGAGCGCTCAAAAAGATAAGATTTAAGCAACAAGCACTCATCACCAAAATAACAAAGTGAATGATCATACACAATCAAATAGGCACACATTAAGCATAGAATAATATGATCAAGCACATAAAGTATCTCACGCACATAAGCAAATTGTAGCAATAACCAACCGATCAAACAAAGTGGCTAGCAAAAACCAACAAAAAGAAGCAAGACACTCTCTCTCTCGAAGCCTATGATCTATACACTTTCTCCCCCTTTGGCAACAAGTTGCCAAAAAGCTTGAAAATGCATAGTGCTATGCAACACTCTAGGCATGATCTCCGGGAGCTGCTGAAGAAGTCTTCTCACTGGTGGCTCCAGTGTACGTAGATGGCGTGGAGATAAGAGCATCTGCAAATGCTTTCGACGAAGTTTGTGGAACTGGAGGATTTGATACTAGAGGAACAACTATGGCAGTGGCTGCAAGAGCTGAAAGTGTAGGCCTCGGCTCGACAACTGGCACAGCTGTAGATCTTGGTCCTCTTGGGACTCTCTGGAAAGCATTAGTTGTATCTCTGTCCTCAACATCTTCCTCGAGCTTCTCCACAGCACTCTGGATCTTTGTGACCTTCACATCTACATCATAGAATTTAGTCTAAATGATCCTCTCAAGACTCCCTTGATTCTGAGTCAAGTTGGCCAAACTCTTCTCAATCCTCGGAGTGGCCTCAAGCAGATGGCTAAGCTGATCTTGCTTGGTCTTCGGGAGTCCATAAGCACTTGCTAGCTTTGCTTGTGCAGTCTTCTCTTGGCCTTCAACAGATGTAGGATGGGATGCATCCATGACAACTTCATTATCCTCAAATTCTGGCCTAAGAGGTAGATGCCACTTGTCAAGCAGATATGTCCCTTTCTCCAACCTGGAGTTAATCAACATCTGAAGGTGGGGGCATATCCACAAGACCTCTTCTGGTCTGCTGTTGTCCTCTTGATTGTCTCTACAATCAGGCTCATGACCTTGAACTTCTCTGGAACATCAAACATGTGGAGCAAGTTGATGGAGTGACCTCGGATCATCCTATGTTCTCCTGACTTGGGCAACAGAGTGTCCCTCAATATGGTGTTCATAGTGGTCAGTCAGACATTAGATGATATATAGAACCAAGCTTGTGAGTCTTCAAGTCTGTGTCAGAAATTGGCTTGTACATGTTTGCCATAGAGTCATGATCCATCCTGGGCTTGGCATACACATCTGTGTCATTGTTATCTTCCTTGTCTTGGTGGCAGCCTTTGGCAGATTGCTTGGAGTGCTTTTGCTGCTCTCATAGTAGCTCCTGTTCGAGGGACTAGAGCCCTCACTAAGATCCGACTGCTCCACTATGTTGTTCTAGCTATCACTGCCCTCAGACATTTCTGAAACTACAAGCTAACCCTGTGAATAGATATACTTGAGATAGAATGGATGAGGATCACAAAGTGTAAACTTTTTGCAAAACAATTGATTCAAAAACTTAGTCTTAGGTTTCTACAAAAAGCATTTCGGAGCTACCAGTTTGTCGAACTATGTGACACCGAAGCAACTTTAGAGTCTAAACTAGTGAAATCAGTCAAACCGAGACACAGTTCGGTGACTCCGAGATTGCTATGGTTTCACTGAGAATTGAACTCGGTCACACTGATTTGTAAGTTTTGGTCAGACCGAAAGTTACAAGTGCAATGGACTAAGCCAAATCGGTGAGACCGATTTCCACAACTCGGTCAGTCCGAGATGGGTTCGGCGGAAACCTAACCCTAAAATTTTGAATCAAATCTAATCTAAAGGGAGTTTTAGATGGATAGGATAATCTCAAACGTGGCAAGAATCATGGCATTGACTTTGTGCTAAGAATCAGATTGAGAAGAGCACAAAGGATCGAACTCATACCCTAACTTGGCGATGAGTTCGCTACGGTGACAACGGCGGTGAGGATTCCCATTGACGGCGGCAGAGACGAGCGGCAGGGGGTCGCTGGCGACAAGGAGATGATCTGGAGACCTCGAGTCGGCAGAGCTGGACAGGCGCGGGCGAAAGGTTTCAGAAAAGTTTCCAAAGTTCGGCTCGTGGGTATTTATGTCCAAACCCTCTCGGTGTGACCGAGTGGAACGGTTCCGTGGCACCAAGATGCAGAATCGCAAGCAGTTACTGCAACTCGGTGAGACCGAACTGGTCAAATCAGTTGCATCGAGATTGAAACCTAGATCAACTTAATGGACTCGGTATGACCGAAAGGAATGAATCGGTCAGACCGAAATGCACTAAGAGGTTTTGGAAGTTTAAGTCTATGATGAATCGGTGACTCCGAGTGCTCCTCACCCAGAGGGTTCGAATCTGACTTGATCAAACTTTGTGATGTAGCATGAATAGAATTTGAGACAAGAAAAGCATAGACATCTAGAGGGAGTTCTTAGGCATTCTTGTCCATCCATTTGGCAAAAGAAGAAAGACAAACAATCAAAGCAACAAATGGATGTCCTCGAATGAGAAAAAAATATGCACTCAACATGCTCACACAATAAGTAGCAAATGAAATATGTGGCAAAGCATGCACAAACACTCTAACATCTATCAAGCAATTGGCGATGACTAGGTCATCTATATATGAGTATATTGACATAGGAGTCAAATGAGAACATTTGATCATAGGTCATACTCATCGTTTAAGCTCAAGTGGGGTTACCACTTTTACATAAAGCATTGTTGTGTTCACACAATTAGAGTTTCTTTAGCTCAATTCTTAGAGTAAAGCTCCCTTAGATGTGATATCCCCCCTAAGAGGGATGAACTAACCTTGGGTTTTGTCGATGATGACTTCATGTAGGTGTTGAACATGTAGATGCTCAATGTTGATGTAGATCATTTGGAGCAATCCATTGGAGTGAGTTGCACTTTCAATACCTACATGGGTTAGTACCACAAGGAACAAACAAGGATATCCATGGACATAGAGTGAAGTACACACAAGATGATGTACATAAAACATTAGGTTGCCTTGTCCCGTGTCTTACCAACAAGAGGGTTTGTGACTCCTTGAACTAGTGGAAGATGTGGAAGTTGATTGCACTTATCCTAGCCAATATGAATATGAGTGAAGTATGTTGGCGGAGTCACCCTCAAGAACTCTCTAGTTCTTCTTCTTTGGGATCCACGTCATCTTGATGGGAATCCTTGGAGTTGTAGATGTACTTGATGAAGTAGAACTTGATGTAGTCTTGGGAACCCACTTGACCAAGACCTTAGGAGCTTCTTGAAATGCATCACTCTCCTCTTGAAGCTTGTCCTTTCCTTTTAGCTTGTGGTCTTGTGGTGGAAGATCATCTTGGGCTTGTGTCCCCTTGAAGCAATTAGGATCATACTTCTCTTGTTGAGGAACAAACTTTGTCTTGGGGTATTGATCTTCTTCCCACCCAACTCCATTGGCATTGAACTTTCGTTCAAAACCAACACATTGATTCTTCCAGTGTCTTCCTTGTTTGCGTACAATTTCCTCGAATTGTTTACTCCCAACAAGGCTCTTATAAACACCTTTCTCTGTAACTCCCTTCAATAAGCTATTTTCTTGCTCAAGTGTAACTTGGCTAAGAGAATCATTAGTGGAATCAAGAGAACTACTAGAAGCAACAATATTGGATTTATAATGATTATTGTTACTACTAGAGGAAGAATCTTTGTTGTTCTTATTGCTAGATTTCAATTATGGCATGTAAGTAGACAAGAGTAAACGCTTGGCAATGCAAGAAGAACTTTTCTTACGAAGATCATCATTGATTGCTTTTAAGAACCCATGCTCTTGCTCTAGATTGAGTTTTTCAAAGCGTAGCTTCTCATGAGTCCTCAAAAGCTCTGGATGATCTTCTAAGTTAGTTTCATTAGCTAACTTAAGAGTGCTTACTTCTTTAGTTAGACGCTCAATCTCCTTCTTTTCATCGTCATTCGTTTTATCTTAGTTAGCATGATTGATAGCAATTTCATCATAGTTTTCATCACTAGTGCTACCAACAAGTAAATCATCATCTCCTAGCAAATCATCTTCATTACTATTGAAATCAATATATACGGGGTGTGATACCTTAGGGCCTTTAGCCATGAAGCATCTTCCAATTCCTTCATTAGGTGAGTCAAATATGTCGTAGGAGTTGGATGACACAAGAGCAATTCCGGCAACACCTTCATCTTGAGTATCTTCGGAGTCGGAGTAATAGCTTCTCTCAGAGTGGTCATCGGAGTCAGAACCGAATACCCATTCACCAACATGAGCTTGATGTCTTTGTTCTTGTGTAGCTCCTTAATGATTTGTCCTTCCTTTCTGAATCCTTACTTCTACGAGAGGGTCTTCATTCATAACAATCATCTCTACTCCTTCTCTCTCTTGGTGGTGAATCTTCTCTTCTACTTCTCCTTTTAGACGGATCTTTTTTTCTCCTGTGTGGAGCCGTAGACTCATTTGAGTAGTGTACGGGTCTCCCACAATTGTAGCAATTGCGATCACGACTAGAAGATCTTTTGTCATTGTAGGATCTTGACTTGGAGTTTCTTTCTTTGCTTCTATTCTTGTAGATTTTGTTGAAGTTATTCACCATTAAGTTCAATTCTTCATTCAAGACTTGTTTCTCACTTGATGATGTAGGAGCATCACATGAAGCTTTGTAAGCGCCACTAGACTTGTTGTGAAGCTCTTCTTTATCCTTAAGTGACATCTCATGAGCACCAATTCTACCAATTACTTCCGTTGGCTTGAGATCTTTGTAATTGGGCATCATTTGGATCAATGTGCACATTGTATCATATTTTCCATGCAAGGCTCTTAGGATCTTCTTGATGATGAATCTATCGGTCATCTCTTCACTTCCTAAGCCAGCAATCTCATTTGTGATGAGAGCAAGCCTAGAGTACATTTCAGCGACACCTTCACCATCCTTCATTTTGAACTTGTCAAGTTGACTTTGAAACACATCCAACTTGGATTCCTTGACGGAGTCAGTGCCTTCATGCATATCAGTCAAAGTATCCCAAATTTCCTTTGCATTCTCAAGACGGCTGATTTTGCTGAGTTCTTCGGGACACAATCCATTGAAGAGGATATCGCAAGCTTGAGCATTGTATTGCAACATCTTCAATTCTTCAGCGGTAGCTTCAGGATTCGGTTCTTTCCCATCGAAGAATTCACCTTGCAAACCAATACACACAATAGCCCAAACGGCGGGTTTATGTCCAAGAATATGCATTTTCATCTTATGCTTCCAACTAGCAAAATTGGTACCATCAAAGTAAGGACCTCTACAGTGGTAACTTCCCTCGCTAGACTCCATACTCTCCTAGGTTGTGAAACCAAGGCTATGTTCACCAAAGCTATGGAAATCAAGGCAAATGGAGACCAAAGCTCTGATACCACTTGTAGGATCGAAAGTATGTCTAGAGGGGGTGATTGGACTACTTGACCAATAAAAACTTAGCCTTTTCCTAGTTTTAAGTTTTGGCAGATTTTAGCAACTTAGCACAAGTCAAGCAATCTTCCTACACATGCAATTCTAGAGTTGTGGCAGCGAAAAGTAAAGCATTGCATATGAAGGTGAAGGGAGGGGTTTGGAGAGAGCAAATGCAATGGAGATACAGATGTTTTTGGCGTGGTTTCGATAGGTGGTGCTATCGTACATCCACGTTGATGGAGACTTCAACCCACGAAGGGTAACGGCTGCGCGAGTCCATGGAGGGCCCCACCCATGAAGGGTCCATGAAGAAGCAACCTTGTCTATCCCATCATGGCCGTCGCCCACGAAGGACTTGCCTCACTAGGGTAGATCTTCACGAAGTAGGCAATCTCCTTGCCCTTACAAACTCCTTTGTTCAATTCCACAATCTTGTCGGAGGCTCCCAAGTGACACCTAACCAATCTAGGAGACACCACTCTCCAAAAGGTAATAAATTGTGTGTTGATGATGAACTCCTTGCTCTTGTGCTTCAAAAGGTAGTCTCCCCAACACTCAACTCTCTCTCACACAGATTTGGATATGGTGGAAAGATGATTTGAGTGGAAAGCAACTTGGGGAAGGCTAGAGATCAAGATTCTTGTGGTAGGATTGGAATATCTTGTGGTACGATTGAACACATGAGCAGGTGGTTCTCTCTCAGAAAATGAGTAGTGGAAGTGTAGGCACGTTCTTATGGCTCTCTCCTATGATGGAGGTGGGGTGGAGGGGTATATATAGCCTCCACACAAAATCTAGCTATTACACACATTTGACCCAACTCGGCCAGACCAGATAAATGAACTCAGTCAGACCGAAGCAGTTCAAAATGTGAACATTAGGCTTTTCGATGGGACCAACAGTATCAACTCGGTGATACCGATGCGTTAGGGTTAGGGCAAACCTCATCTCAGTGAGACCGATCACATGAACTATGTGAGACCGATTCCAGTAATAGGCTAATAGAGACTTGGCCAGGCAAACTCGGTGGGACCGATCGCTCATTTCGGTGAGACCCAAACGTTGCGAAAAGGAAACAGAGAGTGTGCATTGCCAACTCGCTAGGATCGATTCGCTCATCTCGGTTTCACCGAAATGTTACGAAAAGGAAATAGAGAGTTTGCAATCCCATCTCGGTGAGACCGAGATCCCTATCAGTGAGACCGAACTGATTAGGGTTTGTGGTAGTGGCTATGTCAAGTGAACTCGGTGGCACCGGATAGATCAAATCGGTGGGGCTGAGTTTGACTTTAGGTTTAGGACATATGTAAAAAAGAGAAAGTAGTTGAGGGATTTGGAGAATATCACTAAGCATTTTGAGCAAGTAAGCCATTAGGCAACACCTCATCCCCTTTTAATAGTATTGCCTTTTCCTATGGACTCAATGTGATGTTGGATCACTAAAATGAAAATGTAGAGTCTTGATCTTTTGCCAATCTTTGTCCTTAGCATTTTGAGGGGTCCACATCTCTAATCCATGCCATGCCAATCATTGAACTTCTGAAATGTTTATCTTGAAAGGATATTATTTCAATGAGCTATATGTTGTTATTAATTACCAAAACCACCCAGGGATTAGTTGCACTTTCAGTATCATATGGTGTTATTTTAGTACGAACTCTTGAATAAATCGATTGGAAAGAATAACTTGGTGTTATTTTAGTATGAACTCTTGGATAGATCGATCGGAAAGGATAACTTGGTGTTATGGTAGTACGAACTCTTGGATAGATCAATCGAAAAGGATAACTTTGTGTTATTTTAGTAGGAACTCTTGGATAGATTGATCGGAAAGGATAATGTTGAGGTGGTTTTGTACCCTACCAACAATTTTGTATTTTGCTCTCCACTAGATAAGAACTTTGGAGTGATTATTTATCGCACGTTGAGGGATTTCCATATGATCTAACTATGCTAGCATTGTTGAGAGATTGCACTAGTGAAAGTACGAACCCTAGGCGTTGTTTTCAAGCATTGCAATACCGTCTGTGCTCCATTTTATCACTTGCTACATTGCTTTATTTATTTATTCAGATTATAAAAATATATTTCTACCATCCATATTACACTTTTATCACCATCTCTTCACTGAACTAGTGCATCTATACAATTTGACATTGTATTGGGTGTGTTGGGGACACAAGAGACTCTTTGTTATTTGGTTGCAGGTTTTTTTGAGAGAGACCATCTTCATCCTACACCTCCCATGGATTGATAAACCTTAGGTGTGACGCCCCTAGTTTGACCGTACACTAATCATGCACGCAAATGTGTACGACCAAGATCAAGGACTCACTTGAAGATATCACAACACAACTCTAGACACAAATTAAAATAATACAAGCTTTATATTACAAGACAGGGGCCTCGAGGGCTCGAATACACAAGAGTCAGCGGAAGCAATAATATCTGAGTACAGACATACGTTAAACAAGTTTGCCTTAAGAAGGCTAGCAAAAATGTAGCAACGATCGAAAAGGCAAGGCCTCCTACCTAGGACCTCCTAACTACTCCTCGAAGCAGAACTCCACGTAGAAACATCCTCAGGAATCCTCTGGCTCCTGGACTCCACCGATCTGGTTGCATCATCCGAGAAGAGAGGAAAAGGAGGGAAAAGGGGGAGCAAAGCAACTGTGAGTACTCATCAAAAGTACTCGCAGACAAGGACCTACACTACATATGCAATGGTATCTGTGTAAAGGGGTAATATATGTGGGCTAAACTGCAGAAGAGTAAGAGGGGGATAGCTAATCCAATCGAAGACTACGCTTCAGGCAGCCTCTATCTTGCAGCAGTAGGAGGGGGTAGCTGGAAAGTAACAAGTATCCTCGCTTCTGGAAGCCTCTCTCTTGCAGCAGTAGAATAGAGTAGATGGTAAGTTCACCAAGTAACATCGTATAGCATGATCCTACCCGGCGATCCTCCCCTCGTCGCCCTGTGGGAAAGCGATCACTGGGTTGTATCTGGCACTAGTAAGGGTGTGTTTTATTAAGTATCTGGTTCTAGTTGTCATGAGCTCAAAATACAACTCTGGGTCATCCTGTTACCGTGGACACGGCTATTCGAATAGATTTCTTCCTTGCAGGGGTGCACCACATAACCCGACACGCTCGATCCCTCTAGCCAGACACACTTTCCTGGGTCATGCCCGACCTCGGAAGAACAACACGCCGTAGCCCTACCTAGGCCCGACAGAGAGGTCAGCATGCCGGTCTAAATCATATGTGCGCTGGGGTCATGGGCCATCGCCCTTTGCACTCCTGCACGTTCCGTATGCGGCCGGTGAGCAAACCTAGCAACCTCCATTTCAAAAGAAGTTACGTTACACGGTCCAACCCGGTGCGCGCCGCTAAGTCGCTGACGTCTGGAAGGCTTCGACTGATACCACGATGCCGGTTGCCCATATCTTACCCCGCGTGGCAGTTAGTTTATATAAGGCCAACGAACCAACTGAGATCAAATATCCAAAGTCGTTAAGCGTGTTATTATGAAATAACCGCAGATAACGACCAGGGCCAGGCCACCTCTATCCTCGGTGTCTCAACCTGCCATGTCGCTCCGCCACAAAGAATCACTCGGGGGCCGTCAGGAACCCAGGCCCACCACTACCTGGATGGATCCACCTGTCCTTTCAGCCCCCAATCCGTGAATCACTGGCAAGTACTCTACGAGCCGACCTGACTTTAGTCACAACATGTATCATGTATAATGTATGTATATACCCGTGATCACCTCCCGAAGTGATCACAGCCCGATAGTATAGCATGGCAGACGGACAAGAATGTAGCGCCATTGATGGAATACTAGCATCCAATACTAAGCATTAGGATAGCAGGTAAAGGTATCAATGGTTGTAGCAATAATGATAGGCTATGCAACATGATAGGTTCATCCGAAAGCGGTAACAGCTACACTACCCTAATGCAAGCAGTAGAGGGAAAGAGTAGGCGATATCGGGATGAACAAGGGGGGGCTTGCCTGGAAGCTCTGCAGACGAAAGGAATCTTCAGAAGCGTAGTCGTAGTCGAACACCGAAGCATCAATGGTCTCGGGGTCTATCGCGGTATCAGAGTCTACTGAAAAGAAGCAACCAAGGGGAAACAAATAAATAACAAAGCAAACAATAGCATCACAAAATATAACAAGGCAATACGGGGTGCCAGGGGTGAGCTAACGCGGGGATAGGTGATAATGGTGAAGGGGAAAACATCCGGGAAAGTATTCCCGGTGTTTCATGTTTTCGGACAGATAGACCAAAGGGGGAAAGTTGCACATTCGCTATGCTAGGGACGTGTGGCAGACGAAGGGGCCGCGTATTCGGATTTGTCTCGTCGCTCTGAGCAACTTTCATGTATAAAGTATTTTCATCCGAGTTCTGGGTTATTTTATATTAATTTTTGAAGTTTTTAATTCATTTTTAGAATTAACATAATTAATTAAATTATAAAATGGAATTATGACATCAGCATGATGTCAGCATGAAACCATGGACTTTGACTAGTCAACAGACAGGTCTATTTATTGGGTCGGGCGTCGGGCGTCGGGCGTCGGGCGTCGGGCGCAACACTGATGTCTATTTATTGGGTCGGGCGCCCAATAAATAGACAACAGGCACCGGGCGTCGGGCGTCGCCCGATCGACGGAGTCGTGTGGGGCTGGCCCCTGGCGTGGCCAGCAGGCGCGCGGCCAGGGTTCAGGCGGCGGAGCGAGGTCAGCCGGGGCGGGACCGGCGGCACGGAGGCAGCGGCGAGCAGCGGCAGAGGCGGGGCTGCGGCTGGGCGAGCGTAGGCGGGCGGCGGGGTGAGCAGAGGCGGCGGGAGCTGTGGACGCGCGTGCGCACGGCGGTCGCGGTAGCCGCAGGGATAGCGGGGGCTCGCGCCGAGGCCGGTGGGGAGGCTCGGCACCCACGGCATATTAGCAGCAGCATAGCGACGAGCAGGGGAGGTGGGCCAAGTGGGGCCAAGCGGAGCAGCGGGTGCGGGCTTGGCCTTGTCAGGGACCTTCCCTCGCCCATGCATGTACTTGGGCTGGACCATGTATATCATATGGGCCGGGCCTGGCTGCACCGCTGACCGCTACGAGCTACAAGTACCAAGATGAAGCAACAATAGACCCATCCAGTGGATCAGGAACCCGGCGGCGGCGGCACCCTCTCTTCCCCTACCTTCCTTCCTTCCCCCAATTCGTGTATCTGTGATCTTGTAATCCACCATTGCTACTTGAGTTCATATGTGAGAGTGATAGATCGAGGAAGATATCGTTAGGTTGCTAACATCTGGTATTCAGAGCCAGTCAAAAAATTTCACCACCACCACCTCCGTCGAATCCCAATTTCCACCGACGACGACGCCATGTCTACCAATGACCAGTTGTTGTGGTATCTCAAGAGATTATGTGCTAAGGCGGAGGAGATAAGCGCATTGTTGGGCGTTGCAAGCGCCGGTGACCCTCCTGTGGTTACCCGGCTTGTCGTTCTGGTGGCCTCAACCACGATGCAAGCCTCGTCCACATCTGTCCCCGGCATCTCCTGCTCCAACGCCAAGGCCCAGGAGGTCCTCGAGGTCGTCCATGATGCGTCCCCTGCCTGCGTCGAGTTGGTGCCCAGCACATGTTCGATGGAATGCTTGCACCAGGTCACCACCACCGACATCATCAACAAGGGCCATGGCGCACCTGTTGCCGTCTTCCTCGAGTCCGTGGTCGACCTCAATGACACCACGCCCACCCCTACAATGGCCAAGCCGGAAGACCGGAAGGAGTACCAGGTTGTGGCGACGGCGTCCCGGGCTGTCGACGTCATCAAGGATGTCAAACTTTCCACCCCTGTACCTCCCATGCTCTCGAGGTACGGCCCTGACATCGCCAACAACTACGCCGACATTCCTGTTGCGCCCTTGATTTCAATGGTCAGACGCCCAGCCTAATCGGTGCCTTCGGTTTCCCTTGTCCATGGCGACAACCGCGTGCAGTCAATTGCACGCCCAGAGCATCGACCACACGGCATTCATCTTGTGATCGAGAGCAAATACTTGCTCATGCCACCATTGCAAAAGGAAATTGAACAACAATCGTGGCCGCCCCCAATTCAACTGCAAACTGCAGAATATGAAGTTGTTCTGTACTGTGGCAGCGCTTGTGGATGCGTCACTAGTGATTCTAGTTGTGTGTGGTGGCCACCAGACCATCAACCAAGGAGGAGGGAATTGCAGGAATGGTTCTCTCATAATCCCCAGCAGACTTTGATTGTTACTTTGGCAGAGTTGCAACCATGGCCGTCTTGGAATTTTTCCCTCATAGTTCTTCCAATAATGAGAGGCCGGAGTCGTTTCAGTGCTGGTGCTTCTACTTTTTCACGCTTGAAATCCACAGACTTTGCTTGTTGGGAGTATCTGTTCTTGATTTCTACTGAGCCGAGCGATTGGGGAATATCAATATGTCAGGACCCCGATCCTAAGTCACACCGATCTAGCTGTAACACGTCATATCACTTTGCGGCCTCACGCACGGTAACCCCACGGGTGCCACCTTACCTGGCCCAGGACCGTTTGCGCATTTTGGCACACGTATATGACAGTGTCGCTAGCATCCATATGACAGAGAACCCGGGCCGACATGGCTAGTTATAAACCAAAAGTGGCACTAAATTACAGAGACAGGCATCCATGACCCAACAACGAACGTGTCGGTCATCAACGTATGAACCCAAGTCGTAGCAAGCTACATGGACTTAAAGGAACAACGCATGACATTTCCCCTAAGGGACAGACACAGGAACGAAGAAGGACACATGCCGGCCAGCCTACGTGTTCCGAGCAGTAGCAAGCTACCAAGGCTCATTGGAATCACTAGGAGGCATTTCCCTGTAAGATAGGCTACCAAAGGAAAACAACTAGGTGTCGGATCCCACACATACCAAGCATTTCAATCATACACGCAATATGCTCAATATGTGCAAATACAACATTGCATCACAACAGAACTCTATGACTCAAAGTACTTTATTTAAAGGCTCCAAGAGCCATACATAACATATCCATACAGGTAGGGGTCACATGACCCAACACTCAAGTCATACAGTCATACAAACACAAGCGGAAGCTACATGTCTGAGTACAGACAACTTAGAAAATAAAACAGGCTTGGTGTAGCCTGACTATCTACAAGGCCCTTCACAAGCTCCAGATCTCCGTCTGGGTGTCAAGCTACTCGTCGACGTCAACGTCTATGTAGAACCCATCAGCAGAGGCAGGCTTCTCCTCTGCAACAGTTATTAGGCAAACATGAGTACAAAGGTGTTGGGGAACGTTGCATGGAAAACAAAAAATTTTCTCTACGTTCACCAAGATCAATCTAGTAGATGCAACTACGAGGGGAGAGTAGGATCCACATACCCTTGTAGATCGCTAAGCGGAAGCGTTAAGAACGCGGTTGATGGAGTCGTACTCGCCGCGATTCAGATCGCTGAAGATCCAAGCACCGAAGCAACGGTGCCTCCGCGTTCTTCACACGTACGGCTCGGGGACGTCTCCTCCTTCTTGATCCAGCAAGGGGTGGAGGAGAGGTTGATGGAGAACCGGCAGCACGACGGCGTGGTGGTGATGGTGTAGAAGAATTCCAGCAGGGCTTCGCCTAAGCACCACGGGAGAAGAAGATGTTATGGGAGAGGGAGGGCAGCACCGAGGCACGAACTTGTGTTGGCTGCCCTCCCTCTACCTCTCTATATATAGGGGGAAGGAGGAGAGGGGGGCGCCCTAGGGTTTCCCCTAGGGGGCCGGCGGCCAGGGCAAGGGGGGGCGGCGGCCAAGGCAGGGGGGCGGCGGCCAAGGGCCAGCCCTAGGGTTTCCCCCCCTAGGCGCCTTGCCCCCCAAGCCAGGGGGGTGCGGCTGCCCTAGGAGGGTCCACCTCCCCTTGCGCATGAGGAGAGGGCCCAGGGGGGGGCGCACAGCCCTATGAGGGCTGTGGTGTCCCCCCTTGTGGCCCATTAGGCCCAGAAACACTTCCGGGACCCCCGAAACCCTTTCCGGTACTCCGCCGATTTCCCGATGCTCCCCGGAACACTTCCGGACTCCGAAACCTTTCATCCTATATATCAATCTTCGTCTCCGGACCATTCCGGAGACCCTCGTCATGTCCGGGATCTCATCCGGGACTCCGAACAACCTTCGGTAACCATGCACTATTCTCACTAACAACCCTAGCGTCACCGAACCTTAAGTGTGTAGACCCTGCGGGTTCGGAAACCATGTAGACATGACCTAGACACTCCCAGGTCAATAACCAATAGCGGGATCTGGATACCCATATTGGTTCCCACATGTTTCTCGATGATCTCATCGGATGAACCACGATGTCAAGGATTCAGGCAATCCCGTATACAATTCCCTTTGTCTCGTCGGTATGTTACTTGCCCGAGATTCGATCGTCGGTATCTCTATACCTAGTTCAATCTCGTTACCGGCAAGTCTCTTTACTCGTTACCGTAATACATAATCCCGTGACCAACTACTTAGTCACTTTGAGCTCATTGAGATGACGTATTACCGAGTTGGCCCGGAGATACCTCTCCATCACACGGAGTGACAAATCCCAGTCTCGATCCATGTCAACTCAACAGACACCCTCGGAGATACCTGTAGAGTACCTTTATAGTCACCCAGTTACGTTGCGACGTTTGGCACACACAAAGCACTCCTACGGTGTCAGTGAATTACATGATCTCATGGTCATAGGAACTTATACTTGACATGCAGAAAACTATAGCGATAACTGACACGATCAAAAGCTATGTTTAACGTTTGGGTCTCGTCCATCACATCATTCTCCTAATGATGTGATCCCGTTATCAAATGACAACTCATGTCTATGACCTGGAAACCGCGGTCATCTTTGATCAACGAGCTAGTCCTGTAGAGGCTCACTAGGGACACAAAGTCTGTCTATTTATCCACACATGTATTTGAGTTTCCAATCAATACAATTATAGCATGGATAATAAACGATTATCATGAACAAGGAAATATAATAATAACTCTTTTATTATTGCCTCTAGGGCATATTTCCAACAGTCTCCCACTTGCACTAGAGTCAATAATCTAGCATTACAAGGTAATGAATCTAACACCCATAGAGTCTTGGTGTTGATCGTGCTTAGCCCGTGGAAGAGGCTTAGTCAACGGATCTGCAACATTCAAATCCGTGTGTACTTTGCAAATGTTTATGTCCTCCTCCTTGAACGAATCGCGGATGGAATTGAAGCGTCGCTTTATGTGTCTGGTCCTCTTGTGAAACCTTGGTTCCTTGGCTAGAGCAATGGCACCAGTGTTGTCACAGAACAGAGTCATTGGGTTCAGTGCACTAGGCACAACTCCAAGATCTGTCATGAACTCCTTCATCCAGACACCTTCCTTTGCCGCCTCCGAGGCAGCTATATACTCCGCTTCACATGTAGAATCAGCTACCACGCTCTGCTTGGAACTGCACCAGCTTACCGCTCCCCCGTTGAGAATATATACGTATCCGGTTTGAGACTTAGAGTCATCCGGATCAGTGTCAAAGCTTGCATCGACGTACCCTTTACGACGAGCTCTTGATCACTTCCATAAACGAGAAACATATCCTTAGTCCTTTTCAGGTACTTTAGGATATTCTTGACCGCTGTCCAGTGATCCATACCAGGATTACTTTGAAACCTTCCTGCCATACTTATGGCAAGGCTGACATCTGGTCTTGTGCACAGCATTGCATACATGATAGAGCCTATGGCTGAAGCATAGGGGACGACACTCATCTTTTCTCTATCTTCCGCAGTCACTGGGCACTGAGTCTTACTCAACTTTGTACCTTGCAATACCGGCAAGAACCCCTTCTTGGATTGATCCATTTTAAACTTCTTCAAAACTTTATCAAGGTATGTGCTTTGTGAAAGTCCTATCAAGCGTCTTGATCTATCTCTATAGATCTTGATGCCCAATATGAAAGCAGCTTCACCGAGATCCTTCATTGAAAAACTCTTGTTCAAATACCCCTTCACGCTATCCAAAAATTATATATTGTTTCCAATCAGCAATATGTCATCCACATATAATATTAGAAACGCTATAGAGCTCCCACTCACTTTCTTGTAAATACAAGCTTCATTGTAAACTTGTATAAACCCAAACGCTTTGATCACCTCATCAAAGCGAAGATTCCAACTCCGAGATGCTTGCACCAGCCCATAAATGGAACGCTGGAGCCTGCATACTTTGTCAGCATTCTCTGGATCGACAAAACCTTCTGGTTGCATCATATACAACTCTTCCTTAAGAAAACCGTTAAGGAACGCTGTCTTGACATCCATCTGCCAAATTTCATAATCGAAATATGCAGCTATTGCTAACATGATTCGGACGGATTTAAGCATCGCTACGGGTGAGAAAGTCTCATCGTAGTCAATCCCTTGAACTTGTGAAAAACCCTTTGCCACAAGTCGAGCTTTATACACGGTGACATTACCGTCAGCGTCTGTCTTCCTCTTAAAAATCCATTTATTCTGAATGGCCTTCCGCCCTTCAGGTAATACTTCCAAAGTCCATACTTTGTTTTCATACATGGATCCCATCTCGGATTTCATGGCCTCTAACCATTTGTCGGAATCTGGGCCCACCATCGCTTCTCCATAGCTCGTAGGTTCACCGTTGTCTAACAACATGACCTCCAAGACAGGGTTACCATACCACTCAGGTGTAGTGCGTACCCTTGTCGACCTACGAGGTTCGGTAGTAACTTGATCGGAAGCTTCTTGATCATCATCATTGGCTTCCTCTTCAACCTCTGTAGGCTCCACAAAAACATCTTTCTGTGCTGCGCTACTTTCTGGTTGAAGCAGAGGTTCAATAACCTCATCAAGTTCTACCTTCCTCCCACTCAATTCTTTCGAGAGAAACTCTTTCTCGAGGAAGGACCCGTTCTTAGCGACAAACACTTTGCCCTCGGATCTGAGATAGAAGGTGTACCCAACTGTTTCTTTTGGGTATCCTATGAAGACACATTTGTCCGCTTTGGGTTCGAGCTTTTCTGGCTGAAGCCTTTTGACATAAGCATCGCAACCCCAAACCTTGAGAAAAGACAACTTAGGTTTCTTACCAAACCACAGTTCATACGGTGTTGTCTCAACGGACTTAGATGGAGCCCTATTTAAAGTGAATGCAGCTGTCTCTAACGCATATCCCCAAAACGATAGTGGTAAATCGGCAAGAGACATCATAGAACGTACCATATCTAATAGGGTTCGATTACGACGTTCGGACACACCATTACGCTGTGGTGTTCCAGGTGGCGTCAACTGTGAAACAATTCCACATTTTCTTAAGTGATCACCAAACTCATAACTCAGATATTCTCCCCCTCGATCAGATCGTAGGAACTTGATCTTCTTGTTAAGATGATTTTCAACTTCACTCTGAAATTGCTTGAACTTTTCAAAAGTTTCAGACTTATGCTTCATCAAGTAAATATACCCATATCTACTTAAGTCGTCAGTGAAGGTGAGAAAATAACGATATCCACCGCGCGCCGTTACACTCATCGGACCGCACACATCAGTATGTATGATTTCCAATAAGTCACTTGCCCGTTCCATTGTCCCTGAAAACGGGGTCCTTGTCATCTTGCCCATGAGGCACGGCTCGCACGTGTCAAGTGATTCAAAATCAAGAGACTCCAAAAGTCCATCAGCATGGAGCTTCCTCATGCGTTTCACGCCGATATGACCCAGACGGCAGTGCCACAAGAAAGTGGTATTATCATTATCAACTCTACATCTTTTGGCATCAATGTTATGAACATGTGTATCATCACTATCGAGATTCAATAAGAATAAACACCTAACTTCGGGTGCATGACCATAAAAGATATTACTCATATAAATAGAACAACCATTATTCTCTGATTTAAATGAGTAACCGTCTCGCAATAAACAAGATCCAGATATAATGTTCATGCTTAACGCAGGCACTAAATAACAATTATTCAGGTTCATAACTAATCCCGATGGTAATCGAAGAGCGAGCGTGCCGACGGCGATCACATCAACCTTGGAACCATTTCCCACGCGCATCGTCACTTCGTCCTTCGCCAGCCTCCGTTTATTCCGCAGTTCCTGTTTAGAGTTGCAAATGTGAGCAACCGAACCGGTATCAAATACCCAGGCACTACAACGAGAGTTGGTAAGGTACACATCAATAACATGTATATCACATATACCTTTGTTGTTGTTGGCCCCCTTCTTGTCCGCCAGATACTTGGGGCAGTTCCGCTTCCAGTGGCCGTTCCCCTTGCAATAGAAACACTCAGTCTCTGGCTTGGGCCCAGCCTTGGGTTTCTTAGAGTTACCCTTCTTGCCCTTGCCATTCTTCTTGAAACTGGTGGTTTTATTGACCATCAACACTTGATACTCCTTCTGGATGTCTGCCTCAGCGACTTTCAGCATCGAAAACAGCTCGGCGATGGTCTTGTTCATCCCTTGCATGTTATACTGCTGCACGAAGCTCTTGTAGCTTGGAGGGAGTGACTGGAGAATTCTGTCAATGATAGCCTCATCCGGGAACACAAGTCCCAGATCAGCTATGCGGGTATAGTACCCAGACATCTTCAGTAAGTGCTCACTGACAGACGAATTCTCCTCCATCTTGCAAGCAAAGAATTTATCGGTGGTCTCATACCTCTCGATCTTAGCATTCTTCTCAAAGATGAACTTCAACTCCTGGTACATCTCATATACACCATGACGTTCAAAACGCCTTTGAAGTCCTCCTTCCAAGCCGTACAACATGGCACACTGCACTATCGAATAGTCATCCGAACGTGTCTGCCAGACGTTCAAAACGTCTACAGGGGCTGTAGGAGCGGGGGGGGTCACCTAGCGGTGCATTTAGGACATAAACCTTTTGGGCAGCTGTGAGGATGATCCTCAGATTGCGGAGCCAGTCCACAAAGTTGCTCCCGTTATCTTTCAGTTTAGCTTTCTCTAGGAACGCATTAAAATTCAGGGGAGCTACTGCGCGAGCCATCTACAACCAAAAATTTGCAAAGACATTTTAGACTATTGTTCATGATAAGTGAGTTATTACCTAATCAAATTATTTATAACTCCCACTCAAATTGACATCCCTCTGGTCATTCGAGCGTGACATGATCCAAATTCACCAACCCAAGTCCGATCATCACGTGAGATGAGGTGGTGTCAATGGTGAACATCAACATGTTGATCATATCTACTATATGACTCATGCTCGACCTTTCGGTCCTCCGTGTTCCGAGGCCATGTCTGTACATGCTAGGCTCGTCAAGTCTAACCCGAGTGTTCTGCATGTGCAAAACTGGCTTGCACCCGTTGTATGCGAACGTAGAGTCTATCACACCCGATCATCACGTGGTGCTTCGAAACGACGAACCTTCGCAACGGCGCACACTCGGGGGGAACACAATTTTATCTTGAAATTTTAGTGAAGGATCATCTTATAATGCTACCGTCGTCCTATGCAAAATAAGATGCATAAAAGGATTAACATCACATGCAAATCATAAGTGACATGATATGGCCATCAACTCGTGCTTTTGATCTCCATCTCCAAAGCACCGGCATGATCTCCATCGTCACCGGCGCCACACCATGATCTCCATCATCGTGTCGCCATCGGGGTTGTCGCGCGCCCACCATGCTCTTACTACTATTGCTACCGTTTAGCGATAAAGTAAAGCATTACAAAGCGCTTAATGATTGACACGCAGGTCATACAAAAATTAAAGACAACCCTATGGCTCCTGCCGGTTGCCGTATGCATCGACATGCAAGTCGATATTAACTATTACAACATGATCATCTCATACATCAAATATATCTCATCATGTCATTGGCCATATCATATCACATACATACCCTGCAAAAACAAGTTAGACGTCCTCTAATTTGTTGTTGCATGTTTTACGTGGCTGCTATGGGTATCTAGCAAGAACGCTTCTTACCTACACAAAGCCACAACGGTGATATTCAAGTTGCTATTTAACCTTCTACAAGGACCGCCTTGTTCTATTCCGATTCAACTAAGATAGGAGAGACAGACACCCGCCAGCCATCTTATGCAACAAAAGTCACATGTCTGTCGATGGAACCGGTCTCATGTACGTGGACATGTAAAGTTGGTCCGGGCCGCTTCATCCCATAATACCGCTGAATCAAGAAAGACTAAGGAGGGCAGCAATTTAAACATCAACGCCACAAACCCTTTTGTGTTCTACTCGAGAAAGCATCTACGCAAGATCCTAGCTCATGATGCCACTGTTGGGGAACGTTGCATGGAAAACAAAAATTTTTCTCTACGTTCACCAAGATCAATCTAGTAGATGCAACTACGAGGGGAGAGTAGGATCCACATACCCTTGTAGATCGCTAAGCGGAAGCGTTAAGAACGCGGTTGATGGAGTCGTACTCGCCGCGATTCAGATCACTGAAGATCCAAGCACCGAAGCAACGGTGCCTCCGCGTTCTTCACACGTACGGCTCGGGGACGTCTCCTCCTTCTTGATCCAGCAAGGGGTGGAGGAGAGGTTGATGGAGAACCGGCAGCACGACGGCGTGGTGGTGATGGTGTAGAAGAATTCCAGCAGGGCTTCGCCTAAGCACCGCGGGAGAAGAAGATGTTATGGGAGAGGGAGGGCAGCACCGAGGCACGAACTTGTGTTGGCTGCCCTCCCTCTACCTCTCTATATATAGGGGGAAGGAGGAGAGGGGGGCGCCCTAGGGTTTCCCCTAGGGGGCCGGCGGCCAGGGCAAGGGGGGGCGGCGGCCAAGGCAGGGGGGGCGGCGGCCAAGGGCCAGCCCTAGGGTTTCCCCCCCTAGGCGCCTTGCCCCCCAAGCCAGGGGGGTGCGGCTGCCCTAGGAGGGTCCACCTCCCCTTGCGCATGAGGAGAGGGCCCAGGGGGGGCACACAGCCCTATGAGGGCTGTGGTGTCCCCCCTTGTGGCCTATTAGGCCCAGAAACACTTCCGGGACCCCCGAAACCCTTTCTGGTACTCCGCCGATTTCCCGATGCTCCCCGGAACACTTCCGGACTCCGAAACCTTTCATCCTATATATCAATCTTCGTCTCCGGACCATTCCGGAGACCCTCGTCATGTCCGGGATCTCATCCGGGACTCCGAACAACCTTCGGTAACCATGCACTATTCTCACTAACAACCCTAGCGTCACCGAACCGTAAGTGTGTAGACCCTGCGGGTTCGGAAACCATGTAGACATGACCTAGACACTCCCAGGTCAATAACCAATAGCGGGATCTGGATACCCATATTGGTTCCCACATGTTTCTCGATGATCTCATCGGATGAACCACGATGTCAAGGATTCAGGCAATCCCGTATACAATTCCCTTTGTCTCGTCGGTATGTTACTTGCCCGAGATTCGATCGTCGGTATCTCTATACCTAGTTCAATCTCGTTACCGGCAAGTCTCTTTACTCGTTACCGTAATACATAATCCCGTGACCAACTACTTAGTCACTTTGAGCTCATTGAGATGACGTATTACCGAGTGGGCCCGGAGATACCTCTCCGTCACACGGAGTGACAAATCCCAGTCTCGATCCATGTCAACTCAACAGACACCCTCGGAGATACCTATAGAGTACCTTTATAGTCACCCAGTTACGTTGTGACGTTTGGCACACACAAAGCACTCCTACGGTGTCAGTGAGTTACATGATCTCATGGTCATAGGAACTTATACTTGACATGCAGAAAACTATAGCGATAACTGACACGATCAAAAGCTATGTTAACGTTTGGGTCTCGTCCATCACATCATTCTCCTAATGATGTGATCCCGTTATCAAAAGACAACTCATGTCTATGACCTGGAAACCGCGGTCATCTTTGATCAACGAGCTAGTCCTGTAGAGGCTCACTAGGGACACAAAGTCTGTCTATTCATCCACACGTGTATTTGAGTTTCCAATCAATACAGTTATAGCATGGATAATAAACGATTATCATGAACAAGGAAATATAATAATAACTCTTTTATTATTGCCTCTAGGGCATATTTCCAACACAGCAACGAGGGATATCGTGAATCCGGCTTCCAGGGTAACTTGCTCGCGCCCACGAGCCATTTTGCGCCACTCGAAATGGCCTATTATTTTCGAACAGTACGAATGTAATGTAGAAGAGCTGGTATGCACAGTTTTGGCCAAGAACAACACATGTGCATGGACAAAAATGTGGGTGGTAGCGGTATGGGTGATAAACCATGCAAAACGGCAAGTTTTTGGGTGTTTGGTGCACCGAAGAGGGTTCTCCTTCCATCCAGACTAGCATGTAGGGCTTGCTGGTGCAGAAATAGAGTCATGTAACATTGTTCTGCACGTCATTGTCGCAGTATCTATCCGTGGGTGAGCTCACGGTAGGGTGGTAGACGCTAGAAGAGTGCACGCCAACCGCTAAATCATCCGAAACTCAATTCTGCAAGCCGTTTTCGGCCTCCGAAATTATTCCAAAACAGACGAAGTGTGTGACAGAAGGATACGAATTTTCGCTGCGGTCGTTTTGGCAGGTCATGGAGCCCAAACGGAGTTCGTATGGCCAGGGTACGGTCGTTCTACGGATACACCTCAAATGGATTTCAGCAACGAGGGATATCGTGAATCCGGCTTCCAGGGTAACTTGCTCGCGCCCACGAGCCATTTTGCGCCACTCGAAATGGCCTATTATTTTCGAACAGTACGAATGTAATGTAGAAGAGCTGGTATGCACAGTTTTGGCCAAGAAAAACACATGTGCATGGACAAAAATGTGGGTGGTAGCGGTATGGGTGATAAACCATGCAAAACGGCAAGTTTTTGGGTGTTTGGTGCACCGAAGAGGGTTCTCCTTCCATCCAGACTAGCATGTAGGGCTTGCTGGTGCAGAAATAGAGTCATGTAACATTGTTCTGCACTTCATTGTCGCAGTATGTGTCCGTGGGTGAGCTCACGGTAGGGTGGTAGACGCTAGAAGAGTGCACGCCAACCGCTAAAACATCCGAAACTCAATTCTGCAAGCCGTTTTCGGCCTCCGAAATTATTCCGAAACAGACAAAGTTTGTGACAGAAGGATACGAATTTTCGCTGCGGTCGTTTTGGCAGGTCATGGAGCCCAAACGGAGTTCGTATGGCCAGGGTACGGTCGTTCTACGGATACACCTCAAATGGATTTCAGCATGTTGGGGAACGTTGCATGGGAAACAAAAATTTTCCTACGGTTCACCAAGATCAATCTAGGAGATGCATCTACGAGAGGAGAGTTGGATCTACGTACCCTTGTAGATCGCTAAGCGGAAGCGTTCAAGAACGCGGTTGATGGAGTCGTACTCGCCGCGATTCAGATCGCTGAAGATCCAAGCACCGAAGCAACGGTGCCTCCGCGTTCTTCACACGTACGGCTCGGGGACGTCTCCTCCTTCTTGATCCAGCAAGGGGTGGAGGAGAGGTTGATGGAGAGACCGGCAGCACGATGGCGTGGTGGTGATGGTGGTGGAGGTTTCCAGCAGGGCTTCGCCTAAGCACCGCGGGAGAAGAAGAAGTTATGGGAGAGGGAGGGCAGCACCAAGGCACGAACTTGTGTTTGCTGCCCTCCCTTTGTCCCACTATATATAGGGGGGTGGAGAGGGGAGAGGGCGCCCTAGGGTTTCCCCTAGGGGCCGGCGGCCAGGGCAAGGGGGAAGGGGGCGGCGCCCCCTGGGGCTAGGGTTTCCCCCCCAGGTGCCTTGCCCCCCAAGGCTAAGGGGGTGCGGCCACCCTAGGGGGGTCCACCTCCCTTGGCGCACAAGGAGAGGGCCCAGGGGGAGGCGCACAGCCCTATGAGGGCTGTTGTGTCCCCCCTTGTGGCCCATTAGGCCCAGAACCACTTCCGGGACCCCCGAAACCCTTTTCGGTAATCCGCCGATTTCCCGATGCTCCCCGGAACACTTCCGGACTCCGAACACCTTCATCCTATATATCAATCTTCATCCCCGGACCATTCCGGAGACCCTCGTCATGTCCGGGATCTCATCCGGGACTCCGAACAACCTTCGGTAACCATGCACTGTTCTCACTAACAACCCTAGCGTCACCGAACCTTAAGTGTGTAGACCCTGCGGGTTCGGAAACCATGTGGACATGACCGAGACACTCCCAGGTCAATAACCAATAGCGGGATCTGGATACCCATATTGGTTCCCACATGTTTCTCGATGATCTCATCGGATGAACCACGATGTCAAGGATTCAGGCAATCCCGTATACAGTTCCCTTTGTCTCGTCGGTATGTTACTTGCCCGAGATTCGATCGTCGGTATCTCTATACCTAGTTCAATCTCGTTACCGGCAAGTCTATTTACTCGTTACCGTAATACATAATCCCGTGACCAACCACTTAGTCACTTTGAGCTCATTGAGATGACGTATTACCGAGTGGGCCCGGAGATACCTCTCCGTCACACGGAGTGACAAATCCCAGTCTCGATCCATGTCAACTCAACAGACACCCTCGGAGATACCTGTAGAGTACCTTTATAGTCACCCAGTTACGTTGCGACGTTTGGCACACACAAAGCACTCCTACGGTGTCAGTGAATTACATGATCTCATGGTCATAGGAACTTATACTTGACATGCAGAAAACTATAGCGATAACTGACACGATCAAAAGCTATGTTTAACGTTTGGGTCTCGTCCATCACATCATTCTCCTAATGATGTGATCCCGTTATCAAATGACAACTCATGTCTATGACCTGGAAACCGCGGTCATCTTTGATCAACGAGCTAGTCCTGTAGAGGCTCACTAGGGACACAAAGTCTGTCTATTTATCCACACATGTATTTGAGTTTCCAATCAATACAATTATAGCATGGATAATAAACGATTATCATGAACAAGGAAATATAATAATAACTCTTTTATTATTGCCTCTAGGGCATATTTCCAACAAAAGGTACTCAGCAAGTCTTACCACAGAACCTATCATACATGCAACATTATCAAAGGGGGTAGTGGAGTTTATAGCAGAATGCCAGCTTTGACCTTGGCTAACCTATACTACAACTCTCAACGGATTGCAATATGTTATTACGAACACGAGTCCTCTACTCACCACATCAATACACTACCGAGGATCCTCTTCCGTCATCCTACGAAAGGGCCATCCATGGCACTCACACTTATCTTGAGGCTTTTAGTAGTATCCATCAACTTGTCTATGAACTGTAAGAGCAACCAAGTAGTCCGTACCGCGAACAACGGCTATTCGAATAGATTGATAACCCTGCAGGGGTGTACTTCTTCACACATGTTTTCACCACTTAGCGTCTGCACACGACATGTGCTCGGCAGACTTCAAGCGAAAGCCGACGTGGGTGTAGACCACGACCTAACCAACCACTCAAGTCTCTCGTCCAGGTTTATCGCCTATTTGGGTTCCATCCGTGGGGAGATCCGGCCGGGGTGTCGCTCACGGCCCCAAACGATGTGTACAGGGTTCCCGAGTCACCAAATGGGCAACCGGTACACCGTGCCACGTACCTGTCGCATCACAACCCACCCCGAGGGTCAGCGTTGTGCACGACCTCCAGTAAACTATAAACACCAGAAACTAGTTGCAACTCCTGGACAGAGTACAAGGGCAGTCAATAAGTCGAGCGGGGTCATATTTCAGGGCCCAATGTGTGGTAGTAACTGTAACTTGAATCACACACACAGATCTCGGGTCCTATGGACGATTCCAATGAAACAACCCACCATGTACTCCTACATGGCCTTTCATCGATACCTTTACCAAGCGTATTCCACACCTCCTTCTCTTTATCGTAATGATCATTTCACTCTGATCCATCACCCAGATGAACCAGACCAGACACAACTCTAAGCATAGCAGGCAACATAAGCAAATAGCATGGTGGATCACACATCACATGGCTCAATCAACTCCTACACATGCTAGTGGGTTTCAACTATTTACTGTGGCAATGACAGGTCATGCAAGGGATAGGGTTCAACTACCGCAGCAAGTAGCAGTTCACACGCTGTTGCCTTAATGCAGTAAAAGAGAGCAGGAGCGAGAAGATTGGGTTTGTATCGGAATGATCAATGATTGCTTGCCTGACAAGGTAGTTGTCGGGTACTGCTCTCCAACTGGATACGCAGCAGTATCCTCGGGAGCAGGACCTAACACAGAGAATACCGGCGATACAATCATTAACAAACAAATGCAACAATATGATGCATGCTCATGACATGGCAAGATGCATGTGTGTTGGCTAATGCAACCAAAACCAGAAGGGTTTGAACCTATTTGAATCAAAGATTCAAATTGAAGTTCAAACTATTATTTAAATAAGTGCATTATCATGTTTTTTATGTATACAGCAAGTTAACTTGTTCAAACATGCATGAAACCTGTGCCATTGGAAAGATTGGATTTTTCTGATCATTTTTCATATATAAATCTTTTCCATCTGAGCTATGGTTGATTTTATATGATTTTTAGAAATTTTGGGAATTTTCTGGAATTTCCTGAATTATTTTTAATCTAAAAATCCCAGAAAAACCTTTACTGCGTCAGCATGACATCATGCTGACGTCAGGCAGTCAACAGGGCCAGTCCAAGTCAAACCTGACCAGTGGGTCCCTCATGTCAGTGTCACAGTTAACTAATTAACTAATTAGAATTAAATTAACACCTAAACTAGGTTTGACTTGCGGGCAGGGCCCACATGTCATTGACCCAGGGGGTCAAACCCGTGGTCAAAACAGGTCCAACTCGCCGGCGTTTAGCCGCCGGCGAGGCCAAACACGGCGGCGTGCTTCGGAAAACGCCTACGGTGCACGACTCGAGCTGCGGTTAGGTGCGTTGGAAAGCCCTTGTTGTTGCGCGTCGGATGGAGGTGGTCGCCGGACCTAGGGTGGCCGGAGACGACGGCAACGAGCTCGACGGCGGTGACCGACGTCGGGCGTGTGTGGAGATGCGGCTACAGGGCCCTAGGCGATGCGTGCGTAGCACCTTTCGCATCTACGTGCTGCGGTGAGTGTGTTGGACGGGTGCCAGTGACCAAATGGTCACCGGAGCATCACCGGCGGCGAGCACGGTGGCGGTGCGTGCGGTTGAGCTTTGTGCAGTGCGTTCCAGGGCAAAAGGGAGCCAACGGAGAGGGGGAGGAGGAAGCTAGGCTCACAGGGGTTGCAGCAAGCGCCGGAGCGAGCTCGGGGGTGGTCGGAGCTGAGCAGAACGGCGAGAGGGATCTCCGCGGCCGGAGTTGGGGAAGAAGAGGTCGGGGGCGTCTCCAGGGCGGGCGAGCGCTCGGGGCTCGGCCTGTTCGAAGCAGTCGAGGACTGCGGAGACGATGGACACCAAGGCGGGGCTCAGAGACGACGGTGGACGCGGCTTCTACGACGGTGCGAACACGGCGGCGTCGGCCATGGCGCGGGGAGAGCGAGGGAGAGGAACTGGGGGGGAGGTGGAGGTGTCTGCGGGGTCGGGGAGGACGTGGACGATCGAACCAGCCCTCCAGGACGGCGAGGGGACGAAGCAGGGCGGCGGGCAGCTGCGTGGCGCATCGTGCGGTCGCCGTCGAGCACCTGCCTGCCTGCCTGGCCGAGCCAAGCAGCTCGCTGGAGCGGCAGCTGGGCTGGGCCGGCAGGTGGGCCGGGTGGGGCGCCAGGTAAGCTTTTCTCTCTCCCTTTCTTTCTATTTTCTTTTCTGTTTTATTTCTTTTGCAGCTTTGTTCATTTAAATAAAATGCCAGAGCATTTTTGTAACTCATAACACTTGTCATACCTACTGTATATATTATGAACAGTAGGAAACATTATAGTTTATGATTATTTGAGCATTTAAAATATTTTATAGCATTTAAATGCCCAAATTCAAATACCATATGATTTAATCCAAAGCCCTAGATTGTCCTAGAAAATTGTGCACCATTTTTGGCAGAGTTTTAAGACCAAGGCAGAAATGATGAACATTTTTGAAGGGCATTTTGGGTACATTGGAAAATATTTTAGCAAACCCTAGTTGTTAGGAGAGGGGTGCTGGGGTTTCTGTTAATCCCATTTCAAGTTTCTTTGAAAAGTAAACATGATGCACACTCTAGCTAGGTCCTAATGCAAATGCTAACTAGGGATGTGACAACTCACCCCCACTTAAAAGAATCGCGTCCTGAGATTCGGGTTCCTCCGGAAAGAGGGTGGGGTACTCAAGTCGAAGACGATCCTCCCTTTCCCAAGTAGCTTCACTCTCGGAATGATGTGACCATTGAACCTTGAGAAACTTGATATTGTGGCGTCGAGTGGTGCGCTCGGTTTGATCAAGAATACGAACGAGGTATTCTCGATATGTGAGATTGTCTTGGAGATCAAGCGTTTCGTGGTCCACTCGGCGGATAGGATCCGAGAAGCAACGCCTGAGTTAAGAAACGTGGAAAACATCATGAACTCTGGAGAGGTGCGGAGGTAGTTCCAGTTGGTAGGCAACTTCTCCTCGTTTGGCAAGAATGCGAAAAGGACCGATGAAACGAGGGGCCAATTTGCCTTTGATACCGAAGCGATGGGTTCCCTTAAGAGGAGTAACCCGAAGGTAAGCCTTATCGCCGACTTCAAAAGTCACAGCCTTATGATGACTATCATATTGGCTCTTTTGGCGAGACTGGGCTGTTTTCAATCTCTCACGAACGATGCGAACTTGTTCCTCTGCTTCCTGGATCATATCCGGGCCAAAGAATTGTCTTTCCCCGGTCTCTGACCAGTTAAGAGGTGTTCGACACCTTCGTCCATATAGAACTTCGAAGGGAGCTTTGCCCAAGCTGGCTTGATAACTATTGTTATAAGCGAATTCGGCAAATGGAAGACATTTTTCCCATTCCATACCAAAAGAAATGACAGAGGCTCGAAGCATGTCTTCCAGAATTTGATTGACTCGTTCCACTTGACCACTTGACTGCGGATGGAAGGCAGTACTGAAAGAGAGATGAGTTCCCATAGCATTTTGGAAACTTTCCCAAAATCGTGAAGTGAAAAGACTTCCATGGTCTGAGTTAATCTCCAACGGTACACCATGAAGTGATACTATTCAAGAGACATATAAGTCTGCTAGCTGGCTAGCGGTAATACTCTCTCGAACAGGCAGGAAATGAGCTACTTTAGAGAGGCGGTCGATAACGACGAAGATAGCATTATTCCCTTTCCTGGACCTGGGAAACCCGGTAATGAAGTCCATACCGACCTTGTCCCATTTCCATTCAAGAATAGCTAAAGGTTGAAGGGTGCCAGCAGGCCGTTGATGCTCTGCTTTGACTCGACAGCAAACGTCGCAGTTAGCAATGAATTGAGCGATTTTTCTCTTCATCCTAGTCCACCAGAATCTCCGACGTAGATCCTGATACATTTTAGTACTACCGGGATGAATCGTGAGAGGAGATTCATGAGCCTCCTTAAGGATTAATTGCCGTAGATGGTGGTTCTTGGGAACCACTACACGGTTCTCAAAGAAAACAACACCTCGATCATCCATGGAGAAACTTTTAGCGAGTCCGCTAGCAATGTTCTCTTGGAGTCGTGATATACCTTTATCACGCTTCTGGGCAGCTATAACTTGATCCATAAGGGTAGGTTTCGCCACCAAGGTGGAAAGGAATCCTCGAGGAACAATGTGAAGGTTAAGCTTGCAGAATTCCTCGTGGAGAAGTGGTTGACTTTGTTGTAACATTAAGTTGTTACAATATGACTTACGACTTAGCGCATCAGCCATGACATTGGCCTTTCCAGGAGTGTGAGTGATTCCTAAGTCGTAGTCTGTGAGCAACTCAACCCAACGTCTTTGCCTGAGATTCAAATCCGGTTGGGTGAAGATATACTTCAAACTTTGATGATCAGTGAAGATTTCACAGCGATTACCAAGAAGGTAATGTCGCCATGTTTTGAGTGCATGGACTACAGCTGCAAGCTCTAGATCATGAGTAGGATAGTTATCCTCATGTGGACGCAACTGTCGGGATGCGTATGCAATCACTTGACGATCTTGCATGAGAATGCAACCTAGTCCTTGTCGCGAGGCGTCGCAATAGATTATAAAATCCTTGGAAAAGTCTGGTGGTACCAGTACAGGTGCAGATGTCAGGCGTCTTTTCAGTTCCTGAAAACTAGACTCGCACTGTGGGGTCCACTCAAACTTTTTATCTTTCTTGAGGAGTTCGGTTAGAGGTTTAGCAACCTTGGAGAAATTCTCGACGAAGCGTCGGCAATAGCTCGCTAAGCCAAGGAAACTCCTAACTTGCTTGACCGATTCACGGGGAGTCCAATCAAGTACAGCTTGAACTCGCTCGGGATTGACAGCAATACCCTTGCCAGAGATCACATGACCTAGATAGGTTACTTCTGGCAACCAAAATTCACACTTAGAGAATTTGGCATAAAGGCGGTGCTCTCGAAGTTTCGTCAATACCAGCCTTAAATGCTCGGCATGATCTTCCTTGTTCTTGGAGAAAATGAGTATATCATCGAGGTATACCACGACGAATTTATCCAAATACTCCATGAATATAGAATTCATTAACCGAGAAAAGGTAGCTGGGGCATTGGTTAATCCGAAGGACATGACGGTGTACTCATATTGGCCATAACGAGTAACGAAAGCCGTTTTAGGAATGTCCCCGTTCTTGATTTTGATTTGATGGTAGCCCAATCTCAAATCCATCTTAGAGAAGACTGAGGATCCATCGAGCTGATCATACAGGTCGTTGATCCTGGGAAGTGGATACTTATTCTTTATGGTGACCAGATTGACAGGTCGGTAATCTACAACCATCCGCTCCGTTCCATCCTTCTTCTTGACGAAGAGGACGGGGCAAGCCCAAGGGGAAGAGCTAGGACGGATGAAACCCTTTTGCAAGGACTCATCGAGTTGTTTCTTTAGCTCAGCTAATTCTAGTGGTGCCATCTTATAAGGTCTCCTAGAGATTGGGACAGTTCCAGGGATAAGATCTATCACGAACTCGACATCTCTGTCAGGCGGGAACTCCTGGCAGTTCTTCTGGAAAAAAATCCGAGAAGTCACGGACTACCGGGATATCTTCGAGTTCTGGTAGAGGGCTGGCATTAAGAGAGTAGAGCTGACGCTCAGCCATTCGGGTCAAGACATTGACTATCTTGCTGGATGGATGTGTAAGTTGAACGGTCCTAGTAAAGCAATCAATCTTGGCATAATGAGTTGTCATCCAATCCATACCCAAGATGATGTTTATGTCTGAGGACTTGAGAGCGATTAAAGATGCAAGGAAAACAAGTCTATCGACAAGGATTTCATTTCCATGGCTTACCCTAGAGGTTTGCCACTTTGAACCAGGAGTTTGAATAACCATGGAAGTAGGCATGTCACAAAAAGTCATGTTGTGCAATCGAGCATAGCTCTCAGATATGAACGAATGGGATGCTCCAGTATCGAAAAGAACAGATTCCGGATGGCAGTTTACGAGAAGCGTACCAAGGACGACGTTAGGATCCTCATAAGCTTCTTCGGCAGAAACATAGTTGACATGACCACGTGCAGTGGGGATTGGCTTGACATAGTTCACCTTGCCGGTTGGCTTACCACGGCCAACGGGTTTTCCTGGCTTGTTCTGGGGACAATCACGCATGTAGTGTCCCGGTTCTCCACACTTGAAACAAGTCACAGTGGTGGTGCGTGGAGCAAAGTTGGAAGGTGGACCTCCATAGGTCTTGGCAGGTGCAAACTGTTGAGTTGGGCGAGGCGCCTCATAGGATGGCCTCGGTGTATACTTGGGTGGCAGAGCAGTGTTAGGAACCCACACACGGCGCTTGTGAGAGCCAGAGCCGGATGAGGAACCAAGGTCTCGAGTATGCTTGCGGGTGGTCTCGAAGTCGGTCTGGCCTGTTTCAGCACTGATAGCCTTGTTAACCAACTTCTGGAAGGAGGTGCACTCGTGCAGACGTAGATCTCGGCGGAGTTCAGGGCTGAGTCCCTTGCGGAACCTCGCCTGCTTCTTGGCATCGGTGGATACTTCTTCAGGTGCATAGCATGCCAAGTTACCAAACTCGGGACTGTAGCCATCCACAGTTAAACGGCCCTAGGTGAAATTGCAGAATTCCTCCCGCTTGCGATCCATGAGACCTTCCGGAATGTGATGTTCACGGAATGCCTCACTGAACTCAACCCAGGTAGTGACTTGGCCAGCAGGACGCATAGCTTCAAAGTTTTCCCACCAAAGACAGGCAGGGCCCTCAAGATGGTAGGCGGCGTAGATAACCTTGTCAGCTTCAGCCACACGGGCAGAGTGTAGCTTGTGGGTAATACTACGTAGCCAATCATCAGCATCCAGAGGTTCAGTGGAGTGATGGAACTTCGGTGGACACATCTTGATAAAATCGTGGATTGACACCACGTCATTCCTCTGACGGAACCCAGTGTTCTGCTCTATGCATTCCAGCAGACGGTTAATCTCTCTCTTGTTCCGTTCTGCTTCAAGCATGACTTCCGCCAAAGAGGGTGGCTGGGGCAGATTTCCATCTCTAGCCCCACTAGCCTCACCCTGCTCCTGAGTAGCTGGAGTGCTGCGAGTGTTGACCATCCTAGGAAAACAAAACAACGGTTTAGACAAGGATGGCAAAATTTTGACATAGAAGTGCAGAATGTAATGGATGACACGGAATGCAAGGATGTTCATCCGTACGACATGGTAATATAGAAACTGCTATATATACACCAGTGGTCATACACACCATACATAGTTCAGTACAAGCCAAGGCTAAAGTACAACTGCGGTGAAAGACGATACATCCCATCAGAGGCATTCCAAGCTCCTATACATTATTTAACTACACCTCCGGAACTCAGTACACACTAAGTCATATTCCACAAGACGCGCAGGACTGTGGAAATACAACTATTACAATACTACTACAACCACGGTCTAGCTCAGACATTCGCGTAGTAATCCTCGTAAAGATTACCACCGTAGCCTGGAAGTGGTACAGACGGATCTTGGAACTCGCGAGCACTCGAAGGCTGTGGACCATAGGGGCATGGATGTGGTCTCGATCCCGATGCTGGTGGTAACCGACGCCCATGTGGAGGCGTAATACCCCCAACGTCACGCCAATCCATGCGATCAGGCAGACGAGTCCGCACGGGGTACAAATCCCGCATGTCCAGATATCCGGCGTGCACAGCAGGTGCAAGCCGTGTCAAAGTAGTCCAGTGGGCGGCTCGGGTGTTATACAGCTCCATTCGGAGGGCACGGACCTCACGGTCCCTATCCTCCAACATCTGAACAGTAGTCTGAAGCAGTGGCTCTTCATGAGCAGCATCAGTATACAGACCAGTGTAGTAGCCTTCCTCTCTGGGAAGTGAGGCTGGCATGTAACAGAACTCAGTGTTCAGCAACAGGGCATGCCTAGCACGAAGAATGGTCATCATCGAATAAGCGGCATCCTGCACTGCCATCTCGATGGTAACCCCGAGTCCATAATACCAATGGATGGGGTCATTAGCTCCGGGATATGAGGGGTATATCCAGACTGTGCAGAAATACTGACTCTGATTGAAATCTCGGTACTGTTCCTCCACGGTGTATTCAGGATACCAGCGATAACCGATCTCAGTCATCACACGGACTAGCATGGCCGTGTGACCGGGCACATTAATGCACCGAGTCAAACGAACCACTTGGTGAGGGATGCGGCCAGACATCTGAAACACGGAATAATGCAAAGGCATTAGTGTTTCTGGAAGAAATCGGGCAGCATAACAACTGTAAATGCTCAAACAAAGATTTGAGACATCATACAAATGATAGCATAGCCACTCAACAATTCCATATCAAGGTTCCGGTCCAACAATCATCATACTCAAAGGATAGAAACTGAACTGAGGCTTGAAACCAACAATCCTAAGAGTCTACGGATTAGTAACACGTGAACCTAATAAGGATAAGAGGCCTAATCCTAAACCCCCATAGAAAGAATAGACAGACTCAGATCAGAAGGGCATAAGGTAAAGGAGTAAAAAGAGCCTTACGTTCCCTTCCACAATCAATTCCCCTACATATAACTAAGAAATTTTCTAGACTCAACATCGACCAGTTTGGCTTGAGAAACCTACAGGCAGTCCAGCTCTGATCCCAACGCTGTCAGGACCCCGATCCTAAGTCACACCGATCTAGCTGTAACACGTCATATCACTTTGCGGCCTCACGCACGGTAACCCCACGGGTGCCACCTTACCTGGCCCGGGACCGTTTGCGCATTTTGGCACACGTATATGACAGTGTCGCTAGCATCCATATGACAGAGAACACGGGCCGACATGGCTAGTTATAAACCAAAAGTGGCACTAAATTACAGAGACAGGCATCCATGACCCAGCAACGAACGTGTCGGTCCTCAACGTATGAACCCAAGTCGTAGCAAGCTACATGGACTTAAAGGAACAACGCGTGACATTTCCCCTAAGGGACAGACATAGGAACGAAGAAGGACACATGCCGGCCAGCCTACGTGTTCCAAGCAGTAGCAAGCTACCAAGGCTCATTGGAATCACTAGGAGGCATTTCCCTGTAAGATAGGCTACCAAAGGAAAACAACTAGGTGTCGGATCCCACACATACCAAGCATTTCAATCATACACGCAATATGCTCAATATGTGCAAATACAACATTGCATCACAACAGAACTCTATGACTCAAAGTACTTTATTTAAAGGCTCCAAGAGCCATACATAACATATCCATACAGGTAGGGGTCACATGACCCAACACTCAAGTCATACAGTCATACAAACACAAGCGGAAGCTACATGTCTGAGTACAGACAACTTAGAAAATAAAACAGGCTTGGTGTAGCCTGACTATCTACAAGGCCCTTCACAAGCTCCAGATCTCCGTCTGGGTGTCAAGCTACTCGTTGACGTCAACGTCTATGTAGAACCCATCAGCAGGGGCAGGGTTCTCCTCTGCAACAGTTATTAGGCAAACATGAGTACAAAGGTACTCAGCAAGTCTTACCACAGAACCTATCATACATGCAACATTATCAAAGGGGGTAGTGGAGTTTATAGCAGAATGCCAGCTTTGACCTTGGCTAACCTATACTACAACTCTCAACGGATTGCAATATGTTATTACGAACACGAGTCCTCTACTCACCACATCAATACACTACCGAGGATCCTCTTCCGTCATCCTATGGAAGGGCCATCCACGGCACTCACACTTATCTTGAGGCTTTTAGTAGTATCCATCAACTTGTCTATGAACTGTAAGAGCAACCAAGTAGTCCGTACCGCGAACAACGGCTATTCGAATAGATTGATAACCCTGCAGGGGTGTACTTCTTCACACATGTTTCACCACTTAGCGTCTGCACACGACATGTGCTCGGCAGACTTCAAGCGAAAGCCGACGTGGGTGTAGACCACGACCTAACCAACCACTCAAGTCTCTCGTCCAGGTTTATCGCCTATTTGGGTTCCATCCGTGGGGAGATCCGGCCGGGGTATCGCTCACGGCCCCAAACGATGTGTACAGGGTTCCCGAGTCACCAAACGGGCAACCGGTACACCGTGCCACGTACCTGTCGCATCACAACCCACCCCGAGGGTCAGCGTTGTGCACGACCTCCAGTAAACTATAAACACCAGAAACTAGTTGCAACTCCTGGACAGAGTACAAGGGCAGTCAATAAGTCGAGCGGGGTCATATTTCAGGGCCCAATGTGTGGTAGTAACTGTAACTTGAATCACACACACAGATCTCGGGTCCTATGGACGATTCCAATGAAACAACCCACCATGTACTCCTACATGGCCTTTCATCGATACCTTTACCAAGCGTATTCCACACCTCCTTCTCTTTATCGGTATGATCATTCCACTCTGATCCATCACCCAGATGAACCAGACCAGACACAACTCTAAGCATAGCAGGCAACATAAGCAAATAGCATGGTGGATCACACATCACATGGATCAATCAACTCCTACACATGCTAGTGGGTTTCAACTATTTACTGTGGCAATGACAGGTCATGCAAGGGATAGGGTTCAACTACCGCAGCAAGTAGCAGTTCACACGCTGTTGCCTTAATGCAGTAAAAGAGAGCAGGAGCGAGAAGATTGCGTTTGTATCGGAATGATCAATAATTGCTTGCCTGACAAGGTAGTTGTCGGGTACTGCTCTTCAACTGGATACGCAGCAGTATCCTCGGGAGCAGGACCTAACACAGAGAATACCGGCGATACAATCATTAACAAACAAATGCAACAATATGATGCATGCTCATGACATGGCAAGATGCATGTGTGTTGGCTAATGCAACCAAAACCAGAAGGGTTTGAACCTATTTGAATCAAAGATTCAAATTGAAGTTCAAACTATTATTTAAATAAGTGCATTATAATGTTTTTGATGTATACAGCAAGTTAACTTGTTCAAACATGCATGAAACCAGTGCCATTGGAAAGATTGGATTTTTCTGATCATTTTTCATATATAAATCTTTTCCATCTGAGCTATGGTTGATTTTATATGATTTTTAGAAGTTTTGGGTATTTTCTGGAATTTCCTGAATTATTTTTAATCTAAAAATCCCAGAAAAACCTTTACTGCGTCAGCATGACATCATGCTGACGTTAGGCAGTCAACAGGGCCAGTCCAAGTCAAACCTGACCAATGGGTCCCTCATGTCAGTGTCACAGTTAACTAATTAACTAATTAGAATTAAATTAACACCTAAACTAGGTTTGACTTGCGGGCAGGGCCCACATGTCATTGACCCAGGGGGTCAAACCCGTGGTCAAAACAGGTCCAACTCGCCGGCGTTTAGCCGTCGGCGAGGCCAAACACGGCGGCGTGCTTCGGAAAACGCCTACGGTGCACGACTCGAGCTGCGGTTAGGTGCGTTGGAAAGCCCTTGTTGTTGCGCGTCGGATGGAGGTGGTCGCCGGACCTAGGGTGGCCGGAGACGACGGCAACGAGCTCGACGGCGGCGACCGGCGTCGGGCGTGTGTGGAGATGCGGCTACAGGGCCCTAGGCGATGCGTGCGTAGCACCTTTCGCATCTACGTGCTGCGGTGAGTGTGTTGGACGGGTGCCAGTGACCAAATGGTCACCGGAGCATCACCGGCGGCGAGCACGGCGGCGGTGCGTGCGGTTGAGCTTTGTGCAGTGCGTTCCAGGGCAAAAGGGAGCCAACGGAGAGGGGAAGGAGGAAGCTAGGCTCACAGGGGTTGCAGCAAGCGCCGGAGCGAGCTCGGGGGTGGTCGGAGCTGAGCAGAACGGCGAGAGGGATCTCCGCGGCCGGAGTTGGGGAAGAAGAGGTCGGGGGCGTCTCCAGGGCGGGCGAGCGCTCGGGGCTCGGCCTGTTCGAAGCAGTCGAGGACGACGGAGACGATGGACACCAAGGCGGGGCTCAGAGACGACGGTGGACGCGGCTTCTACTACGGTGCGAACACGGCGGCGTCGGCCATGGCGCGGGGAGAGCGAGGGAGATGAACTGGGGGGAGGTGGAGGTGTCTGCGAGGTCGGGGAGGACGTGGACGATCGAACCAGCCCTCCAGGACGGCGAGGGGACAAAGCAGGGCGGCGGGCAGCTGCGTGGCGCGCCGTGCGGTCGCCGTCGAGCACCTGCCTGCCTGCGTGGCCGAGCCAAGCAGCTCGCTGGAGCGGCAGCTGGGCTGGGCCGGCAGGTGGGCCGGGTGGGGCGCCAGGTAAGCTTTTCTCTCTCCCTTTCTTTCTATTTTCTTTTCTGTTTTATTTCTTTTGCAGCTTTGTTCAATTAAATAAAATGCCAGAGCATTTTTGTAACTCATAACACTTGTCATACCTACTGTATATATTATGAACAGTAGGAAACATTATAGTTTATGATTATTTGAGCATTTAAAATATTTTATAGCATTTAAATGCCCAAATTCAAATACCATATGATTTAATCCAAAGCCCTAG
The DNA here is from genome assembly GCA_902687465.1 of Secale cereale. NCBI lineage: Eukaryota > Viridiplantae > Streptophyta > Magnoliopsida > Poales > Poaceae > Secale > Secale cereale. The sequence continues at coordinate 500,283,444 of LR738713.1, forward strand.
ATTGTCCTAGAAAATTGTGCACCATTTTTGGCAGAGGTTTAAGACCAAGGCAGAAATGATGAACATATTTGAAGGGCATTTTGGGTACATTGGAAAATATTTTAGCAAACCCTAGTTGTTAGGAGAGGGGTGCTGGGGTTTCTGTTAATCCGATTTCAAGTTTCTTTGAAAAGTAAACATGATGCACACTCTAGCTAGGTCCTAATGCAAATGCTAACTAGGGATGTGACACAATACAAGGGATAATTCAGATTATGCCTATGTCAGTGTCCTGGTCAATTTCATGTCAAGGGGCATTCAGAAGAAGTGACCGTACTGCAATCAACTTACACATTGGCAATGCATGGGCAGGGTGGTTCAGTCTACTGGGAAAATGCATAAGGATACTCACAGGTGTACAACTGATGTTGGGGTTCAGTCACAAAAATGTTCTGCCGAAGCTACAATATGTTGCCTGCGATTGTCAAGCAGTACGTGTGAGGCTAGTACTACTCAAAACTGAGCGTTGTTCCAGTGTTACTAATGAGTGTTGGCCTGCAACTACATCTTCCCATGATCTTGGTTTAGTGGAATATATTAAGGATCTGTTTCCAGTTATTCATGAGCAATCCAGGAAGTTGGATACTAGTAGAAGCCTCGTGTGTAAAACCCAAGGGCATTGGAACTTGCTCGAGCATCACATTCTGGAGCATGCTACTGTCCGTGGTGTTCCTATGAGCGACAAATTGCAAAGGAATATTCAGCTTATAAGCTTGTCGGTGCACCGGAAAAATTTGAGTCAAGAGGAATTTAACAGGAGTGTCTATTTCACTCGAGGATGCAATTCTGACCATCATGGCGATCTTTCTTTCCTTCTAGCATGCTGGACAGTGCAACATATTATGAGGCTTTGCTCTCTTTCTGAACCAATACCATGTGAGGTCAATCACGGGTACTATCTGAAGATTTGTAGATTGTTTGCAATTCAGGCTATACAATTTGCATCGGTGCTTCATAATTCAAATGGTTCAGTTGTTTGTATCGCTACTCCTCTCATGCATAGCAGCAACAAATTGTTCTTTTCTGAATCTTCTGTTACTCGCCAGCTTATTGACAGAATTCACAAGTGTAGAATGCAATATAAGACTATTTTCTCTGTATTCGGTGAGTCATTGTCGCATCTGTATGGTGTGCTGCTACTATTACCTTGGCCTCACGATGCACATGGGCGGCAGCCGACAAATATGTTCATGAGGCTAGAATTCAAGTGTGAGTTTCTCTCAATGGCTCACTGCTATTGCATGTTACAATACTCAGCCATGTTACAATAAACTGCTATTGCATGTTACAATACTCAGCCAGGTGAGCATCAGGAAGTGGTCAGCACAGTGCTATCCGCCATTCTAAACTGCTATTGATGTCAGGGACCTTCCCTGGCCCATGCATGTACATGGGCTGGACCATGTATATCATATGGGTCGGGCCTGGCTGCACCGCTGACCGCTACGAGCTACAAGTACCAAGACGAAGCAACGATAGACCCATCCAGTGGATCACGAACCCGGCGGCGGCGGCACCCTCCCTTCCCCTACCTTCCTTCCTTCCCCCAATTTGTGTATCTGTGATCTTGTAATCCTCCGTTGCTACTTGAGTTCATCTGTGAGAGTGATAGATCGAGGAAGATATCGTTAGGTTGCTAACAGGCCTCGGCCGGAGGTGGAGCACAGCGGGGGAAGAAGGGGCGGGTCGGAGCGAGCGGGCACGGCCATGGTTAGCGCTGGGAGGTGCGGTGGCTGTGACGGAGAGGCGACGCATGGGCGCGTGCGAGGCCACGTGAGCGCGTGCACGGGCACGGGACGACACTAGCGGTTGCAGGCAGCGCGTGCAGCGAAGGGAGGTGGGCGTGGGCACGACGCGGTGAGCGCGAGCGGGGAGTGCCGGAGTAGGGAGATGTGGGAAGGCGAACGGGGCGCTCACATTCGGTGCACAGAAAATGGCAGTGGGGCGCGGGGAGGAAGACGGGGACGACGGCGTTGATGGAGACGGGGAGCCAGTCCGGCGAGGTGGCGGTGGTTGCAGACGGGACCAGGGCGTCCGCATCGGGGAGGCGATGGGATCGGGCTCCTCCCGATCCAGATCGAGATGAGGGGGTAGAGAGGAGTGGATCGAGGGGGGAGTGGGTTAGCGGTTTAGGGTTCGGTCGAGGTTGGCCAGGGGTATATGCCAGGGAGGGAGCCGGTTGGGTGGGATGGGCCGAGGCCCATGGGGAGCCGGGGGGTTTCTTTTGTTTTATTTTGTTTTTTACTTTTTATTTATTTTACCTTTTTATATTTTATTTTTTCCCTATTATTTTAGTTTTAGTAAAATATACATGTAGCATCTAAATTAGTATTTCAACTTAGTCTATAGGCACGAAAAGTCTAGTCCTCGCATAAATTAGTTTGACATTTTATTAATTACAAAAGGTATTTAAATATTTGTTTTTATTGTTGTTTTATTCATCTTATAGTATTTAAACATTTTATAAAGGTTAGGTTTCTCCACCATAATTACCTATGCAATATTTGGTTCACTCCTAACATTTTAGTTTTAATATTTGAAAACTTTTATCGTTTGCTTGATTTTCGATTTGAATTGGAATCGGTTTCGAACTAACACGAGATTAGCAATAGTAATCGAAGTGACGTGGCATCATTAGCAGAGAATTACTGTAGCTTAATTATCTGGTCGTCACAATTCTCCTCCATTACAAGAAATCTCATCCTGAGATTTAAGCGGTGGAGTAAGGGGGAAAGTTCTGGTTACGAAATTCTAATGTATCTTCTCGGTCTTGGTTGCTCTTCTCGAAGAGGTCGATCCATTACATTGATGTCTTCATACGTATGAAGGACAAGGGGTACGGACCTCTGCAAGGTTGGCTATCTGGTCGATAACATCGGGGAAGGTGGCGGAAAATCACTCTCGAATTGAAACTTAAGAAAATATCGAGAGCAAAGTAAGAAGGTACCATGAGAAGTTTCGGGCGAGGAGGCAATCGTTCGGTGCTGTTTACAGGGCGTGAAAAGGGTTCAAAGCAACGGTAATAAGTATTGTGTCTGAAACAATAATTTGGTGATCTCTTGGAAGGTGGCTCGTGAATTACATACGAGGCCACGTGCGAGGAATAACTTTGGGAACATGGGGTGTACAAGAGAGTCAAGTTTCGATTATGAGGAACTATGGGTTATGGGCTCACCATGTGGGTTAAACGTAGAAAGGGTGCTCACATCTTGCACGGTCACGATAGCAAGGTATGTTAGAGGGTAGCCTGCCAGTTATGTTGGTAACAACGTTGGTACCAAGGACGAGGGACGAAGAGAACCATTTTCCTGCTCGTTGAAACGAGGCGGAGCTGTAGGCAAAGTTCTCGTCCATCGTTAGTTACCGAAATGTTATGAAGAATAGCAACAGGGTCTTACTGACAGAGTTTTTTGATAAAGGGTATATTTTATTGGCTCAAAATGGAGCATCAAGAGGATACAAACATAATGAACACACACCCGGCCTCTGCATAACTAGGATGCACACAGCCAACACCGACAACGCACACATAAAACACGCCAACAAATAGCAAAGTCATATATGACCAAAGCTATGATGGCAAGAGAAAAACGATTAGATCCACGATCAATAAACTATAATAATGACCATATGTGCACCAACCATCTCATGACACCACATGAACGAGGAGGTACTTCAACAGCAACGCCTTCAGGAAGGGAGCGGTGCTCAAGCGCCGCCATCATCGGATCCAACCACCTAAGGCCAGAATCTAGGTTTTCACCCTGAAGAACCAGTCTAAGCATATCCGAGCAATGTCTTCAACAAGGTAACGACGTACGAACATCGCCATTGCCAGGTATAACCAACTCGGGTCAAACTTAGGTTTTACACCGAGGTTGTACATCGAGGTTGTATATGATATACGTGATAGGAGATCAAAGACATGACCATTTGGATAAAAGGGTTAATAAGAATCATGATATGTACCCATTCACGGTGTTTGGATAAGTGATCAAGAAACACTTAGTATTGTGATTTCAATGTTTTGGTTCATGTCTGAGTGCCACCGTCATGCTTCAAGATAGTATTGACAGCGTCAGCAGGTAAAGGTCGGACTTTGGAAACACAAAAGGATCCAGACGAAACTGCTAGAATATCTAGTACAATTTTATCATGGAAAGGATGAGGATGTGGCCAATGGGATTATCAACAACTCATCATGATTTCCATAAACATGGATTTCCACAATTAAGTGAACATGGTGAAAATATTGGACATACTAAAGTATATAATGAATTGTGTTCGAGGAGAACATCCGCGAGTAAACATTGATTGAAACGTGCACCTGAAAAGATGGGCTAGGTGGCATGATCAATGTTAGAGTGGTGACTTGATAATCAAAAGACCTATAATGAAACTATCAGCCATTCACTTCAAAGCAATAGGTTTGCAAGAAGTTTTGAATTCACTCATCACATTTCAATGGTTGGTATTCCGGTTAGAAACAACACGGGAACCAAGATATGAACGGAGATGTCGAGAAGTATTACTATATCGAGATTCCTTAAGAGGTGGTGAAATTCTCACGATGTTCTTGACGTAAAAGATGGTAATACTCCAAGGTAGAACATAACATAAGTTGGATAGCAAGTTGCATCCATAACATGAACAAGTTTGTGATGAAAGGAAGGTAAGGATGTTGTCGATGGTAACTCAAATTACGAAGGGACGAGGATGGCACTTATCATCAAGAATTCGATTGATATCCTGGAAGGAGTGAAAATATTCATGATGATCATGACAATGTTTTGTCGAGAGGCTCCACAAAGAAGCAAACAAGAAGCGACTGCATCAAGCAAAAGGACTGATGCAGCGAAAGATTATTGGAACCATATATACGGCACAAACTCGAAGTCAAGTTTGTTGTTTGAGGTGAAACGATAAGACGAGGAATCGACAAAGCTTATCTCATCATCAAAGGTTGTGCTCCGAGAATGAGGACCAGGTAGCACAGTTAAAATCATCATGATAATGATATAGCCAAACAGGCTGGGAATGACGGATCAAGTACAAACTCATAAGTAAAGAAGATTACTAAGAGTCGTTTAGTCGTGGTGCGGACTCTTTTCAGTTATCGGTATCCTTGAGTGTCAAACAACTCAGAACCCGAGGAAAATTGGAGTCCGTGAAAATGTAATACATAACGAAGAACTCATAAGAAGTAATGCAGTTCTGTAGTACCATCTAGATACCAGGGGGTAATACTCGATGGTAGATCAAAGTAGAGGTTGGGCTGGGGTAATGCTCTGCAGAAGACAAGTGCTTAAACCTGCACGAGAAATGGTATTTAAAAGAGAACATGGTTGGAACCACGATTGCAAAAGGCCAGATCCTAGATATAAGATGAACTTATAGCAAGGGAATAATTAATTTAAGAGAAGCTTTAATGATAAGATCTACATCGTGTCCAAGGGCATGAACAGAAAGTTCAAGGTTGACTCCCACTTCTCTAATGCATAACCTTTCATTCACTACACTATTAAAATGATTTGAGTGTGAAGACCTGAACCTTGGAAAATGTTTGAGTTCACATAGATTAAGGAAGGCATAAGTTCAACCCATCGGGGCATCTTAGAAACCTATACCACAAACTTCAGGAGTAAAGTATACCAGCTCAAAAGCAGAGCATGGTTAAGAAAGCAAATGATACACTTTACCAAAGGTATTTATGTATCCGAGGAAAGGCTCACAAAGTTATAGAATATGAAGGACAATGTCGGATAATAATTTAATAAAGGGTCAGACGGTCCATAATGGAGCTGATGTGAGCATCGGCACACAGCCAAAGGAAGAAACAATGCAAAGGCATTGGATCATAGAAACAACTGACTAATTCAAAGCTTTAATGCGAAGGAATTATGATTTCCAATTCAAGGGATCATAAGCAAACGCTCTAATTAAGGATGAATAAGTTGTGTAGGCTTAGGGGTACAACCGACGACAATTTGATTGGTAGAGAACTAGCTCCTGTTCAAAATGACGTCCCAGACGGAAGGATGAAGTCTAGTTTCGGCTGATGATTGAGATCATTCACAAACATATCGAATCAACGGACTAAAAATGATAATGACAAAGGATCCTAACAAGATTACCAGACTTATGGTATTAATCATAAGGCCCGCAAGCAAGAATTTCAAGAGCAATACCCTATTGAGGATTTGCAGAAGATCAAAAGGTATTTTGAAGACTTTTGTGAATGCATGAATCAACTTGGGATGAGAGGATACTCGGTAAGTGCGAGAAATTATCCGTATGGGTATTCAGGTGGCAAAGAACTGTAAGGCAGTAGGCAGAAAGTATTCTCGGAGCAATAGAGAGAATTTTGGGGTATCTTGTAATAACAAGATCAATGGGGAATGATTGTATGAACGAAAATTACAGGTAACTATCCATAAGGATTTATCGATGGTAGGGGTTGTAATGCCAAAGGCCATAAGGGTCTCAGGAAAACATCGGATAGTAGCTTCGAAATCTTCTGTTACACCAAGCGGTCATCTGGAATGAGGGGTCTGCCGATAGGAAGTGATTACGAGAACCTAGAGTTAGATTTAGTAAAATCATTTAATCTGAATAGAAGAGAGATCAGAGTCCGAGAGTATAGACGAGGAATAAAATATTCTAATACCATCCAATGGCGACGTGCGCCCGTAAGCCACACAACAATGTTAGTAAAAGTTTTTCAATGACTAGACTCAACTTCGGCCAAGGAGTTGGAAAGGGGGATTCCTACAGGCAGTCAGCTCTGATACCAACTTGTGACGCCCCCAATTTGACCGTACACTAATCATGCATGCAAATGTGTACGACCAAGATCAGTGACTCACCTTGAAGATATCACAACACAACTCTAGACACAAATTAAAATAATACAAGCTTTATATTACAAGTCAGGGGCCTCGAGGTCTCAAATACATAAGTTCGAATACACAAGAGTCAGCGGAAGCAATAATATCTAAGTACAGACATAAGTTAAACAAGTTTGCCTTAAGAAGGATAGAACAAATGTAGCAACGATCGAAAAGGCAAGGCCTGCTTCCTGGGACCTCCTAACTACTCCTCGGAGCCGAACTCCACGTAGAAATATCCTCGGGATCCTTTGGATCCTGGACTCCACCGATCTGGTTGCATCATCCGAGAAGAAAGTAAAAGGGGGGGAAGGGGGAGCAAAGCAATCATGAGTACTCATCCAAAGTACTCGCAAGTAAGGATCTACACTACATATGCAATGGTATCTGTGTAAAGGGGTAATATATGTGGGCTAAACTGCAGAATGCCAGAATAAGAGGGGGATAGCTAATCCAATCGAAGACTACGCTTCGGGCAGCCTCCATCTTGCAGCAGTAGAAGAGGGTAGCTGGAAAGTAACAAGTATCCTCGCTTCTAGCAGCCTCTGTCTTGCAGCACTAGAATAGAGTAGATGGTAAGTTCACCAAGTAACATCGTATAGCATACTCCTACCCGGCGATCCTCCCCTCGTCGCCCCGTGGGAAAGCGATCACCGAGTTGTATCTGGCACTAGTAAGGGTGTGTTTTATTAAGTATATGTCGGATTCACGGCTCCGCAAACCCCTACTCGGTTTGAACTCTGGGGTGCATGCGAAGAACTCAACCTCGCCTATCTACCCACTCGCCAGCTCACGAACTAGCATGATGAACAGGAATGTAAAAGAGACACGAGGCAGTTTATCCTGGTTCAGGTCACCTAGCGGTGAGTGGCCCTACTCCAGTAGTGTGGTGGATTAGCCTCCACATGGGCTGGGGATGAACTAGTACAGTGGGGGAACGACCTCCGGAGGAGAGGTGTTCTTGGGCTCGGATGAGCTGGTGAACTGGTCAGGGTGGAATGGATCCAATCGATCCCCCCCTCTATGCTGGTGGCTATCCTACTTATATAGTGGCCTTGGTCCTCTTCCCCCAAAATGTTGGCAGGAAGGGATCCCACAACGGCCAATTTTGAAGGGAGACAACTAGTACATCTTATCCTGACCAAAGGTGGTCTTCACCTGCAAAACTTCTGACCCTGACACCATGGTGGGCTCGGTGATGACCTCCATCCTGGCGGTCTTGGTCTTGTTGCACTGGAATGGAAACCTTTAGCAGATTCCTTGGAACTCTGTGCCTGAGCCCGTTTTTTTAGCACCAAATAGGAAACTATTATACTATGCCCGCTGGTGCCCGCCTGGCCTCGGTCGTCATGGCTTGCGTCATGCACACCTCGCAAGGTGGGGGTTGCATATAGTTCTCCGCTCCTCAAGGGCCAGCCAGACGAGGCTGCCCATTCCAGAGGTCTTGGTGTCGTTCGCCTCGCGAAGCTTGGCCCCTCGCGAGGGTCTTGAGTGTCGATGCTGAAGATGGGTCGTTCCAGGCCTGCAATGGAGCCACGTCGCGAGCCGCAGGCAGGCGAGTCTGGGTACCCTAGTTCCCAGAACGACGACAGTCCCCCGGTCCCAAGGCGTGCTCGGACTTGGCTTCGAGGTGAAGCCAAAGGGCAAGGGCGAAGCACCACGGGCCCCAATCACCTGCGGACCTGGTCGACGCATGGCGCCTGGATTGGACGTGGGCATCTCCACTTCCCCACGCTACTTCGGCAACCATTCGATTTGACTGGAAGGGGCCAACACTTGCCTCTGGTCTTTATCCGCTTTCCCTCCGTCTTGCTCTAGATCCCCTTTCCTCCTTGCCACAAGCGCTTCCAGATCTGCCGAACCTTGCCTCCGAGTTCAGCGCCAATGGCCTCTGAGACAAACAAGCCCTCTGCTTCTCCCCCGCGCCCGGTTCCCGACTTTGAGCCGTCCCTCAGCGCCTCCATCATCACCAAGGGGAAGGACCTCACCACCATACTCCCACTTCTGGCGTCCAGCCACAACGAGGGGGAGAGACGGTGGTCCGATTTGGCTCCGCCACGCCGGAGTCCCTGGGTAAGACTTTCTATCCTCTCTTCCTACACAACCTTTTCGTGGGGCGCGCCCCCCTTTCTCTAGCTTATTCTTTGCTATCCTCCAGCATTACCAGATTCACGCCCTTCATCTCCATCCCAGCTCCACCTTCCTCTTGTCAATTTTCGCCTTTTACTGTGAGGCGTTCGTTGGAGTGCTACCGTCTGTCGCACTGTTCTGCCACTTCTTCTATCTTCGGGTCAACACCGACCACAGTGCCGGGGGGCTTGTCTTCATTGCAGTCCATCCGGGCAATGTGATCTCAAAGGCCAAGACAAAGGTGGATGACTTACGGCGTAAGTGGATCTTCGTGGATGCCAAGCGCTCTCGTGCTTGGCTCGAGCAGCCAACTGTGTTGCCGGAGAAGTCAACTCGGTCGGTTCACGAGAAGCTCATCGACCCAGGGCAATGAGGTTACTGGAGGCGATGATGAAGGAGATGACATTGGGGACGCTGATGGTGCCTCTGGTCATCAAGGAGTTCATGAAGCAGTGGCTGGCCCCTCTTCATGCACGCTCGCACACCTTGGGGATTCTTCAGGGCGAAAACGATGCGCTCCGGCTGCACCCATTGGCCCTGACTACCGAGGAACTGGGCAAGGTCCTGCGCGTCATGCTCGAGAAGGACCCTAGGGATCTACCCGAGGGTCGCGTCCCGCTGTATAGTCGGGAGGACAAGGACGACGTGATCGCCGCCATGCCTGTCTTCAACGAGCGAGGGCTCGTGGCGGCGACGAGCCCCCATGCCCCTCTCCTTGCGGTGTGGCGTCCTTCGGCGGGGAGTAGAAGGACGACTCGGAGGAGACTCTCAAGGAGGTGGCAGAGACTTCTCCTCCTCAGCAAAGCGAGCTCCTCCGCGACCTCTCTGATGACGATGATGCTGGTGAGTATTTGGTGAAGGCGTCGCCATGCCTCGCCGGGGTGACCACTGGATCTGGGGCCTCTTCCTCAAAGAGGCCGGCGCGCGGTGCCCTGAAAAACAGTGGGGTAGTCCCGCCCCTCCAGGGCGGTGCCCCCGCCTCGTCGTCGATCGTTGGTGCCTCCGGGTCTGCCGTGACGCACCCGCCTGCCTCAAAGAGCACGGCGGGTCGAGGTGTCCGGGAAACTTGGGCCTGCTTTGCTCCTGTCCAAGAAGAGAAAGTGCATCGCCATCAATCAGTAAGCATCTCATCCTACCTTTGCTTTTACTTTGTGTGGTGTACTCATCATGTCCTCCGTCTGTTGGCCAGGCCGCCGTTGTCATCGAGGAAGAGGAGGGAGGAGACCCAGCCTTCCAAGGCTGCACCTGTTGTTGTCGTCGGGACCCCGGCGTCGGAGGTAGGAGCCGCTTCACGACAGCCCAGCCTTGTGCCCGCCTCCCAAGGCTCTGAGGCCCCAGCTCAGGAGGCGGCCACAAGCGTGGCCAAGCTGACTCCGGAGGCCGCAACTCCCGGCGGCTCTGCTGAGGGCATGGGGGCTCCGGAGCCCCCTGCCGTCCATGCTCCAATTGCTTCGCCAACCAAGGTGTCTTCTCCTCAAGCTGCCTCCTCCAGTATGCATCACGCCTTGGAAGATGCCCTCGCCGTGCTGGGCCAGGTCCAGCTCGGCCTTTGCAATGTCGACCGCCGCCTAGTGACGGGACGCTTGCGGCTGATCTCAGGGTGGCTCTAGGCCGACTCGTCCCTCAAGGTGGCCTGGAACGAAGCCGAGGCCACCACTAAGCAGGGACAGGCGGTGGTAGGCTTGGCCACAGTCGAGCGTGACGCGGCACGAGTCGGTGAGAGAGCCGCCGAAGAGCGCTGCCACAAGGCAGAGTCCGATCTCGAGGCCCTCACCGTCAAGCATGATGATGACACCCGCCATCTTGTGGAGCGGGAGAAGGAGTTGAACACCCGGCAGGTGGAGCTTGACAAGCGCGACACCGAGCTGAAGAAGACCGCCCAAGAACAAGCCACAAAACGTGGTCGCCTGGAGAAGCTGGAGGAGGAGCTGGAGGCGACCTGGAGGTCCCTTGCCGAGGCTGAGGAAACAATTGTCATGAAGCATGATACCTTTGTCTCCTTTGAGGAAAAGTTCCACGACTCCTTATGATACCTCTATGGGACACGGTACGAGGCACCGCTGGCGACGCCAAAGGAGGGTCCCGCCAGACTGCTCCCCAAGCTTGCCACGGAGCTCGAAGGTGTTGTCGTCAGGCTAGGCCCCTTGGTGGAACCGAAGGCCCGCGCTCTTTCCACCTCGGTCGCGACGCACGTCTACCATCACCTTCATCTTCGCGACCCAAACTTTGACTTTGGCGCCCTGCTTGAGCCTGCGGCTCCCGAGCTTGAAGACGCCGCCGCCGAAGTCGTGAATGAGCAGGTGGAAGCTTGGTTGCGGCAGTTCCGCCCGGTCGAGCCTTCCAATGCCACGGAAGGAGCCAGTGAGGGAGATTATGGTGATGTCGCTAACGATGGGTCTCCCTAGGTGGACGATGGTGGCATCCAAGGCTGAAGAAGAGGATGATGGTGCTGTTGCTTCCCACTTTATCCTTGCGACATTTGCCATGTCTCATGGAGGCGTAAGAACTTTGCTTTGAACTTTCAAAAAAATAGTATGCTTTGTAATAACTTGATTTTGATTTTGTTATTTTCTTTTGTTTGCCTTTGGTGTTCTGCATCGGCAGGGCCTGACCCCGCGCATACCTCGACCGCCGTTGGAGCGTTCGGATCACCAGGACGAGACCAAGGGGCGAGGGGCTACGTGGCCAGTTAGGCCCCTGGGTCGCGATGCCCAGGGGTCCCCCTTGATGTACGAACATGCTTAGTGTTTTTATGAGCCAGAGCCTCATGAGGGCGGGCTCTGCTTTGGCAGGGCCAGACCCCGCGCATACCTCGACCACCGTTGGGGTGTTCGGATCACCAGGACGATACCAAGGTGCGAGGGGCTACGAGGCCACTGAGGCCCCTGAGTTGCGATGCTCAGGTGTCCCCCTTGTCATGCGAGTTACCCTTGTGAGTTCCATACCTTCTTCTCGTCAGCCTTTGCCCTGGGAGGGGCGCGCAAGGACCAGGTGCAAGGACCTGGTGAGGCTGCACGCGCCAGGTCTGACCGATCTGGGCGCATCCCCCATGTCTAGCCCCCTGCGCACTCATCTCAGGGAGAGGCTGAACGGTCGATCGAGATGCCATCCTAGAGTTAATACGGCCCGGAGGCTCCCCCAGTTGTTTATCCCCAGCGCGAGGCATAGGGCTACCACTTGGCGTGGGCATAGCCGCGCCTCGACCGTGTTATCCGCCAGTGCGGAGCATGGGGCTTCCACTGGTCCTGTGGGTGGAGGTCCCTCTGGGGGAGCATTCCGGGCGTGTACAGCCCAGCTGGAGGAGGTGTATATGGGCACTCGTGAGCCAGCGTGGGACCCACGAGGCCCTACCTCAAGGCGGGTTGCGCCTGGTCTTCGAGAGCTTCTGTGTGACAGCTGTAATGTGCGCCAAAATGAACCTCCGGAGGCCACTGCATGGTCAAGCACCAAGGACCCCAGGAGGTGACGTGAGCGGGGCGAGCCCGTCAGACAGAGCTCAGTCACTTAGATTGTCAACGCTACAGGGACGGACCCGAGCACAGGCGTCGTGCTTAAGCTTCTTCATGCAACAACCCCAGGAGGAGCCCCCGGCGCACGGTTCCCGCAGAGGCGTCCTAGGCCACAAAAAGGGAAACAGGTTTGCGCGCCCGGGCCTGCCGGTCAGGGTGTAGTGACACTTCAAACGAAGAAACACCAAACAAGTAACTTTCAAAGAACGAGGAACAAAACCAATCTCAAGCAAAGCCAATCCTAATTCGAGCAAAAGCGATACATGCCGTGGGGACAGACCCACGCGGCTGGGGATAATGCAGCCCGAGGGGCGGCCCCAACTGAATTAAATGGAAAATGTCACCTGGCATGGTTGTAGGAGAAGTGTTGGGGTAGCTGAAGACGCGTGATGCGGAAGTTGCTCCTCATGAGTCGCATGGCTCCTAGGCCTCGCGAGGCTCCTGAGGTTCAGGGAGCTCGCGGAGGACCAGTGCCTCCTCTGTTAGGATCTCCTGATGCCTGGCCTCGTGAGCCGCCAGGACATCCCGCATGTGGCGCTGGTGTAGGGCAGCGCAGTTCGGCCGGCCAAAAGGCATGTGAACATAGCTGTGAGGGGGGCCCTCGCACCGGCCCACCTAGGACGGCCAGTAAAGCTCCTGAGACGCGACTCTGTTGAGCCCTGGGATGTTGGCATAGATGCGCAGCTTGCCGCCCGAACCTGGGACGGCATCTGCACTTGGTAGTGTGGGGCGATGCTCGCCCCGCATTGCCCTTGGTACCTGCAGGTCTTCGATGATCTGGGTGAGGAACTCCTGAGCACTCAATGCTTCACGCCTTGTGCCCTCTTCACGGAATCGTGCACTAAAGCACGCCTCTAGATGGTGCACGAGCGCCTCCCTCATGGTGTTGGCTAGGTGAGAGGCCCTCTAAAGGAGAGCCCCCGAGCCCAGCCTGAGAGGGGCGCCGGGCGCGCCTTCCTATGCGATGGAAGAAGGCGCCCCGTGCATGGGCGTAGATCCTGAGGTGCGGTCGTCGAGTGTTGCTTCCTCGTGTGGCTTTAGGGCGGGCAGTTGTTTCTTCTTCTTCTTCAGGACGTCATCAGGTGGGTAGGCAAAGCCCTCGGCATCGAAGTTCTCCACTGCCGCAACTTGGTAGGCGCGCTCGAGAGCGCACACCGCATCTTTCTCATTACATGCAACCATGATGATGCCGCTGCTTCCCGGCATCTTGAGGACGTTGTAGCCGTGGTGGGTCGCCGCCATGAACTTTGCCAAGGCTGGGTAGCCGAGGATGGCTTTGTACAGGAGTCGTATGTGGGCAACGTCGAAGTCGATGAGCTCCGTGTGGTAGTTCTTGTAGTTGTCGAAGGTGACGGGAAGGCGGATTTTCCCTATTGGTGTTGTTGAGCCGTCGATCACTCCGCAAAAAGGCTTGGTGGGCTGAAGCTGGTCGTATGGCACTTGGAGCGTGTCGAAGGTCTAGACGGAGAGGACGTTGAGCCCTGCTCCACCGTCGATGAGGGTCTTGGTGACGAGCATGTTGTTGATGGTAGGTGAGCAGAGTAGAGGGAGGGCGCCGGCCGCGGCCGCGCACTTGAGCTGGTCAGCGGAGTTGAAGGTGATGGCGTACTTGGACCATCTGAGAGGATGCGTTATCTCGAGCTTGATGAGGATTGCATTCACCTCTCGGGCGAACTGCTTGAAGAAGATATGAGATGCCGGGGCCTGAGCACCTCCCGGGATGCATGCCACGGCTCGCGGCTCCTGAAAGCCCCCGGCCCCTTCATCTTGGTGGCGGTCATCGTTCCTTCTCGGCGGTGGTGGTAGCGGAGGAAGGGCTGCATTGTCACAGGGGTGATCCTCACTGGCTGCTCCCTCCAGTGATCCTCACAATGCTGGTCTCGCCATGGGCCCTCACGACGTTGGCCCTGCCAGTGGTCCCCGCGAGGCCGCTCACACCAGCCTTGGCGAGAGTCATGATTCTCCCAGCGTCCTCCTCCACGGCCACCATCCTGTCCATAGCCTCGTTCGCCGTGCTCAGGGCAGCGTCCGTCACGGATGGCCCTAAGTTCCTGACAGTCGTTGGTGTTGTGGCTATGCACGCTGCTGAAGTGGAGCCTGGTCCGAGTGTCCGCGCACCACCGCATGGGGAGGCGCACGGCCTTGACGAAGCGGAGCAGGAAGCGCGCGCGACTCACCTTGAGGCCGTTGCGCCACTCGACAACTTTCTTCATCATGTGGGGCCACCCTGTGTGGCTAGTCACGCTGGGGGGGCTCGCGCCTTGGCTCGGGTATGACATCTCTCCGGAGCGGTGCAGGGGGTGTGCCACGGGCTTCATCGCCTGCCTGAGGTTGTGGAAGAGGCAGCGAACGGGACGATGCTGAAGCTTCTCCCGCGGTGCTGACGAGCTTGGCGATACGGTCCAGCCAATCATCATAGAGGTCGTCGGCCGGGCGATAACGCAGGAGCTCACACACCATGAGCAGGGCGGCCTGCGAGTTCACTGGTCCACGACGGACGTGGGAGGACAAAGCAGCCGCTAGGATCAGCGACGGGGTTGCAGTGCGGCCGTCACACCGCCCGAAGAGCGGGAGCGATGAATTCTGCTGCTCGTGGGCAGCGTGGCCGATGGAAGCGTTCGCCGCTGATGATGGAGAGCGACGGGGGATGCCATCGCCTGGAGGTGTCATCTGGGTCACACGAGCGGCGAGAGCTGCCCGGCGGTCAGCACGGACGCGGCGAGCGTCGGCCATGGGGCGGCGAGATGACGATGAGCCGAATGGACAAAGAGGAGCCTCAACGCACCCCTACCTAGCGTGCCAAATGTCGGATTCAGGGCTCCGCAAAACCCTACTATGATCGAACTCTAGGGTGCGTGCGAACAACTCAACCTCGCCTATCTACCTACTCGCCATCTCACAAACTAGCACGATGAACAAGAATGTAAAAGAGACACGAGGTAGTTTATCCTGGTTCAGGCCACCTAGCGGTGAGTGGCCCTACTCCAGCAGTGTGGTGGATTAGCCTTGAGATGGGTTGTGGATGAACTAGTACAGTGGGGGAACGACCTCCGGAGGAGAGGTGTTCTTGGGCTCGAATGAGCTGGTGAGCTGGTCAGGGTGGAATGGATCCGATTGATCCCCCCTCTATGGTGGTGGCTATCATACTTATATAGTGGCCTTGGTCCTCTTCCCCCGAAATGCTGGCGGTAAGGGATCCCACAACGTCCAATTTTGAAGGGAGACAACTAGTACATCTTATCCTGACTAAAGGTGGTCTTCACCTGCAAATCTTTTGACCCTGACACCATGGTGGGCTCGGTGATGACCTCCGTCCTGCCGTCCTAGCGGTCTTAGTATTGTTGCACTGGAATGGAAACCTTTGGCAGATTCCTCGGGACTCTACGCCTGAGCCCGCTTCCTTAGCACCAAAGAGGAAAGTGATGTACTGCGCGTGTTGGCGCCCGCCTGGCCTCGGTCGTCATGGCTTGCGTCATGCAAACCTCGCGAGGTGGGGGTTGCATAGAGTTCTCCGCTCCTCAGGATCCAGCCAGGTGAGGCTGCCCCTTCTGGAGGTCTTGGTGTTGTTCTCCCTGCGAGGCTTGGCCCCTCGCGAGGGTCTTGAGTGTCGATGCTAAAGATGGGCCGTACGAGGCCTGAAATGGAGCCATCGCAGGCCGTAGGCATGCTACCTCTTGAGCTTGCGTTGTATTCCCTCGAAGAGGAAAGGGAGATGCAGCACAGTAGCATAAGTATTTCCCTCAGTTTTTGAGAACCAAGGTATCAATCCAGTAGGAGACCACGCGCCAGTCCCTCGCACCTTCACAAACAAATAAGAACTTCGCAGCCAACGCGATAAGGGGTTGTCAATCCCTTTACGGTCACTTACGAGAGTGAGATCTGATAGAGATGATAGTTTATATTTTTGGTTTAATAAAACAGCAAATAAAAGCAAAAAAAGTAAAGTAGATGTAGATTGATATGTTGAGAATAGACCCGGGGCCATAGTTTTCTCTAGTGGCTTCTCTCATGATAGCGATATTCTACGGCGGGTAAACAAATTACTGTCGAGCAATTGATAGAAAAGCGAATAATTATGAGACTATCTAAGCATGATCATTGTATATAGGCATCAAGTCCGAGACAAGTCGACCAACTCCTGCCTGCATCTACTACTATTACTCCACACATCGACCTCTATCCAGCA
The DNA here is from genome assembly GCA_902687465.1 of Secale cereale. Taxonomy (NCBI): domain Eukaryota; kingdom Viridiplantae; phylum Streptophyta; class Magnoliopsida; order Poales; family Poaceae; genus Secale; species Secale cereale. The sequence continues at coordinate 500,300,195 of LR738713.1, forward strand.
TGCATCTAGTGTATTGAGTTCATACGAACAGAGTAACGCCTTAAGCAAGATGACATGATGTAGAGGGATAAACTCAAGCAATATGATGTAAACCCCATCTTTTTATCCTCGATGGCAACCAATGTTGAGGATATCGCTTATCGTTATCGTCTCGGTTAGCTGGGGATTAGAGATTAATCGGAAATCGGCCAATTAATCGATTTTATCGGTCGACTATTAATCGGCCATTTTTTTCAAATCTCAGGTTCCCAACACTAAAATATGCTATATTCAACACCCAAACAATATTGGACAGAAGTGTTACCTTGAACCCTAGCCTTTGAATCCTGATATAATGACAAACAAAATAGAAAAAACATTACATATTGCATAACAATGTCCACAAAACATAAATAAACATAGTTCTTGCAAACATAGTGCTACGAATAGGCCTGATTTATCGGTAGATTCCCGATAAATCGCTTTCCATAGCGATAAATCGGCCCAAAAGATAAATGATGAAGATAAGGCATAATCTTATCAGTCACCCCAAGAGTAGCGATAAATCGGGCGATAAATCGCTGAATCGGAAGATTTTTTGAACAGTGATGGCAACAATACAATACGTGCCTTGCTGCCCCTACTGTCACTGGGAAAGGACACCGCAAGATTGAACCCAAAGCCAAGCACTTCTCCCATTGCAAGAACTATAGCTCTAGTAGGCAAAACCAAACCAATAATTCAAAGAGACTTGCAAGGATATTATGAGCACACATAAAAAGTTCAGAGAAGAACCAAATATCTTTCATAGATAACCTTGATCATAAACTCACAATTCATCGGATCTCCACAAACACACCGCAAAAAGAGATTACATCGAATAGATCTCCTCGAAGACCGAGCAGAACTTGGTATTGAGATTCAAAGAGAGAGAAGAAGCCATCTAGATACTAGCTATGGACCCGAAAGTCTGTGGTAAACTACTCACAACTCATGGTGAGGGAGATGATGATGATGATGAAGGCCTCCGTGATGGATCCCCCTCCGGTGGAGCTCCGAAATAGGCTCCAAGATGGGATCTCCACGAGAACAGAAGCTACGGCGGTGGAATTAGGGTTTTCTCTCTGTTCATGGAGTTTCTGGGGTACGTGGACTTATATAGGAAGAAGGAGGGCATCGGGGGACGCTCGAGTGGGCCTCGAGGCAGGGGGCGCACCCTGGGAAGGGGGCCGCGCCCCCCACCCTCGAGGGCCACTCGAGGCTCCCCTGACATGGTTCTCAAGTTCCTCTGGCGTGATTTTCTCCAAAAATATCTCTCGCGAAGGTTTCATTTTGTTTGAACTCTGTTTGATATTCTTTTTCGCAAAACCCTGAAATAGGCAAAAACCAGGAATCTGGACTGGGCCTTTGGGTTAGTAGGTTAGTCCCAAAAATGATATAAAAGTGAAAGATAAAGCCCATTAAACATCCAAGACTTCATAAATAATAGCATGGAACAATCAAAAATTATAGATACGTTGGAGACATATCAAGGCACGCAAGTCTGGGTACCCTGGTTCCCAAAACGCCGACAGTATCCGATTCGAGTTGTCATGAGGTTGGAATACAACTCGCGGTCGACCTGTTACCATGGACACGACTATTCGAATAGATTTCTTCCCTGCAGGGGTGCACCACATAACCCGACATGCTCAATCCCTCTGGCCGGACACACTTTCCTGGGTCATGCCCGGCCTCGGAAGAACAACACGTCGCAGCCCTACCTAGGCCCGACAAAGAGGTCAGCATGTCGGTCTAAACCATATGCGCACACGGGTCATGGGCCATCGCCCTTTGCACTCCTTCACGTTGCGTACGCGGCCGGTGATCAAACCTAGCAACCTCCCATTCAAAGGAAGTTACGTTGCACGGTGCAACCCGGCGCGCGCCGCTAAGTCGCTAACGTCCGGAAGGCTTTGACTGATACCACGACGCCGGTTGCCCATATCTTTCCCCACGTGGCAGTTAGTGCGTATAAGGCCAACGACCCAACTCAGATCAAATATCCAAAGTCGTTAAGCGTGTTATTATGAAGTAACCACAGATAACGACCAGGGCTAGGCCCCCTCTCTCCTTGGTGTCTCAACCTGCCATGTCGTTCCGCCACAAAGAATCACTCGGGGGCCGTAAGGAACCCAGGCCCGCCACTACTTGGATGGATCCACTTGTCCTTTCAGACCCCAATCCGTGAATCACTTGCAAGTACTCTACGAGTCGACCCGACTTTAGTCACAACATGTATCATGTATAATGTATGTATATACCCGTGATCACCTCCCGAAGTGATCACAGCCCGATAGTATAGCATGGCACGCGCACAAGAATGTAGCACCACTGATGGAATACTAGCATCCTATACTAAGCATTAGGATAGCAGGTAAAGGTAACAACAGTTGTAGCAACAATGATAGGCTATGCAACATGATAGGTTCATCCAAAAGCGGTAACAGCTACACTACCCTAATGCAAGCAGTAGAGGGAAAGAGTAGGCGATATCGAGATGAACAAGGGGGGGCTTGCCTAGAAGCTTTGCAGACGAAAGGAATCTTTGGAAGCGTAGCCGTAGTCGAACACCGAAGCATCAAGGTCTCGAGGTTGCTACTTCTCGAGATTGCGTTGTATTCCCTCGAAGAGGAAAGGGTGATGCAGCACAGTAGCGTAAGTATTTCCCTCAGTTTTTGAGAACAAAGGTATCAATCCATTAGGAGACCACGCGCGAGTCCCTAACACCTGCACAGACAAATAAGAACTTCACAGCCAACGTGATAAGGGGTTTTCAATCCCTTTACGATCACTTACGAAAGTGAGATCTGATAGATAGGATAGTATAATATTTTTGGTATTTTGGTATAAGAACAGAAATTAAATAAAGCAAAGTAAAGTAGATGGAAGATTAATATGTGTGAGAATAGACCCGGGGGCCATAGGTTTCACTAGTGGCTTGACTCATGATAGCAGAATTCTACGGTGGGTGAACAAATTACTGTCGAGCAATTGATAGAAAAGCGCATAGTTATGAGAATATCTAGGCATGATCATTATATATAGGCATCACGTCCGTGACAAGTAGACCGCAATGATTCTGCATCTACTACTATTACTCCACACATCGACCGCTATCTAGCATGCATCTAGAGTATTAAGTTCATAAGAACAGAGTAATGATTTAAGCAAGTTGACATGATGTAGAGGGATAAACTCAAGCAATATGATATAAACCCCATCTTTTTATACTCGATGGCAACAATAGAATACGTGCCTTGTTGCCCCTGTTGTCACTGGGAAAGGACACCGCAAGATTGAACCCAAAGCCAAGCACTTCTCCCATTGCAAGAACTATAGATCTATTAGGCGAAACCAAACAAATAATTCGAAGAGACTTGCAAGGATATTATAATCATACATAAAAGATTTCAGAAAAGAATCAAATATTGTTCATAGATAATCTTGATCATAAACCCACAATTCATCGTATCTCGACAAACACACCGCAAAAAGATTACATCTAATAGATCTCCTCGAAGATCGAGGAGAACTTTGTATTGAGATCCAAAAAGAGAGAAGAAGCCATCTAGCTAATAACTATGGACCCAAAGATCTATGGTAAACTACTCACAACTCATTGGTGAGGCTATGGTGTTGATGTAGAAGCACTCCGTGATGGATCCCCTCTCCGACGGAGCTCCGGAATAGGCCCCAAGATGGTATCTCACGGGAACAGAAGGTTACGGCAGTGGAATTAGGGTTTTCTCTCCTGCCTCGATGTTTTCAGGGTACATGGATATATATAGGAGGAAGGAGGGCATCGGGGGAGCCAATGGGGGCCCACGAGGGTGGGGGCACGACTGCCCCCCCTGGGCGCACCCTGGACCCTCGTGGCCGCCTCTCTCGTTCCCTCGCGTGTATTCCAAGTCTTCTGGGTAGATACGGTTCCAAAAATAACTCTCCCGAAGGTTTCATTCCATTTAGACTCCGTTTGATATCCCTTTTCTGCAAAACTCTGAAATAGGCAAAACACAGCAATTTGCACTGGGCCTTGGGTTAGTAGGTTAGTCCCAAAAATAATATAAAAGATTATAATAAAGCCCATTAAACATCCAAAACAGAATATATAATAGCCTGGAACAATCAAAAATTATAGATACGTTGGAGACGTATCAAGCATCCCCAAGCTTAATTCCTGCTCGTCCTCGAGTAGGTAAATGATAAAAACAGAATTTTTGATGTGGAATGCAAACCAACATAATTCTCAATGTAATTTCCTTTTTGTGGCATGAATGTTCAGATCCGAAAGATTCAAGACAAAAGTCTATATTGACATAAGAATAATAATACTTCAAGCATACTAACGAAGCAATCGTGTCTTCTCAAAATAACATGGCCAAAGAAAGTTATCCCTACAAAATAATATAGTATGGCTATGCTCCCTCTTCATCACACAAAATATTTAAATAATGCACAACCCCGGTTTCAGCCAAGCAATTGTTTCATACTAAAAAATTCAAACATTTCAACTTTCACGCAATACATGAGCATGAGCCATGGATATAGCACTATAAATGGAATAGAATGGTGGTTGTGGAGAAGACAAAAAAGAGGAAGATAGTCCCACATCAACTAAGCATATCAATGGGCTATGGAGATGCCCATCAATAGATATCAATGTGAGTGAGTAGGGATTGCCATGCAACGTATGCACTAGAGCTATAAGTGTATGAAAGCTCATCAAAATAAACTAAGTGGGTGTGCATCCAACTTGCTTGCTCATGAAGACCTAGAGCATTTGAGGAAGCCCATTGTTAGAATATACAAGCCAAGTTATATAATGAAAATTCCCACTAGTATATGAAAGTGACAAAACAAGAGACTCTCTATCATGAATATCATGGTTCTACTTTGAAGCACAAGTGTGGAAAAGGATAGTAGCATTGTCCCTTGTCTCTTTTCTCTCATTTTTTCCTTTTTTTTCTTTGGCCTTTCTCCCCTCTCTTTTTTCTTATCATTTTTTATGGCCTCCCCTTTTTTCTCTTTTTTTTTCTTTTTCGTCCGGAGTCTCATCCCGACTTGTGGGGGAATCATAGTCTCCATCATCCTTTCCTCACCGGGACAATGCTCTAATAATGATGATCATCACACTTTTATTTACTTACAACTCGAAGCTAGAACAAAATATGACTCTATGTAAATGATAATGAAGCATGTCATATGAACGGAACGGTGGAAAGTTGCATGGCAATATATCTCGGAATGGCTATGGAAATGTCATGATAGGTAGGTATGGTGGCTGTTTTGAGGAAGGTATATTGTGGGTGTATGGTACCGACGAAAGTTGTGCGGTACAAGAGAGGCTAGCAATGGTGGAAGGGTGAGAGTACGTATAATCCATGGACTCAACATTAGTCATAAAGAACTCATATACTTATTGCAAAAATCTATGAGTTATCAAAACAAAGTATTCAACGCATGCTCCTAGGGGAAGGGTTGGTAGGATTTAACCATCGCGCGATCCCGACCTCCACACAAAGGATGACACTCAATAAATAAATCATGCTCCAACTTCATCACATAACGGTTCACCATACGTGCATGCTACGAGAATCACAAACTTTAACACAAGTGTTTCTCAAATTCACAATTACTCCACTAGCATGACTCTAATATCACCATCCTCATATCTCAAAACAATCATCAAGTATCAAACTTCTCATCATATTCAATGCACTTTATGTGAAAGTTTTTACTATGCCCATCTTGGATGCCTATCATATTAGGACTAGTTTTATAACCAAAGCACATTACCATGCTGTTCTAAAATACTCTCAAAAGGATATAAGTGAAGCATGAGAGATCAACAATTTCTTCAAAATAAAACCACCACCGTGCTCTAAAAGATATAAGTGAAGCACTAGAGCAAAACTATCTAGCTCAAAAGATATAAGTGAAGCACATAGAGTATTCTAATAATCTCTAAATCATATTTATCTCTCTCAAAAGGTGTGTCCAGCAAGGATGATTGTGGCAAACTAATAAGCAAAGACTCAAAGCATACATGACGCTCCAAGCAAAACACATATCATGTGGTGAATAAAAATATAGTCACGAGTATAGTTACCGATAGATGAAGACCAAAGAGGGGATGCCTTCTCGGGGCATCCCCAAGCTTAGGCTTTTGGTTGTCCTTGAATTTTACCTTGTGGTGCCTTGGGCATCCCCATGTGGTGAATTGAGTTTTCCCTTTGAAGTTATCTTATCAAATTGAGTCTTTAAGGATTTGAGAACACTTGATGTATGTCTTGCATGTGCTTATCTGTGGTGACAATGGGATATCACGTGATCCACTTGATGTATGTTTTTGGTGATCAACTTGCGGGTTCCGTGACCTTGGGAATCTATGCATAGGGGTTGGCACACGTTTTCGTCTTGATTCTCCGGTAGAAACTTTGGGGCACTCTTTGAAGTTTTTTGTGTTGGTTGAATAGATGAATCTGAGATTGTGTGATGCATATCGTATAATAATACCCACAGATACTTGAGGTGACAATGGAGTATCTAGGTGACATTAGGGTTTTGGTTGATTTGTATCTTAAGGTGTTATTCTAGTACGGACTCTATGATAGATCGAACGGAAAGAATAGCTTCATGTTATTTTACTACGGACTCTTGAACAGATAGATCAGAAAGAATAACTTTGAGGTGGTTTCGTACCCTACCATAATCTCTTCGTTTGTTCTCCGCGATTAGTTACTTTGGAGTGACTCTTTGTTGCATGTTGAGGGCTAGTAATATGATCCAATTACGTTATTCTTGTTGAGAGAACTTTCACTAGTGAAAGTATGAACCCTAGGCCTTGTTTCCTATCATTGCAACACCATTTATGCTCACGTTTACCACTTGCTACCTTGCTGTTTTTATATTTTCTTATTACAAAAACCTATATCTACCATCCATATTGCACTTGTATCACCATCTCTTCGCCGAACTAGTGCACCTATACAATTTACCATTGTATTGGGTGTGTTGGGGACACAAGAGACTCTTTGTTATTTGGTTGCAGGGTTTTTTGAGAGAGACCATCTTCATCCTACGCCTCCCGCGGATTGATAAACCTTAGGTCATCCACTTGAGGGAAATTTGCTACTGTCCTACAAACCTCTGCACTTGGAGGCCCAACAACATCTACAAGACGAAGGTTGTGTAGTAGACATCAAAGCCCATCATTGGAATATACAAGCCAAGTTCTATAATGAAAATTCCCACTAGTATATGAAGATGACAAAACAAGAGACTCTCTATTATGAAGATCATGGTGCTACTTTGAAGCACAAGTGTGGAAAAAGGATAGTACCATTGCCCCTTCTCTCTTTTTCTCTCATTTTTTTGGGCCTTCTCCTTTTTTCTTTCCTTTTTTATGGCCACTTTTTTTCGTCCGGAGTCTCATCCCGACTTATGGGGGAATCATAGTCTCCATCATCCCTTCCTCACTGGGACAATGCTCTAATAATGAATATCATCACACTTTTATTTACTTACAACTCAAAGATTATACCTCGATACTAGAACAAAATATGACTCTATATGAGTGTCTCCGGCAGTGTACCGGGATGTGCAATGAATCAAGAGTGACATGTATGAAAAATTATGCATGGTGGCATTGCCACAAATACGATGTCAACTACATGATCATGCAAGGCAATATGACAATGATGAAGCGTGTCATAATAAACGAAACGGTGGAAAGTTGCATGGCAATATATCTCGGAATGGCTATGGAAATGCCATGATGGGTAGGTATGGTGACTGTTTTTAGGAAGGTATATGGTGGGTGTATGGTACCGGCGAAAGTTGTGCGATACTAGAGAGGCTAGCAATGGTGTAAGGGTGAGAGTGCGTATAATCCATGGACTCATCATTAGTCATAAAGAACTCATATACTTATTGCAAAAATCTACAAGTTATCAAAACAAAGCACTAAACGCATGCTCCTAGGGGAAGGGTTGGTAGGAGTTAACCATCATGCGATCCCGACCTCCACACAAAGGAAGACAATCAATAAATAAATCATGCTCCAACTTCATCACATAACGGTTCACCAGACGCGCATGCTACGGGAATCACAAACCTTAACACAAGTATTCCTCAAATTCACAATCACTCCACTAGCATGGCTCTATTATCACCGTCCTCATATCTCAAACCAATCATGAAGTATCAAACTTCTCATAGTATTCAATGCACCTTATATGAAAGTTTTTATTATACCCATCTTGGATGCCTATCATACTAGGATTATTTTTATAACCAAAGCAAATTACCATGTTGTTATAAAGGACTAATAATATACGTGAAGCATGAGAGATCAATAATTTCTATAAAATAAAACCACCACCGTGCTCTAAAAAGATACAAGTGAAGCACTAGAGCAAAACTATCTAGCTCAAAAGATATAAGAGAAGCACATAGAGTATTCTAATAAATTCCGATTCATGTGTGTCTCTCCCAAAAGGTGTGTACAGCAAGGATGATTGTGGTAAACTAAAAAGCAAAGACTCAAATCATACAATACGCTCCGAGCAAAACACATATCATGTGGTGCATAAAAATATAGTCTCAAGTAAAGTTACCGATAGACGAAGACGAAAGAGGGGATGCCTTCCCGGGGCATCCCCAAGCTTAGGCTTTTGGTTGTCCTTGAATTTTACCTTGGGGTGCCTTGGGCATCCCCAAGCTTAGGCTCTTGCCACTCTTTATTCCATAGTCCATCAAATCCTTACCCAAAAACTCGAAAACTTGAAAACACAAAACTTAACAGAAAATCTCGTGAGCTCTGTTAGAATAAGAAATCAAACCACCACTTTAAGGTATTGTATTGAACTCATTCTTTATTTATATTGGTGTTAAACCTACTGTATTCCAACTTCTCTATGGTTCATACCCCCCCGATACTAGCCATAGATTCATTAAAATAAGCAAACAACACACGAAAAACATAATCTGTCAAAAACAGAACATTCTGTAGAAATCTGTAACTTTCGAATACTTCTGTAACTCTAAAAATTCTGAAATAAACTGGTGGACGTTACGAATTTGTCTATTAATCATCTGCAAAAAGAATCAACTTAAAAGCACTTTCCAGTAAAAAATGACAACTAATCTCGTGAGCGCAAAAGTTTCTATTTTTTTACAGCATGATCGCAAAGACTTCACCCAAGTCTTCCCAAAGGTTCTACTTGGCACAAACACTAATTAAAACACAAAACCACATATAAACAGAGGCTAGATGCAATATTTATTTCTAAACAGAAGCAAAAACAAAGAAAATAAAATTGGGTTGCCTCCCAATAAGCGCTATCGTTTAACGCCCCTAGCTAGGCACGATACAAGAATAGATCTAGGTATTGCCATCTTTGGTAGGCAATCCATAAGTGGCTTGATACGTCTCCAACGTATCTATAATTTTTCATTGTTCCATGATATTATTTATGAAGTCTTGGATGTTTAATGGGCTTTATCATTCACTTTTATATCATTTTTGGGACTAACCTACTAACCCAAAGGCCGAGTCCAGATTGCAGTTTTTTGCCTGTTTCAGGGTTTTGCAGAAAAAGAATATCAAACGGAGTCCAAACGGAATGAAACCTTCGCGAGAGATATTTTTGGAGAAAATCACGCACGCGGAGCTTGAGAACCACGTCAGGGGATCGAGGGCTGGCCCACGAGGGTGGGGGCGCGCCCCCCTTCCCAGGGCGCGCCCCCTGCCTCGTGGCCCCCTCGAGTGTCCCCCGGTGCCCTCCTTCTTCCTATATAAGTCTACTTACCCCAGAAACTCCGTGAACAGAGAGAAAACCCTAATTCCACCGTCGTACCTTCTGTTCCCGTGGAGATCCCATCTTGGGGCCTATTCCGGAGCTCCACCAGAGGGGGATCCATCACGGAGGCATTCATCATCATCATCGCCCTCACCATGAGTTGTGAGTAGTTTACTGCAGATCTTCTCGTCCATAGCTAGTATCTAGATGGCTTCTTCTCTCTCTGGATCTCAATACAAAGTTCTCCTCGGTCTTCGAGGAGATCTATTCGATGTAATCTCTTTTTGCGGTGTGTTTGTCGAGATCCGATGAATTGTGAGTTTATGATCAAGGTTATCTATGAAAGATATTTGGTTCTTCTCTGAACTTTTTATGTGTGCTCATAATATCCTTGCAAGTCTATTCGAATTATTGGTTTGGTTTGGCCTACTAGATCTATAGTTCTTGCAATGGGAGAAGTGCTTAGCTTTGGGTTCAATCTTGTGGTGTCCTTTCCCAGTGACAGTAGGGGCAGCAAGGCACGTATTGTATTGTTGCCATCGAGGATAATAAGATGGGGTTTATATCATAGTGCTTGAGTTTATCCATCTACATCATGTCATCTTGCTTAAGGTGTTACACTGTTCTTATGAATTCAACACACTAGAAGCATGTTGGATAGTGGTCGATGTGTGGAGTAATAGTAGTAGATGCATGCAGGAGTCGGTCTACTTGTCTCGGACGTGATGCCTATATACAATGATCATGCCTAGATAGTCTCATAATTATTCGCTTTTCTATCAATTGCTCGACGGTAATTTGTTTACCCGCCGTAGAATATCGCTATCATGAGAGAAGCCACTAGAGAAAACTATGGCCCCCGGGTCTATTCTCAACATATCAATCTACATCTACTTCACTTTTATCGTTTTTATTTGCTGTTTTATTAAACTAAAAATACCAAAAATATAAACTATCATCTCTATCAGATCTCACTTTCGTAAGTGACCGTAAAGGGATTGACAACCCCTTATCGTGTTGGCTGCGAAGTTCTTATTTGTTTGTGCAGGTGCGAGGGACTCGCGCGTGGTCTCCTACTGGATTGATACCTTGGTTCTCAAAATCTGAGGGAAATACTTACGCTACTGTGCTGCATCTCCCTTTCCTCTTCGAGGGAATACAATGCAAGCTCAAGAGGTAGCAAGAAGAATTTTTGGCGTCGTTGCAGGGAGGCTTACGCAAAAGTCATATACCAAGTACCTATCACAAACCCTTATCCTTCGCATTACATTTATTTGCCTCTCGTTTTCCTCTCCCCCACTTCACCCTTGCCATTTTATTTTCCCTTCCTCCGCCGTGTGTTTTTCGTTCGCTTGCTTCTTGTTTGCTTGTGTGTGTTGGATTGCTTGCTTGTTGCTATGGCTCAAAACAATACCAAATTGTGTGACTTCTCCAATACCAACAACAATGATTTTATTAGCACTCCGATTGCTCCTATTACTGATGCTGAATCTTGTGAGATCAATGCTGCTTTGTTGAATCTTGTCATGAAAGACCAATTCTCCGGCCTTCCTAGTGAAGATGCCGCTACCCATCTAAACAACTTTGTTGATTTGTGTGATATGCAAAAGAAAAGGGATACGGATAACGATATTGTTAAATTGAAGTTATTTTTATTTTCACATAGAGATCGTGCTAAAACTTGATTTTCCTCTTTGCCTAGAAATAGTATTGATTCGTGGAATAAGTGCAAAGAAGCTTTTATCTCTAAGTATTTCCCTCCTGCTAAGATCATCTCTCTAAGAAACGATATTATGAATTTTAAGCAACTAGATCATGAGCATGTTCCACAAGCTTGGGAGAGAATGAAATTGATGATACGTAATTGCCCTACACATGGTTTGAATCTATGGATGATTATTCAGAACTTTTATGCTGGCTTGAATTTTGCTTCTAGAAATCTTTTAGATTCGGCCGCCGAAGGCACTTTCATGGAAACTACCTTAGGAGAAGCTACCAAACTCCTAGATAATATTATGGTTAATTATTCTCAATGGCACACCGAAAGATCTACTAGTAAAAAAGTGCATGCTATCGAAGAAATTAGTGTTTTGAGTGGAAAGATGGATGAACTTATGAAATTATTTGCTGCTAAGAGTGCTCCTTCTGATCCTAATGATATGCCTTTGTCCACTTTGATTGAGAATAACAATGAATCTTTGGATGTGAATTTTGTTGGTAGGAATAATTTTGGTAACAATGCTTATAGAGGTAATTTTAATCCTAGGCCTTTTCCTAGTAATTCCTCTAATAATTATGGTAATTCCTACAACAACTCTTATGGAAAGATGCCTTCTAAATTTGAAACTAGTGTTAAGGAGTTTATGATCTCGCAAAAGAATTTCAATGCTATGCTTGAAGAGAAATTGCTTAAGGTTGATGAATTGGCTAGAAGTGTGGATAGAATTACTCTTGATGTTGATTCTTTGAAACTTAGATCTATCCCACCTAAGCATGATATCAATGAGTCTCTCAAAGCCATGAGAATTTCCATTGATGAATGCAAAGAAAGAACCGCTAGAATGCGTGCTAAAAGAGAAGATTATATTGAATCATGTTCTTCTAGTTATCATGAAAATAAAGATGAAGATCTGAAAGTTATTGATGTGTCTCCTATTAGATCCTTGTTTTCTAGTATTAATCTTGATGAAGATAGGATTGGAGATAATTCTGCTTTAAGGTGTCCCAATGATTCGGAATTTTTAGATCTTGATGCTAAAATTGCTAAAAGTGGGATTGAAGAGATTAAAACTTTGCATAGTGATGAACCCACTACTTTGGATTTCAAGGGATTCAATTATGATAATTGCTCTTTGATTGATTGTATTTCCTTGTTCCAATCCGTGCTAAATTCTCCGCATGCTTATAGTCAAAATAAAGCTTTCACTAAACACATAGTTGATGCTTTGATGCAATCTTATGAAGAAAAACTTGAGTTGGAAGTTTCTATACCTCGAAAGCTTTATGATGAGTGGGAACCTACTATAAAAATAAAAATAAAAGATCATTAATGCTATGCTTTGTGTGATTTGGGTGCTAGTGTCTCCACTATCCCAAAAACTTTGTGTAATTTGCTAGGGTTCCATGAGCTTGATGATTGTTCTTTAAATTTGCATCTTGCGGATTCCACTATTAAGAAACCTATGGAAAAAATTAATGATATTCTTATTGTTGCCAATAGGAATTATGTGCCCGTAGATTTCATTGTTCTTGATATAGATTGCAATCCTTCATGTCTTATTATTCTTGGTAGACCTTTCCTTAGAACGATTGGTGCGATTATTGATATGAAGGAAGGAAATATTAGATTCCAATTTCCGTTAAGGAAATGCATGGAACACTTTCCTAGAAATAAAATCAAATTAAAATATGAATCTATCATGAGAGCCACTTATGGATTGCCTTCCAAAGATGGCAATACCTAGATTTATCTTGTATCGTGCCTAGCTAGGGGCGTAAAACGATAGCGCTTGTTGGGAGGCAACCCAATTTTATGTTTTTTATTTTTGTTGCTGTTAGGGAATAAATATTGCATCTAGCCTCTTATTAGATGTGGTTTCATGTTTTGTTTAGTGTTTGTGCCAAGTAGAACCTTTGGGAAGACTTGTGTGAAGTTTATATGATCTTGCTGTGAAAAACAGAATCTTTAGAGCTCGCTAAAGTAGTCTTCAGATTTTACTGGAGCGTGTTTTTTAGTTGATTCTTTTTGCAGATGATTGGTAGACAAATTCCGCAAATTTACCAATTTAGTTTGAATTTTTTGGAGTTCCAGAAGTAGGCGAAACCTGCAGATTACTACAGACTGTTCTGTTTTTGACAGATTCTGTTTTTTGTGTGTTGTTTGCTTATTCCGATGCATCTATGAGTAGTATTGGAGGATATGAACCATAGAGAAGTTGGAATATAGTAGGTTTAACACCAATATAAACAAAGAATGAATGCATTGTTGTACCTTTGAGTAGTGGTTTGCTTTCTTATACTAACGGAGCTCACGAGAATTTTTATCTAAGTTTTGTGTTGTGAAGTTTTCAAGTTTTGAATATTGCTTTGATGGACTATGGAACAAGGAGTAGCAAAGGCCTAAGCTTGGGGATGCCCATGGAACCCCAAGTAAATTAAAGATAATCAAAAGCCTAATCTTGGGGATGCCCCGGGAAGGCATCCCCTCTTTTGTCTTCATCCATCGGTAACTATACTTGGAGCTATATTTTTATTCGCAACATGTTATGTGTTTTGCTTGGAGCGTCTTGTATAATTTGAGTCTTTGCTTGTTAGTTTGCCACAATCATCCTTGCTGGACACACCTATTTGAGAGAGTTAAATATGGCCTAGAAATTGTTAGGACACTCTATGTGCTTCACTTATATCTTTTGAGTTGAATAGTTTTGCTCTAGTGCTTCACTTATATCTTTTAGAGCACGGTGGTGGTAATATTTTGTAGAAATTGTTGAACTCTCATGCTTCACTTATATCCTTTTGAGAGTCTATTGAAACAGCATGGTAATGTGTTTAGGCTAAAGAAACTAGTCTTCACATGATAGACATCCAATGTCAATGTAGTAAAAATAATCACACTAAGTGCATTGAATAGAATGAGATGTTGGATGCTTGATAATTGTTTTGAGACATGAGGATAGTGATATTAGAGTCATGCTATTTGAGTTATTATGAAATTGAGAAATCCTTGTGTTAAGGTTAGTGATTCCCATATCATGCACGTATGGTGAACCGCTATGTGACGAAGTTAGAGCATGAGGTATTTGTAGAGTGCCAACCTTTGTGTGGAGGTCGGAGGCGCGCGATGGTTAACTCCTACCAACCTCCCCCCTATGGGCATGCGTTGATTGTTTTTTTATGACTCATAGCTTTTTGCAATAAGTATATGAGTTCTTATGACTAATGTTGAGTCCATGGATTATACGCACTCTCACCCTTCCACCATTGCTAGCCTATCTTATACCGCGCAACTTTTGCCGGTACCATGAACCCACTATATATCCTTCCTCAAAACAGCCACCATATTGTTCCTCAAAACAGCCACCATACCTAGCTATCATGGCATTTCCATAGCCATTCCGAGATATATTGCCATGCAACTTTCCACCGTTCCGTTCATATGACACGCATCATATTGTCATATTGCCATTGCATGATCATGTAGTTGACATCGTATTTATGGCAAGGCCACCATGCATAATCTTTATACACGTCACTCTTGTTTCATTGCACATACCGGTACACCGCCGGAGGCATTCATATAGAGTCATGCTTTGTTGTTGTAGTATCGAGTTGTAATATCGAGTTGTAATGAAAGTGTGATGATCATCATTATTAGAGCATTGTCCCATGGGAGGAAAGGCTGAATCTATAAAGCCCCTCCGCAAAAAAAAAGATAAAAAAGAAAAAAGAAAGGCCAAAGAAAAAATGGCCCAAAAAAAGAAAAAATAGAGAAAAGAAAAAGGGACAATTGCTACTATCTTTTTTCCACACTTGTGCTTCAAAGTAGCACCATGTTCTTCATTGTAGAGAGTCTCATGCTTAGTCACTTTCATATACTAGTGGGAATTTTCGTTATAGAACTTGGCTGGTATATTCCAACGATGGGCTTCCTCAAATGCCCTAGATCTTCGTGAGCAAGCAAATTGGATGCACGCACACTAGTTTATTTTGTTGAGCTTTCATTCATATTTAGCTCTAGTGCATCCGTTGCATGGACATCCCTACTCACTCACATTGATATCTATTGATGGGCATCTCCATAGCCCGTTGATACGCCTAGTCGATGTGAGACTATCTCCCTCCTTTTTGTCTTCTCCACAACCACCTCTACTCCACCCATAGTGCTATATCCATGGCTCACGCTCATGTATTGCGTGAAAGTTGAAAGGTTTGAAAAGATAGAGTATGAAAACAAATGCTTGGCTGAAATCGGGGTTGTGCATGATATGAATATTTTTGTGTGATAACGAGGGAGCATAGCCAACACTATATGATTTTGTAGGGATAACTTTCTTTAGCCATAGTATTTTGAGAAGACATGATTGCTTTGTTAGTATGCTTGAAGTATTATCATTTCTTATGTCAATATAGACTTTTATCTTGAATCTTTCAGATCTGAACATTCATGCCACAATTAAGAGAATTACATTGAAAAACTATATTGGCTAGCATTCCACATCAAAAATTCTTTCTTTATCATTTACCTACGTATCTATATTTTTTTATTGTTCCATGCTATTATTTATGAAGTCTTGGATGTTTAGGGGCTTTATCATTCACTTTTATATCATTTTTCAGACTAACCTACTAACCCAAAGGCCAAGTCCAAATTGTTGTTTTTTTCCTGTTTCAGGGTTTTGCAGAAAAAGAATATCAAACGGAGTCCAAACGGAATGAAACCTTCGCGAGAGATATTTTTGGAGAAAATCACACACGTGGAGCTTGAGAATCACGTCAGGGGATCGAGGGCTGGCCCACGAGGGTGGGGGCGTGCCCCCTTCCCAGGGCGCGCCCCCTGCCTCGTAGCCCCCTCGAGCGTCCCCCGGTGCCCTCATTCTTCCTATATAAGTCTATGTACCCCAGAAACTCCGTGAACTGAGAGAAAACCCTAATTCCACCGTCGTACCTTCTGTTCCAGTGGAGATCCCATCTTGGAGCCTGTTATGGAGCTCCACCGGAGGGGGATCCATCACGAAGGCCTTCATCATCATCATCATCGCCCTCACCATGAGTTGTGAATAGTTTACTACAGACCTTCGGGTCCATAGCTAGTATCTAGATGGCTTCGTCTCTCTCTCTCTGGATCTCAATACAAAGTTCTCCTCGGTCTTCGAGAAGATCTATTCGATGTAATCTCTTTTTGCGGTGTGTTTTTCGAGATATGATGAATTATGAGTTTATAATCAAGGTTATCTATGAAAGATATTTGGTCCTTCTCTGAACTTTTTATGTGTGCTCATAATATCCTTGCAAGTCTCTTCGAATTATTGGTTTGGTTTGGCCTACTAGATCAATAGTTCTTGCAATGGGAGAAGTGCTTGGCTTCGGGTTCAATCTTGCGGTGTACTTTCCCAGTGACCGTAGGGGCAGCAAGGCACGTATTGTATTGTTTCCATCGAGGATAAAAAGATGGGGTTTATATCATATTGCTTGAGTTTATCCCTCTACATCATATCATCTTGCTTAAGGCGTTACTCTGTTCTTATGAACTCAATACACTAGATGCATGCTGGATAGCGGTCGATGTGTGGAGTAATAGTAGTAGATGCAGGCAGGAGTCGGTCTACTTGTATCGAACGTGATGCCTATATACAATGATCATGCCTAGATAGTCTCATAATTATTTGCTTTTCTATCAATTGCTCGACAGTAATTTGTTTACCCGCCGTAGAATATCGCTATCATGAGAGAAGCCACTAGAAAAACTATGGCCCCCGGATCTATTCTCAACATATCAATCTACATCTACTTTACTTTTATCGCTTTTATTTGTTGTTTTATTAAACTAAAAATACCAAAAATATAAACTATCATCTCTATCAGATCTCATTGTCGTAAGTGACCGTAAAGGGATTGACAACCCCTTATCGCGTTGGCTGCAAAGTTCTTATTTGTTTGTGCAGGTGCGAGGGACTCGCGCGTGGTCTCCTACTGGATTGATACCTTGATTCTCAAAAACTGAGGGAAATACTTACGCTACTATGTTGCATCTCCCTTTCCTCTTTGTGGGAATACAACGCAAGCTCAAGAGGTAGCATGGACCTCATAATAGATTCATAAGGTAATTTGATTTTCTTTCTAGGAAAGTGTTCCATGACTTTCCTTAACAGAAATTGGAATCTAATATTTCCTTCCTTCATATCAATAATTGCACCAATCGTTCTAAGGAAAGGTCTGCCAAGAATAATGGGACATGAAGGATTGCAATCTATATCAAGAAAAATCAAATCTACGGGCACATAATTCCTATTGGCAACAATAAGAACATCATTAATCCTTCCCGTAGGTTTCTTAATGGTAGAATCTGCAAGATGCAAATTTAAAGAACAATCATCAAGGTCATGGAAACCTAACAAATCACACAAAGATTTTGGAATTGTAGAAACACTTGCACCCAAATCACACAAAGCAAAGCATTCATGATCTTTAATTTTAATTTTAATTTTAATAGTAGGTTCCCATTCATCATAAAGCTTTCTAGGGATAGAAACTTCTAATTCAAGTTTTTCTTCATAAGATTGCATCAAAGCATCAACTATGTGTTTGGTAAAAGCCTTATTTTGACTATAAGCATGCGGAGAATTTAGTACGGATTGCAACAAGGAAATACAATCTATTAAAGAGAAATTATCATAATTGAATCCCTTGAAATCCAAAATAGTGGGTTCATCACTATGTAAAGTTTTAATCTCTTCAATCCCACTTTTAACAATTTTAGCATCGAGATCTAAAAAATCTGAATCATTGGGACGCCTTTTAACTAAAGTAGTATCATCTCCAGTCTCATCTTTATCAAGATTCATACTAGAAAACAAGGATCTAATAGGAGACACATCAATAACTTTCATATCTTCATCTTTATTTCCATATTCTTCTGGTTTAGCAGCCATCTTATTAACTACGATGGATTGCTTGTCCGAAATTTGGGCTATTAAGTTCTCAAGATGAGCAAACTGAGATTTCAAACCATAAAATTCCTTAGACATATCATCAAGCTCTTTATTCATCTATTCCATAAAGCTTTTCTGTTCTTTAAGTTTGTTTCTGAAGAAATCATTGTGCTCAAATTGCACAGACATAAAATGTCTAACATTGTTTTCAATCTCCTCCAACCTCTTAAGGTGAGGGTCAACACTGATAGGGGAAGTCATAGTGACAAGCCAGCAACCCAACACACAAGCAAACAAGAGGCAAGCGAACGATAAACACACGGAAGAAGAAGGGCAAATAAAACGGCAAGGGTGAAGTGGGGGGAGGAAAGCGAGAGGCAAATAATGTAGTGCGAAGGATAAGAGTTTGTGATAGGTACTTGGTATATGACTTTTGCATAAGCCTCCCCGGCAACGGCGCCAGAAATTCTTCTTGCTACTTATCGAGCTTGCGTTGTATTCCCTCGAAGAGGAAAGGGTGATGCAGCACAGTACGTAAGTATTTCCCTCATTTTTTGAGAACCAAGGTATCAATCCAGTAGGAGACCACGCGCGAGTCCCTCACGCCTGCACAAACAAATAAGAACTTCGCAGCCAACGTGATAAGGGGTTGTCAATCCCTTTACGGTCACTTACAAAAGTGAGATCTGATAGATAGGATAGTATAATATTTTTGGTATTTTTGGTATAAGAATAGAAATTAAATAAAGCAAAGTAAAGTAGATGGAAGATTAATATGTTTGAGAATAGACCCGGGGGCCATAGGTTTCACTAGTGGCTTCTCTCATGATAGCAGAATTCTACGGTGGGTGAACAAATTACTGTCAAGCAATTGATAGAAAAGCGCATAGTTATGAGAATATCTAGGCATGATCACTATATATAGGCATCATGTCCGTGACAAGTAGACCGAAACGATTCTGCATCTACTACTATTACTCCATACATTGACCGCTATCCAGCATGCATCTAGTGTATTAAGTTCATAAAATCAGAGTAATGATTTAAGCAAGATGACATTGTGTAGAGGGATAAACTCAAGAAATATGATATAAACCCCATCTTTTTATCCTCGATGGCAAGAATACAATACATGCCTTGCTGCCCCTGCTGTCACTAGGAAATGACACCGCAAGATTGAACCCAAAGCCAAGCACTTTTCCCATTGCAAGACAAATATGGCGCCTGATACAAGTGCCCGACTCGTTATGTGCTCGCGTGCTGCAAGCAAAGTATTTCCCCCATGGAGATGTACTGACGGCAGTACCACAACCGGGAATGAGCTATGTGTGGCGTAGTCTGCTGCAAGGCGTCGAGGTGATAAAGGCTGGTATGATATGGAGGGTTGGGTCGGGGGAACAGATTAATATATGGTCTGATCCTTGGTTACCCTCAAATGACACCCGGCGCCCCCGTACGCTCCAAGGAGGACATCTACTCACTAGAGTTTCTGAGCTTATTGACCCAAGTACAAATCGATGGGACAAAGATTTGGTCCGACAAACATTTTGCCCCGAGGATGTGAGAACCATTCTGAGCATCCCAATATGTGATCAATACGATGATTTTGTGGCGTGGCACTTCGACAAAAAGGGGATGTTTTCAATCAGGTCGGCGTACAGAGTGCATGTGAATTTGTTACTTCAACAAAGAGTACGTCAAGTGGGTGAGAGCTCAGCCGGCCAGGAGAGTATCACAAATTTCTGGAACATGCTTTAGAAGATTAAATGTCCACCGAGAGTGCATCATTTTATGTGGAGGTTTGCACATAATAGCCATCCCCTTTTGCGCAATATTGAGAGACTTAAAATTGAGTTGGACACACGATGCTTCCTCTGCCATCGACAATCTGAAGATGGTGGTCATCTGTTCCTGCGCTGCAAAGAAGTGAAGAAAATATGGAGGTGCTGTGATCTGGAGCATATCAGGAGGAAATTACTTCTATGCGAGTCTCCTAGGGACTTGCTTGATGCTGTTTTTAAGCTCCCAGAAGTAGTAAAGCTGCGCACTATTTGCTTGCTTTGGATTTGGTGGTCTGAGAGGAACAATGTTAATCATAATAAGCAGAGGCTTACGACTGAAGCTTTCCAGGCGCGTGTTGGGTATCTGACCACTGAATGGTCTGAGTTCCTAGGAAAGAAGATGAAGACCAGTCATACCTCGGCCCCAAGATGGTCGGCACCCCCACCTGATGTTGTTAAAATTAATGTTGACGCAGCTTTCTTGCCTAGCACGGGCACTGGAGGCTGGGGTATAATCGCGCGTGATAATACAGGCGAGGTAATTATGGCGGCCGCCGGCAAACTAGGGGACCAGGCTAGTGCACTCCAAGCAGTAACTGAAGCTCTTCTCAAAGCAATCCAATTCGCTGAAGTTCAAGGTATGGGCAAGGTGCACTTTGAAACTGATTCCTTAAATCTGCAGCAAGCATCCTCTGCCCCCGTTCAGGACCGAGGCCCCCTTGGCGTTCTTTTCCGTGAAGTCAAATTTCTCCTGTAGTTTGGTTTTAGTGAGTGTAAAATTTTGTATTGCCCCAGGGTCTGTAATTTTCCAGCTCACGTGCTAGCTGCTATTGGGTCTAATGTCGGGCCTGAGTGCCAGCTTGTCTGGCATACAGACTTTCCGGTTGATGTAAAAAATGCTGTGGCCGCCGATTTGGTCGGTCCCGAGTAATTGGAATGCAAGGTGTTCCTTTCAAAAAAAACTATGGATCTAGTAGGCCAAACCAAACCAATAATTCGAAGAGACTTGCAAGGATATTATAATCATACATAAAAGATTTCAGAAAAGAATCCTCGTGGGCGCACCCTGGACCCTCGTGGACGCCTCTCTCGTTTCCTCACGTGTACTCCAAGTCTTCTGGGTAGATACGGTTCCAAAAATAACTCTCCCAAAGGTTTCATTCCGTTTGGACTCCGTTTGATATCCCTTTTCTGCGAAACTCTGAAATAGGCAAAAAACAACAATTTGCACTGGGCCTTGGGTTAGTAGGTTAGTCTAAAAAATAATATAAAAGTGTATAATAAAGCCCATTAAACATCCAAAACAGAATATATAATAGCATGGAACAATCAAAAATTATAGATACATTGGAGACATATCAGGGGTCTATAGCGGTATCGGAGTCTACTGAAAAGAAGCAACCAAGGGGAAACAAATAAATAACAAAGCAAAAAATAGCAACACAAAATATAACAAGGCAATACGCGGTGCCAGGGGTGAGCTAACGCAGGGATAGGTGATACCTGTGAAGGGGGAAAACATCCGGGAGAGTATTCCCGGTGCTTCACGTTTTCGGACAGACGGACCGAAGGCGTAAAGTTGCATGTTCGCTATGCTAGGGACGTGTGGCGGACGAAGGGGCTGCGCATTTGGATTCGTCTCGTCGTTCTGAGCAACTTTCATGTATAAAGTATTTTCATCCGAGTAATGGCTTATTTTATATTATTTTTTTAAGTTTTTAATTCATTTTTAGAATTAAAATAATTAATTAAATTAGAAAATGCAATTATGACATCAGCATGAAACCATGGACTTTGACTAGTCAACAGACCACTGGGTCCCACATGTTATTCACTGATAACTAACTAACCAAGTTAATTAGTTTAATTAACAGATTAATTAGGTTAAGTTAGTTAAGTTAATTAATTTAATTAATTAATTAATTTCTTAATTGTCATTTTTTTGTTTCCCTTTTTTTATTAACATTCTGGGGCTAGGCCCACATGTCTGTGGCCCATATGCCATATTGGGTCGGGCGCAATGGGCACCGGCCGTCGGTCGTCGCCTGATTGGCAGAGCCGTGCGGGGTTGGCCCCTGGCGCGGGCAGCGGGCGTGCGGCCAGGGTTCAGGTGGTGGAACGAGGTCAACCGGGGCGGGACCGGCGACACAGAGGCGGCGGCGAGCAGCGGCGGTGGGAGCTGCGGGCGCGCGTGCGCACGGCGGTTGCGGTAGCCGCATCTACAGTTGGGGCTCGCGCCGGGGCCAGTGGGGAGGCTCGGCGCCCACGGCGCATTAGCAGCAGCGTAGCGACGAGCAGGGGAGGCGGGCCAAGCGGGGCCAAGCAGAGCAGCGGGTGCGGGCTTGGCTGCGACCGGAGGCGGAGCAGAGCGGGGGAAGAAGGGGCGGGTCGGAGGGAGCGGGCGCGGCCATGGTTAGCGCGGGGAGGCGCAGTGGCTGCGACGAAGAGGCGACGCATGAGCGCGCGTGAGGCCATGTGACTATGTGAGCGCGTGCACGGGCACGGGACGACACCAGCGGTTGCAGGCAATGCATGAAGCGAGGGGAGGTGGGCGTGGGCACGACGCGATGAGCGCTGGCGGGGAGTGCATGAGCAGGGAGAGGAGGAGAAGGCGAACGGGGCGCTCACGTTCGATGCAGGGCAAATGCAATGGGGCGCGCGAAGAAAGACGGGGACGACGGCGTTGACGGAGACGGGGAGGCAGTCCAGCGAGGTGGCGGTGGTCGGCGGCGGGACGAGGGCGGCATCGGGCGTCGGCGTCGAGGGGGCGATGGGATCGGGCTCCCCCCGGTCCAGATCCAGACGAGTGGGAGGGGGAGAGAGGAGTGGATCGAGGGGGGATGGGTTAGCGGTTTAGGGTTCGGTCGGGGTTGGCCAGGGGTATAGGCCAGGGAGGGGGCTGGTTGGGCCAAGTAGGCCGGTTGGGTGGGATGGGTCGAGGCCCATGGGGAGCCGTTATTTTTCTTTTGTTTTCTTTTTCACTTTTTTATTTATTTTAGTTTTTTCTATTTTATTTTAGTTTTCTATTATTTTAGTTTTAGTAAAATATACACATAACATCTAAATTAGTATTTCAACTTAGTCCATAGTCACAAAAAGTCTAGTCCTCACATAAATTAGTTTGACATTTTATTAATTACAAAATGTATTTAAATAAGTGTTTTATTGCTGTTTTATTCATCTTATAGTATTTAAACATTTTATAAAGGTGTGGATTCTCCACCATAATTACCTATGCAATATTTGGTTCACTCCGAACATTTTAGTTTTAATATTTGAAAACTTTTATTGTTTGCTTGATTTTGGATTTGAATTAGAACCGGTTTCGAACTAACACGAGATTAGCTATAGTAATCGAAGTGACGTCAGAGAATTACTGTAGCTTAATAATCCGGGCATCACATTAGGTCATCAACTTGAGGAAAATTTGCTACTGTCCTACAAAACTCAGCTCTTGGAGGCCCAACACGAGTATATAAGAACAAGTTGTGTAGTATACATCAAGCTCTTTTCTGTCGTCGTTGCCGAGGAGGTGAGTGCTTGAATGTATATCTTTAGATATTGCAATTGAATATTTTAGTTTCTTGTTTTATCACTAGTTTGGTTTATAAAAGAGAGCTACAAAAAATGGAATTGAGGTTGCCTCATGTTATTCGTCTTTATCATGTCTTTCTTGAAAATGGTGGAAAGGAAAATTGCGCTCAATTGATAGAAGATGAATGCAATAAAATGTTTGGCATAATTGATAAGCATGATCGCAATGTTCTTAGTGTGAATCATGTGAATACCCATGATGTTAATGATATGCAAAGTCATAAGCTTGGGGATGCCATGTTTGATGAAGATGATACTTCTATTCCACCAAGTTTTGATGTGCAAATTTTTTATAATGGTAGCATGCCTCCTATATATGATGATTATAATGATGAATGTGAGTTTGGAAGAGTGTCAACTCTAGGTAATGATCCCACTATTTTGGAAGGTGTTGAATATTTTCACAATATTTATGGAAGTGGATTTGGAGAGGAATAAAATTTCTATGTTTGTGGATCATGAAAAGAATGCTCTATGTGATAGTTATATTGTTGAATTCATTCATGATGCCACTAAAAATTATTATGAGAGAGGAACATATGCTTTTATGTATCTCAATAATATCAAGTTTCCTCTCTATGTGTTGAAAGTCTTGAAGTTTTGCCTGTTTTGCCTTCCTATGCTAGTTGCTTCTTGGCCCCACAATTTGTTTTCTCATAAAATCCCTATGCATAGGAAGTGGGTTAGGCTTAAATGTGCTTTCCATGTGATTCATGATTCTCTCTTTTTGTTTCAATTATTTACTTCTATGTGAGCATCATTGAAATCATCATGCCAGCTAAAAAGGCATTAAAGAAAAGCGCTTGTTGGGAGACAACCCAACATTTACCCCTGCTGTTTTTATGTGTTCACATGATTAAGATACTGTAGTAATCATGTTTTATAGCTTTTGTTTCAATAAAGTGCCAAGTAAAGCCTTTGGGATAGTGTGGATGATAGTTGACTTGATTCTGTGAAAAACTGAAAGTTTTGCGTCCAGAAATTCACTAAATTACTGGAATGTCATAATTTTATGAAATTTTTACACATTATTTACATCCAAATTCCCTACGTTGTACTATTTTTTTAGAGTTTAGAGTTACAAAAGTATGGACAATTTCTAGATTACTACAGACTGTTTTGTTTTTAACATATGTTGTTTTCAATGCTTAGTTTGCTTGTTTTCTAGTTTATATGTCTTATATTGATCAATATAAATTGTAGAAATGATATGATACAGTAGGCATTGTGTGGAAACAATTATGAATCTTGTCTTTAGCAGTACTTAAAGTGGTGATTTGATTTATCATACTAACGAATCTCATGAAGGTTTTGTTAAGTTTTGTGTGATTGAAGTTTTCAAGTTTTGGGTGAGATGTTGATATGAGGAGAATAAGGGGTGGCAAGACCCTAAGCTTGGAGATTCCCAAGGCACCCCAAGGTAACTTTCAAGGAATACCGAAGCAACTAAGCTTGGGGATGCCCCGGAAGGCATCCCCTCTTTCGTCTTCAACATTATCGGTAACTACACTTGGAGCTATATTTTATTCGTCACATGATATGTGTTTTGCTTGGAGTTTAATTTTATTTTATTGGGATTTGCTTGATGTTATTTATAATAAGGTTTTGTATCCTTTATTTCAATAAAAATGTCAAGTATAGCCTTTACCATGCTTATTTTGCAAGTCTATATGTTGCTGTTTGAAAACAGAGAGTTTGTCGTTGTTGCAAAAATTCCCGAGAAAAGTCAGAATGTGATAAAGTGTTGAATTTTTTTGCACAAAAAGATATGATAAGTTTTCTAAAGTGTGGTGAAATTTTAGAACTTTTCGAGTCAGAGAAGTATGGATCCTTCTTCATCCTTTAGAGACTGTCCTGTTTAGACACATTGCTATTATGATTGCATTGTTTGCATATGTTTGCACGTTTAATGATTCTATTTTAGGATAGGAGTATTAAATATGTAGAGCAATTTAGTATGCAATGTTACATTATAATTTTTGTGATTTGTTACAGTAGAGAATGATAAGGTTTTGAGTTGGTTTATACTAACTTATCTCATGAGCTCTTGTTGAGTTTTGTGTGGATGAAGTTTCTAAGATTTAGGAAACCATGATATAAAAGGAATTAAGGAGACACGAAAGCTCAGGCTTGGTTATGCGCAAGGCATCCCAAGATAATATTTCAAGAAGTCTCAAGCATCTAAGCTTGGGGATGACCCGGTAGGCATCCCACCTTTCTTCATCAACAACTATGGGATAGTATCGGTTGAGACTAAGTTTTTTGCTTCTTCTCATGATGTGTGCTATTCTTGAAATGTCATTTTATTTTGTTTTGCTTGCTGTTTGAATAAAATACATAGATCTGAAAGTTTTTTAAATGAGAGAGAGTCTTCAAATAGATACCCTTTTACTTAACTACTCATGTGAACTTCACTTATATCTTTTTGGAGTAGTTTGTCATTTACTCCTGTGCTTCACTTATATCCTATGAGTAAATTGTTGAATGAATTGAATATCATGAAGTTGAAATTATATGTTCATATCATGCCTAGTAGTAGCTTCACATTGTGTTTACAAAGTGAAATCGTTTGAAGCTTGACAATCACAATATTGGTCATACAAGCAATTCATGAATGAATAGTATAAGGAAGAGAACTTTAACATACAAATATATTATCTTGGAGATCTTCTATGATTGTGAATACCCATTACTTATTTTCAAACTTGAGCAAATTAGTTGAAGTTGGACAAGGAAGACAACGTAATGAGTTATGGTTGTGTATATTTGCATAGAAGTTATATTGTTATGGATCCTCCAACATGTGGTGCTTGCTTAGGATCTTTTGTTACTCAAAAATTTGTACTAAGTAGAAATAATACTTGTGCACCCAAAAACCCTTAAACCCAGTTTCTTGCCATGAGTGTCCACCATACCTACCTATGGATTGAATAAGATCCTTCAAGTAAGTTGTCATCATTGCATAAAGCAATAAAAAGTTGTTCCTAAATATGTTTGATCTTTTATTGTAAGGAAAAATTGAGCATTGCATGAACTTGTGATGGCAAAGTAATAAAAGCAACGAACTGCACAATAAAGGTTGCTATCATGAGGGGCAATATAATGTGACGTTCCTTTGCATTAAGAGCTTGGGCATCCAAATAAAAATCGCATGACAACCTCTGCTTCCCTCTGCGAAGGGCCTATCTTTTACTTTTCAGTATTTACTTTTATGCAAGAGTCAATAGTATGCATTCTCATTTCAACCTCAATTATTCTCTAGTTGGCAAGCATCATGTGGTGAGATCTAGGCACATATGACCGGTCAAATATATTTGATCATGAATTATTATTGTTGACAACTATCTCTATGATAAATGAGTTGGGAGGCAGAATATTAAGCCCATATCTTTCTCTCTGTTTGATGGATGCCATTTGTTCTAGGAATATGCTTTGAGTACTAGCAATCATGGAAGACTATATGATGATTGATATGTGGAGCTCTTTCTTAAACTCTGTTGAATAAGTTGAATTGCAATTGTTTGGTGACTAAGAATATAGGTTGTTGAGTTTGAAGATAATTTATTGTCTGAACCATATAAAAGTTCAAATTTCCATGCTACAAAATAAAATAATATGTGATGAACATGTTAGGCAGCATTCCACATCAAATTTTTTGTTTTTATCATTTACCTACTCGAGGAGGAGTAGGAATAAAGCTTGGGGATGTTGATACGTCTCCAACGTATCTACAATTTTTTATTGTTCCATGATGTTATATTATCATTCTAATTGGATGTTTTACAATCATTTTATAGCAACTTTATATCATTTTTTGGGACTAGCCTATTGACATAGTACCCAGTGCCAGTTGTTGTTTTTGCTTGTTTTTTACTTCGAAGCAAACCGATATCAAACGGAGTCCAAACACAGCGAAACTTTTTGATGATTTTTTCTGGACCAGAAGACACCCAATAGGCCAGAGAAGTACCAGAGGGGAGGCCCGAGGTGGGCACAACCCACCAGGGCATGCTAGAAGGCCCAAGCGCGCCAAGGGGGTTGTGACCCCCTCGGTGACCTCCTGCATCGCCTCTTCGCCCTATAAATTTCCAAATATTCCAAAAACCCTAGAGGAGTCGATGGATTAAAAGTTCTGCCGCCGCAAGCCTGTGTGTCCATGAAAAACCAATCTAGACCCGTTCTGGCACCCTGCCGGAGGGGGAAATCATCAATGGAGGCCATCTTCATCAGCCCGGCAGCCACCATTATGAGGAGGGAGTAGTCCATCCTCGGGGCTGAGGGTTTGTACCAGTAGCTATGTGTTTAATCTCTCTCTCTCTCGTGTTCTTGAGATGGCACGATCTTGATGTATCACGGGCTTTGTTAATATAGTCGGATCATATGGTGCTTTCCCCTCTCTATCTTGTTGTGATGAATTGAGTTTTCCCTTCGAGATTTCTCTGGATAGAATACTTTTTATGGATTTGAGAACACTTTGTGCATGTCTTGCTATGAATACCCGTGGTGACAATGGGGTATCATATTGATTCACCTGATGTGTATTTTGGCACTCAACGGATTCCCAAGGTTACATTGGGGTAATCTATGCATAGGGGTTGATTCACATTCTTGTCTTTGTTTCTCCGGTAGAAATCTTGG
Source organism: Secale cereale (assembly GCA_902687465.1). NCBI lineage: Eukaryota > Viridiplantae > Streptophyta > Magnoliopsida > Poales > Poaceae > Secale > Secale cereale. The sequence continues at coordinate 500,328,680 of LR738713.1, forward strand.
GGCACTCTTTGAGGTTCTTTGTGTTGGATTGAGTATTATGAATGTGAATTTGTTTGATGCATATCGTATAATGAACTCATGGATACTCGTGGTGACATTGGAGTATCTAGGTGACATTAGAGTTGGTTGATGTGTATCATATGGTGTTATTTTAGTACGAACTCTTGAATAGATCAATCAGAATGAATAACTTGGTGTTATTTTAGTACGAACTCTTGGATAAATCGATCGGAAAGGATAACTTGGTGTTGTGTTAGTACGAACTCTTGGATAGATCGATCGGAAAGGATAACTTTGTGTTATTTTAGTACGAACTCTTGGATAGATTGATCGGAAAGGATAACGTTGAGGTGGTTTTGTACCCTACCAACAATTTCATCTTATGTTCTCCGCTAGATAAGAACTTTGGAGTGATTCTTTATTGCACATTGAGGGATTGCCATATGATCTAACTATCTTAGCATTGTTGAGAGATTACACTAGTGAAAGTACGAACCCTAGGACTTGTTTTCAAGCATTGCAATACCGTTTATGCTCCATTTTATCACTTACTACCTTGATGTTTTTATTTATTTAGATTATAAAAATATATTTCTGCCATCCATATTACACTTTTATCACCATCTCTTCGCTGAATTAGTGCACCTATATAATTTGCCATTGTATTGGGTGTGTTGGGGACACAAGAGACTCTTTGTTATTTGGTTGTGGGGTTGTTTGAGAGAGACCATATTCATTGTACACCTCCCAGGGATTGATAAACGTTAGGTCATCCACTTGAGGGAAATTTGCTACTGTCCTACAAAACTCGGTGCTTGGAGGCCCAACACGAGTCTACAAGAACAAGTTGTGTAGTAGACATCATCACCCTCAAGAACACTCTAGTTCTTCTTATTTGGGATCCACATCAACTTGATGGGAATCCTTGAAGTCGAGGTCGAACTTGATGAAGTAGAACTTGACGTAATTTTGGGAACCCACTTGACCATGAGCTTAGGAGCTTCTTCAAATGATTCAATCTCTTCTTGAACTTGTCCTTGCCTTTTAGCTTGTGGTCTTGTGGAGGAAGATCATCTTGAGCTTGTGTTCCCTTAAAAAAGTGGGGTCATACTTCTCTTGTCAAGGAACAAACTTTGTCTTGGGGTATTGATCTTCTACCCATTCAAGTCCATTGGCATTGAACTTTTGTTCAAAAGTAACACCTTGATTCTTTAGGTGCCTTCCTTCCTTGCGTACAATTTCCTCAAATTGCTTACTCCCGGCAAGGCTCTTGTAAACACCTTTCTCTATGATTACCTTCAATAAACTATTTTATTGCTCAAGTGTAACATGGCTAAGAGAATCGTTAGTGGAATCAAGAGAACTACTAGAAGCAATAGTGTTGGATTTAGCATGGTTATTGTTACTAATAGAAGAAGAATCTTTCTTGCTCTTGTTGCTAGATTTTACTTGTGGAATATAAGTAGACAAGAGGAGACGTTTGGCAATGTAAGAAGAACTCTTCTTTCGAAGATTATCATTGATAACTTTTAGAAACCCATGTTCTTGCTCTAAATGCAGCTTCTCAAAGTGTAGCTTCTCATGAGTTTTTATGAGCTCTCTATGATCCTCTAGAGTTGTTTCATGAGCTAACTTAAGAGTGTTTAGTTATTTAGTTAGACGCTCAATCTCCTTCTTATTATTGTCATTAGTTTCATCTTGACTATCATGATTACTAGTAAGTTCATCATAGTTTTCATCATTAGTTTTGTCAACAAGTAACTCATCATCACCTAGCAAATCATATTCATCTCTAATGAAATTAAGATACTCGGGGTGTGATACCTTGGGGCCTTTAGCCATGAAGAATCTTCCAATTCCTTCATTTGGTGAGCCAAATATGTCGTATGAATTGGATGATACTAGAGCAATTCCAGCAACACCTTCATGTTGACTATAGTTGGAGTTGGACTGATAACTTCTCTCGGAGTGATTGTTGGAATTGGAACCAGAAATCCATTCACCAATGTGAGCTTGATGTCTTCGTCTTGTGTATCTCTTGGATGACTTGTCTTTCCTTTCTGTATGCTTGCTTCTTCAAGAGGATCTTCGTTCATAGCGATCATATCTACTCCTTCTCTCTTACGAGGTGATTCGTATCTTTTGCTTCTCCATTTGGATGAATCTGATCTTTTCTTGTAGCTCACTGGAATAGTGTCTGAGTCTTCCACAATTGTAGCAATTGCGGCCGCGACTAGAAGATTGTTTGTCATTGTAGGATCATCACTTAGAGCTTCTATCCTTGCTTTGATTCTTGTAGAATTTGTGGAAGTTCTTCACCATTAAGCTCAATTCTTCATTGAAGACTTGTTTCTCACTTGATGTTGTGGGAACATCACATGAAGCTTTATATGCACCACTAGACTTGGTGCGAAATTCTTCCTTATCCTTGAGTGACATCTCATGAGCAACAATTCTACCAATGACTTCTGTAGGCTTGAGATTTTTGTAATTGGGCATCATTTGGATCAATGTGCACACGGTATGATATTTTCCATCCAAGGCTCTAAGGATCTTCTTGATGATGAATCTGTCGGTCATCTCTTCACTTCCTAAGCCGACAATCTCATGTGTGATGAGAGCAAGCCTAGAGTACATTTCGGTGACTCCTTCACCATCCTTCATCTTAAACTTGTCAAGTTGACTTTGAAGCACATACAACTTGGATTTCTTGACGGACTCAGTACCTTCATGCATATCAACCAAAGTATCCCAAATTTCCTTTGCATTCTCAAGACGCCTGATTTTGTTGAATTTTTTGGGACACAATCCATTGAAGAGAATATCACAAGCTTGAGCGTTGTATTGCAACATTGTCATTTCTTCCGCGGACGCTTCACGATCTGGTTCTCTGCCATCCTCAAAGAATTCAGCTTGCAAGACAATACAAACAACATCCCAAACGACGGGGTTATGACCAAGAATATGCATTTTCATCTTATGCTTCCAACTAGCAAAATTAGTACCATCAAAGTAAGGACCTCTATGGTGTTGCCCTCTCTAGACGCCATACTCTCCTAGGTTGTGAAACCAGGGCCATGATCATCAAAGCTATGGAAATTAAGGCTAACAAAGAATAAAGTTCTGATAACACTTGTAGGATCGAAAGTATGTCTAGAGGGGGGGTGATTAGACTACTTGACTAAAGAAAAATCTATCCTTTTCCCAATTTTAGTTGTGCGCAAATTTTAACAAGTTGTATAAGTCAAGCAATCTACCAACACATGCAATCCTAAGAGTGTAGTAGTGGAAAGTAGAACATTGCATATGAAGATAAAGGGAAGGGTTTGGAGAGTGCAAACACAATGGAGACACGATGTTTTTGGCGTGGTTCCCATAGGTGGTGCTTTCGCACGTCCACGTTGATGGAGACTTCAACCCACGAAGGGTAACGGCTGTCCAAGTCCATGGAGGGCTCCACGCACGAAGGGTCCACAAAGGAGAAACCTTGTCTATCCCACCATGGCCATCGTCCATGAAGGACTTGCCTCACTCGGGTAGATCTTGACGAAGTAGGCAATCTTCTTCCCTTACAAACTTCTTGGTTCAACTCCACAAATATGTCGAAGGCTCCCAAGTGACATCTGACCAATCTAGGAGACACCACTCTCCAAAAGGTAATAAATGGTGTGTTAATGATGAACTCCTTGCCCTTGTGCTCCAAATGATAGTCTCCCCAACACTCAACTCTTTATCACAGATTTGGATATGGTGGAAGAAGAATTAGAGTGGAAATCAACTTAGAAAGACTATAAATCAAGATTCTTGTGGTAGGATTAGAATGTCTTGATCTTAACACATGAGTAGGTGATTCTCTCTCAGAAAATGAATGGTGGAAGTGTAGGCACATTCTGATGGCTCTCTCACTGATGGAGAGGGGGTGGAGGGGTATATATAGGCTCCACACAAAAATCCAATCGTTAGACACATTTGACCAATCTCGATGGACCGAATAATGCAACTCGGTGAGACCGATCAGTTCACAAATGTGAACATCAGGAATCTCGATGGGCTGAATGGAACAACTTGGTGGGACTGATGTCCTAGGGCTTAGGGTAAACATCATCTCGGTCGCGCTGATTGCATCAACTCGATAAGACCAAAGTGAAGCAATAAGCAGTCAGATAATCTGTCAAGCCAACTCGATGATACGGATTGCATAAACTCGGTGAGACCGAAGTGAATGCAACTGATCGTAGAGCTTTGGCAAGGCCATCTCGCTGAGATCGAGATCTGTCTCGGTCAGACCGACTTGTTAGGGTTTCTGGCAACGGCTATGTCAAATGAACTCGGTGGCTCCGGATGGAAAAAACGGTGGGGCCGTGGTTTAGACATATTTAGATGGAGAAAGTGGCTGAGGGTTTTGGAGCAATATCACTAAGCACTTGAGCAACCAGACCATTAAGCAACACCTCATCCCCTTTTAATAGCATTGACTTTCCTATGGACTCAATGTGATCTTGGATCACTGAAATAAAGATGAAGAGTCTTGAGCTTTTGTCAATCTTTGTCCTCAGCATTTTGAGGGGTCCACATCTCTAATCCATGCCATGCCAATCACTGAACATCCTGAAATATTTATCTTGAATGGATATTAGTTCAATGAGGTATATGTTGTTATGAATTACCAAAACCACCCGGGGGTTAGTTGCACTTTCAACTTCCATGACGCGCCATTTATCGTCATGGAAGTGGACACTTCAGTGATGATAATTTCAGTATTGTCATGGAGCACTTTTACGACAACACAGGTATGAGTATCTTGATTCTGTCATAAAATCGTCATGGATGTACAAGCATGATAGAAATCGTGACCTACTGTGACAAACATGTATCATCACAGAAGTGTTTTGTTTGTAGTGTTCTCTTCCATTCAGTTGATGGTATTTTGTAATGGCGTCCACCTTGCTATGTGACTTCGACATGCGTATCCTTATCAAGATTTCATCATTTGGTCGGGATAGACCCGCATGTTGGGCACTACAGTATAAGCGTCATCGCCGTCACTACTCCCTCTGGGAGCCGATACTACTGATCTCGCTTTACGCCCCCGCCACTCCCAAACTTCTTCTCTCAGCATTGTCGGCCATCACTACTTTTTGTTGTTGGCATAGGGGTGACCGGGTGAGGGTGAACAACTAAGGGGAAAAGCCGAGTAGTGCGGATAATCGAGAGAGGGGAAAGACGAAGAATTCAATGATGCATAATTCAAAACTTTTCACATCCAAACAAAAATTGGGACTAATGCTCATTTGATTCAAACTACCAATGTTTTATACAACTGGACAACAAAACTGACCTTGAAACTTGATACAATGTCCTGGGATATCTGGCATTTGGAACCAATGCAGTCAAGGCGTCCAATGTCTACGTCCAAACGGTGCCTTAGGAAAACTCACGGGTTAATAATTTTAGTATATCTACCAAGAACACTGCGGATTCAAATTTGACTATGAATTGGCAATCATATCTGCAAACCGCCCTAAATGCAAAAGAGAAAAATAAAATGTAACACCCAACGTGAATTCCGAAAAATGTGAGGCACAAAGTGACTAATATCCACATCATATTTTGTTTGACAAAGCATTTCTATTTTCTGTAGAAATTTTTCCAAAAAAAATTGCATTTGTTTTACAAAATCCATGCAAATGTTATTTCCAAACTTTGTACAACAAATAATGCAACCAAAACTTTTAAAGAGCACATGGGCTGCTAGTGGGCTAAAGACTCTCTCTCTCTCTCTCTCTCTCTCTCTCTCTCTCTCTCTCTCTCAGCCTATGATCTATACATTTTCTCCCCTTTGGCAACAAGTTACCAAAAAGCTTGAAAATATGTAGAGTCGTACGTCTCTCTAGGCATGATCCTCTGGAGCTTCGGAAGGGGTCTTCTAGCTTGTGGCTCCAGTGTGCATAGATGGCGCGGAGAGAACTACATATGCAAAGGCTTCTGATGATGTCTGATACACACGTGGTGTAGACACTAGAGGTGGCACTGGTGCAGTAGTGTGCTACCTCTTGAGCTTGTGTTGTATTCCCTCGAAGAGGAAAGGGAGATGCAGCACAGTAGCGTAAGTATTTCCCTCAGTTTTTGAGAACCAAGGTATCAATCCAGTAGGAGACCACGCGCGAGTCCCTCACACCTGCACAAACAAATAAGAACTTCGCAGCCAACGCGATAAGGGGTTGTCAATCCCTTTACGGTCACTTACGAGAGTGAGATCTGATAGAGATGATAGTTTATATTTTTGGTATTTTTGGTTTAATAAAACAGCAAATAAAAGCGGTAAAGTAAAGTAGATGTAGATTAATATGTTGAGAATAGACCCGGGGGCCATAGTTACCTCTAGTGGCTTCTCTCATGATAGCGATATTCTACGGCGGGTAAACAAATTACTGTCGAGCAATTGATAGAAAAGCGAATAATTATGAGACTATCTAGGCATGATCATTGTATATAGGCATCACGTCCGAGACAAGTAGACCGACTCCTGCCTGCATCTATTACTATTACTCCACACATCGACCGCTATCCAGCATGCATCTAGTGTATTGAGTTCATACGAACAGAGTAACGCCTTAAGCAAGATGACATGATGTAGATGGATAAACTCAAGAAATATGATGTAAACCCCATCTTTTTATCCTCTATGGCAACAATACAATACGTGCCTTGCTGCCCCTACTGTCACTGCAAAAGGACACCGCAAGATTGAACCCAAAACCAAGCACTTCTCCCATTGCAAGAACTATAGATCTAGTAGGCCAAACCAAACCAATAATTCGAAGAGACTTGCAAGGATATTATGAGCACACATAAAAAGTTCAGAGAAGAACCAAATATCTTTCATAGATAACCTTGATCATAAACTCACAATTCATCGGATCTCGACAAACACGCCACAAAAAGAGATTACATCGAATAGATCTCCTCGAAGACCGAGGAGAACTTTGTATTGAGATCCAGAGAGAGAAGAAGCCATCTAGATACCAGCTACGGACCCGAAGGTCAGCAGTAAACTACTCACAACTCATGGTGAGGGCGTTGATGATGATGGTGAAGGCCTCCGTGATGGATCCCCCTCCGGTGGAGCTCCAGAACAGGCTCCAAGATGGGATCTCCACGGGAACAGAAGCTACGCGATGGAATTAGGGTTTTCTCTCTGCGTATGGAGTTTCTGGGGTACGTGGATATATATAGGAAGAAGGAGGGCACCGGGGGCCACACGAGGGAGCCTCGAGGCAGGGGCGCGCCCTGGGAAGGGGGGCACGCCCCCACCCTCGAGGGCAGCCCCTCTGTCCCCTGACTTGGTCCTGAAGTTTCCCGTGCGTGATTTTCTCCAAAAATATCTCTCGCGAAGGTTTCATTCCGTTTGGACTCCGTTTGATATTCTTTTTCTGCAAAACCCTGAAATAAGCAAAAAACAGCAATCTGGACTGGGCCTTTGGGTTAATAGGTTAGTCCCAAAAATGATATAAAAGTGAATGATAAAGCCCATTAAACATCCAAGACTTCATAAATAATAGCATGGAACAATAAAAAATTATAGATACGTTGGAGACGTATCAAGCATCCCTAAGCTTAATTCCTGCTCGTCCTCGGGTAGGTAAATGATAAAGAAAGATTTTTTGTTGTGGAATGCTAACCAATATAGTTTTTCAATGTAATTCTCTTAATTGTGGCATGAATGTTCATATCTGAAAGATTCAAGATAAAAGTTTATATTGACATAAGAAATAACAATACTTCAAGCAATACTAACAAAGCAATCGTGTCTTCTCAAAATACTATGGCTAAAGAAAGTTATCCCTACAAAATCATATATAGTCTGGCTATGCTCCCTCTTCATCACACAAAATATTCATATCATGCACAAGCCCGATTTCAGCCAAGCATTTGTTTTCATACTCTATCTTTTCAAACCTTTCAACTTTCACGCAATACATGAGCGTGAGCCATGGATATAGCACTATGGGTGGAATAGAGGTGGTTGTGGAGAAGACAAAAAAGGAGGGAGATAGTCTCACATCGACTAGGCGTATCAACGGGCTATGGAGATGCCCATCAATAGATATCAATGTGAGTGAGTAGGGATTGCCATGCAACGGATGCACTAGAGCTAAATATGGATGAAAGCTCAACAAAAGAAACTAGTGGGTGTGCATCCAACTTGCTTGCTCACAAAGACCTAGGGCATTTGAGGAAGCCCATCGTTGGAATATACAAGCCAAGTTCTATAATGAAAATTCCCACTAGTATATGAAAGTGACTAAGCATGAGACTCTCTACAATGAAGAACATGGTGCTACTTTGAAGCACAAGTGTGGAAAAAGATAGTAGCAATTGTCCCCTTTTTTTGGGCCGTTCTTTTTTCTTTGGCTTTTTTTGCGGAGGGGCTTTATATATTTAGCCTTTCCTCCCATGGGACAATGCTCAAATAATGATGATCATCACACTTTCATTACAACACGAAATTACAACTCGATACTACAACAAAGTATGACTCTATATGAATGCCTCCAGCGGTGTACCGGTATGTGCAATGAAATAAGAGTGACATGTATGAAAAGTTATGCATGGTGGCTTTGCCACAAATACGATATCAACTACATGATCAAGCATGGCAATATGACAATATGATGCGTGTCATATAAACGGAACGGTGGAAAGTTGCATGGCAATATATCTCGGAATGGCTATGGAAATGCCATGATAGGTAGGTATGGTGGCTGTTTTGAGGAACAATATGGTGGCTGTTTTGAGGAAGGATATATAGTGGGTTTATGGCACCGGCGAAAGTTGTGCGGTACAAGAGAGGCTAGCAGGTGGAAGGGTGAGAGTGCGTATAATCCATGGACTCAACATTAGTCATAAGAATTCATATACTTATTGCAAAAATCTACGAGTCATCAATACAAAGCAATCAACGCATGCTCCTAGGGGGGAGGTTGGTAGGAGTTAACCATCGCGCGCCCCCGACCTCCACACAAAGGTTGGCACTCTACAAATACCTCATGCTCCAACTTCGTCACATAGCGGTTCACCATACGTGTATGGTACGGGAATCACTAACCTTAACACTAGTATTTCTCAATTTCATAATAACTCTACTAGCATGACTCTAATATCACTATCCTCATGTATCAAAACAATTATCAAGCATCCAACATCTCTTTCTATTCAATGCACTTTGTGTGATTTTTTTTACTACATTGACATTGGATGTTTATCATGTGAAGACCAGTTTCTTTAGCCTAAACACATTACCATGCTGTTCTAATAGACTCTCAAATAGATATAAGTGAATCATGAGAGTTCAACAATTTCTACAAAATATTACCACCACCATGCTCTAAAAGATATAAGTCAAGCACTAGAGCAAAAACTATTCAACTCAATAGATATAAGTGAAGCACATAGAGTGTTCTAATAATTTCTAGGCCATATTTAACTCTCCCAATAGGTGTGTCAGCAAGGATGATTGTGGCAAACTAACAAGCAAAGACTCAAATTTTACAAGACGCTCCAAGCAAAACACATATCATGTTGCGAATAAAAATATAGCTCCAAGTATAGTTACCGATGGATGAAGACGAAAGAGGGGATGCCTTCCCGGGGCATCCCCAAGATTAGGATTTTGATTATATTGAATTTACTTGGGGTGCCATGGGCATCCCCAAGCTTAGGCCTTTGCTACTCCTTGTTCCATAGTCCATCAAAGCAATACTCAAAACTTGAAAACTTCACAACACAAAACTTAGACAAAAATTCTCGTGAGCTCCGTTAGTATGAGAAAGCAAACCACTACTCAAAGGTACAGAAATGAATTCATTCCTTGTTTATATTGGTGTTAAACCTACTGTACTCCAACTTCTCTATGGTTCATATCCTCCAATATTACTCATAGATGCATCGGAATAAGCAAACAACACACGAAAAACAGAATATGTCAAAGACAGAACAGTCTGTAGTAATCTGCAGGGTTTGCCTACTTCTGGAATTGCAACAAATTCAAACTAAATTGTTAAATTTGCGCAATTTGTCTACCAATCATAAGCAAAAAGAATCAACTAAAAAGCACGCTCCAGTAAAATCACACAACTACTTTAGCGAGCGCTAATGATTCTGTTTTTCACAGCAACATCATATAAACTTGACACAAGTCTTACCAAAGGTTCTACTTGGCACAAACACTAAACAAAACATGAAACCACATCTAATCATAGGCTAGATGCAATACTTATTCCCTAACAGCAACAAAAACAAAAAATATAAAATTGGGTTGCCTCCCAACAAGCGCTATCGTTTTACGCCCCTGGCTAGGCACGATACAAGATAGATCTAGGTATTGCCATCCTTGGAAGGCAATCCATAAGTGGCTCTCATGATAGATTCATATGGTAATTTGATTTTCTTTCTAGGAAAGTGTTCCATACCTTTCCTTAACGGAAATTGGAATCTAATATTTCCTTCCTTCATATAAATAATTGCACCAATCGTTCTAAGGAAAGGTCTACCAAGAATAATAGGACATGAAGGATTGCAATCTATATCAAGAACAATGAAATATACGGTCACATAATTCCTATTGGCAACAATAAGAACATCATTAATTCTTCCCATAGGTTTCTTAATAGTGGAATCCGCAAGATGCAAATTTAAAGAACAATCATCAAGCTCATGGAACCCTAGCAAATCACACAAAGTTTTTGGGATAGTGGAGACACTAGCACCCAAATCACACAAATCATAGCATTCATGATCCTTTATCTTTATTTTTATAGTTGGTTCCCACTCATCATAAAACTTTCTAGGTATAGAAACTTCCAACTCAAGTTTTTCTTCATAAGATTGCATCAAAGCATCAACTATATGTTTAGTGAAAGCTTTATTTTGACTATAAGCATGCGTAGAATTTAGCACGGATTGCAACAAGGAAATACAATCAATCAAAGATCAATTAAAATAATTGAATCCCTTGAAATCCAAGGTAGTGGGTTCATCACTATGCAAAGTTTTAATCTCTTCGTTCCCACTTTTAGCAATTTTAGCATCAAGATCTAAAAACTCTGAATCATTGGGACACCTTAAAGCAGAATCATTTCCAATCCTATTCTCATAAAGATTAATACTAGCAAACAAGGATCTAATAGGAGACACATCAATAACTTTTAGATCTTCATCTTTATTTTCATGATAAGTAGAAGAACACGATTTAATATAATCTTCTCTTTTAACACGCATTCTAGCGGTTCTTTCTTTGCATTCATCAATGGAAATTCTCATGGCTTTGAGAGACTCATTGATATCATGCTTAGGTGGGATAGATCTAAGTTTCAAAGAATCAACATCAAGAGTAATTCTATCCACACTTCTAGCCAATTCATCAACCTTAAGCAATTTCTCTTTAAGCAAAGCATTGAAATTCTTTTGCGAGACCATAAACTCCTTAACACTAGTTTCAAATTCAGAAGGCATCTTTCCATAAGAGTTGTTGTAGGAATTACCATAATTATTAGAGGAATTACTAGGAAAAGGCCTAGGATTAAAATTACCTCTATAAGCATTGTTACCAAAATTATTCCTACCAACAAAATTCACATCCAAAGATTCATTATTATTCTCAATCAAAGTGGACAAAGGCGTATTATTAGGATCAGAAGAAGCACTCTTAGCAGCAAACAATTTCATAAGTTCATCCATCTTTCCACTCAAAACACTAATTTCTTCGATAGCATGCACTTTTTTACTAGTAGATCTTTCGGTGTGCCACTGGGAATAATTAACCATAATATTATCTAGGAGTTTAGTAGCTTCTCCTAAGGTGGTTTCCATTAAAGTGCCTCCGGCGGCCGAATCTAAAAGATTTCTAGAAGCAAAATTCAAGCCAGCATAAATGTTCTGAATAATCATCCATAGATTCAAACCATGTGTAGGGCAATTACGTATCATCAATTTCATTCTCTCCCAAGCTTGTCCAACATGCTCAGGATCTAGTTGCTTAAAATTCATAATATCGTTTCTAAGAGAGATGATCTTAGCAGGAGGGAAATACTTAGAGATAAAAGCATCTTTGCACTTATTCCACGAATCAATACTATTTCTAGGCAAAGAGGAGAACCAAATTTTAGCGTGATCTCTAAGTGAAAACGGAAATAACTTCAATTTAAGAATATCATTATCCGTATCCCTTTTCTTTTGCATATCACACAAATCAACAAAGTTGTTTAGATGGGTAGCGGCATCTTCGCTAGGAATGCCGGAGAATTGATCTTTCATGACAAGATTCAACAAAGCAGCATTGATCTCACAAGATTCTGCATCGGTAATAGGAGCAATCGGAGTGCTAATAAAGTCATTGTTGTTGGTATTGCAGAAGTCACACAATTTGGTATTGTTTTGAGCCATAGTGACAAGCAAGCAATCGAACACACACAAGCAAACAAGAAGCAAGCGAACGATAAACACACGGCGGAAGAAGGGCGAATAAAACGGCAAGGGTGAAGTGGGGGAGAGGAAAACGAGAGGCAAATAAATGTAATGCGAAGGATAAGGGTTTGTGATAGGTACTTGGTATATGACTTTTGCGTAAGCCTCCCCGGCAACGGCGCCAGAAATTCTTCTTGCTACCTCTTGAGCTTGCGTTATATTCCCTCGAAGAGGAAAGGGAGATGCAGCACGATAGCGTAAGTATTTCCCTCAGTTTTTGAGAACCAAGGTATCAATCCAGTAGGAGACCACGCGCGAGTCCCTCGCACCTGCACAAACAAATAAGAACTTCGCAGCCAACGCGATAAGGGGTTGTCAATCCCTTTACGGTCACTTACGAGAGTGAGATCTGATAGAGATGATAGTTTATATTTTTGGTATTTTTGGTTTAATAAAACAGCAAATAAAAGCGGTAAAGTAAAGTAGATGTAGATTGATATGTTGAGAATAGACCCGGGGGCCATAGTTTTCTCTAGTGGCTTCTCTCATGATAGCGATATTCTACGGCGGGTAAACAAATTACTGTCGAGCAATTGATAGAAAAGCGAATAATTATGAGACTATCTAGGCATGATCATTGTATATAGGAATCATGTCCGAGAGAAGTAAACCGACTCCTGCCTGCATCTACTACTATTACTCCACACATCGACCGCTATCCAGCATGCATCTAGTGTATTGAGTTCATACGAACAGAGTAACACCTTAAGCAAGATGACATGATGTAGATGGATAAACTCAAGCAATCTGATGTAAACCCCATCTTTTTATCCTCGATGGCAACAATACAATACGTGCCTTACTGCCCCTACTGTCACTGCGAAAGGACACCGCAAGATTGAACCCAAAGCCAAGCACTTCTCCCATTGCAAGAACTATAGATCTAGCAGGCCAAACCAAACCAATAATTCGAAGAGACTTGCAAGGATATTATGAGCACACATAAAAAGTTCAGAGAAGAACCAAATATCTTTCATAGATAACCTTGATCATAAACTCACAATTCATCGGATCTCGACAAACACACCGCAAAAAGAGATTACATGGAATAGATCTCCTCGAAGACCGAGGAGAACTTTGTATTGAGATCGAGAGAGAGAGAAGAAGCCATCTAGATACTAGCTATGGACCCGAAGGTCAGTGGTAAACTACTCACAACTCATGGTGAGGGCGATGATGATGATGATGAAGGCCTCCGTGATGGATCCCTCTCCGGTGGAGCTCCGAAACATGCTCCAAGATGGGATCTCCACGGGAACAGAAGCTACGCGGTGGAATTAGGGTTTTCTCTCTACGTATGGAGTTTCTGGGGTACGTGGATATATATATAGGAAGAAGGAGGGCACCGGGGGCCACACGAGGGAGCCTCGAGGCAGGGGGCGCGCCCTGGGAAGGGGGGCGCGCCCCCCACCCTCGAGGGCAGCCCCTCTGTCCCCTGACTTGGTCCTGAAGTTTCCCGTGTGTGATTTTCTTTAAAAATATCTCTTGTGAAGGTTTCATTCCGTTTGGACTCCGTTTGATATTCTTTTTCTGCAAAACCCCGAAATAGGCAAAAAACAGCAATATGGACTGGGCCTTTGGGTTAATAGGTTAGTCCCAAAAATGATATAAAAGTGAATGATAAAGCCCATTAAACATCCAAGACTTCATAAATAATAGCATGGAATAATAAAAAATTATAGATACGTTGGAGACGTATCATAGTGACAGGAGCAGAATGAGTGGTCCTCGTGTCTGCAACTGGCATGGCCGGAGATCTAGCTGCCCTTGGCACAATCTGAAACCTGTTGGTAGTGGTGTGCTCGGCTCCATCCTCAACACCATCTCGAAGCTTCTCCACAATAGACTAAATCTCTGTGACCTTGACATCAAGATTATATATCTTGTCATCCACTATCCGCTCTAGGCTCTCCTGATTCTTGGCTAAGTTGGCCAAACTTTGCTCAATTCTCAGTGTTGCTTCCAGCAGATATGTCATTTGGTCTTGATTATACTTGACATTTGCTATTGGAGCATTTGGTGCAGTGGCCTCCTTTGTTGCTCTTACTGCTGCTGCTGCCTGAGCCTTCTCTTGGGCCTCAACTGATGTAGGGTGTGAAGGATCCATCAGCACTACATTGTCCTCGAACTCTGTTTAAGAGGAAGGTGCTCATGTTCTAGTAGATATGTGCTTGTACAAACCTTGGAGTTGATAAGCATCTGAATGTGTGGGCATATCCATATGACCTCTTCTAGTCAGCAGCTATCCTCTTGATCGTCTCTACAATCAAGCTCATGACCTTGAACTTCTATGGGACATCAAATAAATGAAACAAGTTCATGGAATGGCCACATGTCATCCTCTCATCTCCACATTTGGGCAATAGGGTGTGCCTCAAGATATAGTTTGTGGTACCCAAACCAGCAAGCAAGTGATACATGGATCCAAACTTATGTGTTTCCAAATCCTTGGGGGGATGGGCTTGTACATGTTGGCCACAGAGTTGCGATCCATCATGGACTTGCCATACACATCAACATCTCCTTCTTCTTCCTCGGGGGCATGAATAAGTGCAACCCACTCAGAGATAGAAGAGTGGTATCTGGTGCGCTCAATCATCCATACAATCCTCCTGTATGGGTAAAAGTGTGCCGTGGAATAGAATTACATGATCATCTCATCATTCCATTTGGTTAACTTCCGCCGAGCAAACTTGTCAACACCTGTGATTCTGAAACTGTCATGAGCATGGGGGAAGTAGTCTTGATTGGCATCAATATACTTCCAGCACACCCATTTCATGTCACTGATAATGGCTTCTTGTCAAGCAGCACCGTCTTATAAAAATCTTGATGTTCACGAGTGTCGAAACGATAATCACAAGTTGTCCTTCTCCTTGCAGAATACAAATCAACTTTCCTCCATTATGTCAGTCCATTGTCCTTTCTGAGTTTCATGTTCTCAGCAACTGGATGAGCATCATTGTGATCTGGAATCTTTGGCTTCAACTTCATGAGCACTAGTGGCTCCTCATCATTCTGAATTTCAGGCACTAGGGCCTTGTTCTTCTCATTAAGATAGAATGTTCCTTGTTGACCTCTTGGGTACATAAGCCTTATGCATGGTCTTAGCCTTGGAGGGAGCAGCAAATGACTTCATGGCATCTCCCATGAGTTTTTGTGCCTTAGTTGGAGGTGCTGCAACTTGCTCTTCCTCCTCCTCTTCTTCTTCTGCATCATCCCTCCCCATGAAAGGCTTCCCAAGAACCGTGGTTTGCAGTCTTCCTAGCCCACTTCTTCTTCTTACCAGGAGCTTCTTCATCACTTTGATCCTCCAGTGTGAATTCCATTGTTTCTTGTACACCTGAAGCTTTCCGAGGTTTTGAAGTGGGAACTCTCTTCTTAGTCGTCTTCTGCTCTGGCTTTGAAGTGGCTGCAGAGGCATATTCCTTTCTGACCACAAACTTCTTCTTAGAAGTGGCCTCATTTGCAATGAATTCCCCATCCTCACTATTTGAGGTTCCCTTCTTCTTTGACTTGGTGGCAACTTTTGGCAAATTCTTGGAGTACTTCTGCTGCCCTCGTCATAACTCTCACTAGGGCTTGGGCTCTCACTGATATCAACATCATGCACATATCTGTTCTGGTTGCACTGGCACTTGACATATTGCAGACACAAACCCTCTGAATAGATGGATGTAGATAGAGTAGATGAGCATCACAAAATGCACACATTTTTCAAAAAAAGATCGAGTCCAAACTTCAGTTGTAGCTTTTTACAGAATTCATTTCGGAGCTACCGAGTTGATCATCTCGGTGACACCGAGTCATACACAAAACCTAAACACACAATTTTGGTCTGACCGAGTTGTGGTTCGGTGGCTCCGAGATGCTAGGGTTTCACTAAGACTTTACTTTAGGTCTCACTGATCAGTACGTTTCGGTGGAACCGAGTTGTACTAGTGCCATGGCCAGAGTCAATCGATGGGACCGGAAATTTTATTTTGGTCGGTCCGAGATGAGTTCGGCGGAAACCTAAACCTATTTTTGTTCCACCAAATCTATTCTAATAGATTTCTCTAGTGGATAGATATATCTCATACGTGGCAATAAACTAGGTAAAATACTTGTGCATTGAATAGGAAAGGTGATAACACAAGGAGATCACGAGGAGATCAAATCGTACCCTGACTTGGTGACGATCCTCTACGGCGATAACGGCGATGGAGGTAACAGTTGACAGTGGCAAATTCCTGCGACGGATACGTACAGGAGACAACGGCGATAATCCGAAGACCAGGGGGCGACAGCAATGGGGTGTTGCGCGTGACGTTTGAAGAAATTTTTCAACCATACGAGTCGCGGGATTATATACACATATGCTGTCGGTGGCATCGAGTGGACTGCAAGCAATTATAGCAACTCGGCGAGACCAAGTAGGCCTAATCGGCAGCACAGAGATGGAAAACCTAGATCAGTCTATTGCTTTTGGTGAGACCGAGTTGGAATTGTTGGTCTGACCAAAATGCACTAGAAGGTTTTGGTAGGCAACCCTTGTCGGATCGGTGGCTCAGAGTGCTCCTCACCCGGAGGGTCCGAAAAGACTTGTTCAAATTTTGTGATGTAGCATGAATAGAGTTTTAGACAAGAAGATCATAGATAGCTAGAGAAAGTTCTTGGGCATCTTGCACATCCATTTGGCCAATAAAAAAACCAAACAATCAAAACAACAAATGATGTCCTCGAATGAAGAAAATATGCAACCAACATGCTCACACAATAAGATAGCAAATGAAATATGTGTCAAAGCATGCACAAACAATTCTAGCATCTATCAAGCAATTGGCGATGACTAGGTCATCCATATATGATTATATTGACTTAGGAGTCAAATGAGAACGTTTGATCATAGGTTGTACTCATCGTTTAAGCACAAGTGGGGTTACCACACATAAAGCATTAATGTGTTCACACAATTAGAGTTGATTTACTCAATTTTTAGAGCAAAGCTCTCCCTAGATCTGATATCCCCCCTAAGAGGGATGAACTAACCTTGGTTTTTGTCGATGATGACTTCATGTAGATAGTGAAGATGTGGATGATCGATGTTGTTGTAGATCATTTGGAGCAATCCCTTGGGGTGTTGCACTTTCAATACATGTATGGGTTAGTCCCACAAGGAACATACAAGGATATCCATAGGCATAGAGTGAAATTCACATATGATGATGTCCATGAATGCATTAGGTTACCTTGTCCCTTTTCTTACCAACAAGAGGATTTGTGACTCCATGAACTTGACACAAGATATGAAAGTTGATTGCACAAGTCCTTGCCAATATGAATATGAATGAAGTATGTTGGCGGAGTCACCCTCAAGAACACTCTAGTTCTTCTTCTTTGGGCTCCACATCAACTTTATGGGAATCCTTGGAATCGTGGTCGAACTTGATGAAGTAGAACTTGACGTAGTCTTGGAAACCCACTTGACCATGACCTTAGGAGCTTCATCAAATGATTCAATCTCTTCTTGAAGCTTGTCCTTGCTTTTAGCTTGTGGTCTTGTGGAGGAAGATCATCTTGAGCTTGTGTTCCCTTGAAAGAAGTGGGGTCATAGTTCTCTTGTTGAGGAACAAACTTCGTCTTGGGGTATTTATCTTCTTCCCATTCAACTCCATTGGCATTGAACTTTCGTTCAAAACCAACACCTTGATTCTTCCGGTACCTTCCTTGCTTGCGTATAATTTTCTCAAATTGCTTACTCCCGGCAAGGCTCTTGTAAACACCTTTCTCTACGATTCCCTTCAATAATCTATTTCCTTGCTCAAGTGTAACTTGGCTAAGAGAATCATTAGTGAAATCAACTAGAAGCAACAATATTTGGTTTAGCATGGTTATTGTTACTACTAGAAGAAGAATCTTTCTTGCTCTTGTTGATAGATTTTACTTGTGGCATATAAGTAGACAAGAGGATACGTTTGGCAATGCAAGAAGAACTCTTCTTTCGATTGTTGGGGAACGTGGTATTTTAAAATTTTCCTACGATCATGCAAGATTTATCTACCAGATGCATAGCAACGAGAGGGGAGAGTGTGTCTACGTACCCTCGTAGACTGGGAGCCGAAGCGTCAAGTGACGCGGTTGATGTAGTCAAACTTCTTCGCGATCCAACCGATCAAGCATCGAACGTACGGCACCTCCGCGTTTAGCACACGTTCAGGTTGATGACGTCCCACGAGCTCTTGATCAAGTTGAGCTTCACGGGAGAGTTTCGTCAGCACGACGGCGTGGTGACGGATATGATAAAGTTACCGGCGCAGGGCTTCGCCTAAGCAATGCGACAGTATGACCGAGGTGTGTTTCTGTGGAAGGGGGCACCGCACACGGCTAAAACAATTCAACTTGTGTGTCTTTGGGTGCCCCTGCCCCCATATATAAAGGAGCAAGGGGGAGGCCGGCCGGCCCCTTGTGGCGCGCCTAGGAGCAGCAATCCTACTAGGAATAGGATTGCAATCCTATTCCTAGTAGGAACTACCAAAAGGGAGAAGGGGAAAGGAAGGAGAGGGAGGAGGAGAAGAAAAGGGGCGCCGACCCCCTCTCCTTCCTTGTCCAATTCGGACCAAGGGGTGGGGGGCGCGCGGCCCAGCCCTGGCCCTTCTTCCCTCTTTCTCCTACGGCCCATTAAGGCCCATAGCTTCCCCAAGGGAATCCGGTAACCCCCCGGTACTCCGGTAAATTCCGAAACTTTACGGAACACTTCCGGTGTCCGAATATAGTCGTCCAATATATCAATCTTTACATCTCGGACATTCCGAGACTCCTCGTCATGTCCGTGTTCTCATCCGGGACTCCGAACTACCTTCGGTACATCAAAACTCATAAACTCATAATACCGATCGTCATCAAACGTTAAGCATGCGGACCCTACGGGTTCGAGAACTATGTAGACATGACCGAGACTCATCTCTAGTCAATAACCAATAGCTGAACCTAGATGCTCATATTGGCTCCTACATATTCTACGAAGATCTTTATCGGTCAAACCGCATAACAACATACGTTGTTCCTTTTGTCATCGGTATGTTACTTGCCCGAGATTCGATCGTCGGTATCTCTATACCTAGTTCAATCTCGTTACCGGCAAGTCTCTTTACTCGTTCTATAATACATCATCTCGTGACTAACTCATTAGTCATTTGCTTGCAAGGTTTATTATGATGTGTATTACCGAGAGGGCCCAGAGATACCTCTCCGACACTCGGAGTGACAAATCCTAGTCTTGATCTATGCCAACACCATGAATACTTTCGGAGACACATGTAGAGCATCTTTATGATCACCCAGCTACGTTGTGATGTTTGATAGCACACAAGGTGTTCCTACGGTATTCGGGAGTTGCATAATCTCATAGTCATAGGAACATGTATAAGTCATGAAGAAAGCAATAGCAGTAAAACTAAACGATCATAGTGCTAAGCTAATGGATGGGTCTAGTCCATCACATCATTCTCCTAATGATGTGATCCTGTTGATGAAATGACAACTCATGACTATGGCTAGGAAACATAACCATCTTTGATCAAATGAGCTAGTCTAGTAGAGGCATACTAGGGACATACTGTTTTGTCTATGTATTCACACATGTACTAAGTTTCCGGTTAATACAATTCTAGCATGAATAAAAGACATTTATCATGATATAAGGAAATAAAAATAACATCTTTATTATTGCCTTTAGGGCATATTTCCTTCAGTCTCCCACTTGAACTAGAGTCAATAATCTAGATTACAAAGTAATGATCCTCACACCCATGGAGTCCTGGTGTTGATCATGTTTTGCCCGCGGAAGAGGCTTAGTCAACGGGTCTGCAACATTCAGATCTGTATGTATCTTGCAAATCTCTATGTCTCCCTCCTTGACTAGATCGTGGATGGAATTGAAGCGTCTTTTGATGTGCTTTGTTCTCTTGTGAAACCTGGATTCCTTCGCCAAGGCTATTGCTCCAGTGTTGTCACAAAAGATTTTCATTGGACCCGATGCACTACGTATTACACCTAGATCGGATATGAACTCCTTCATCCAGACTCCTTCATTTGCTGCTTCCGAAGCAGCTATGTATTCCGCTTCACACGTAGATCCCGCCACAACGCTCTGCTTGGAACTGCACCAACTGACAGCTGCACCGTTCAATAAAAATACATATCCGGTTTGTGACTTAGAGTCATCCGGATCAGTGTCAAAGCTAGAATCAACGTAACCATTTACGATGAGCTCTTTGTCACATCCATACACGAGAAACATATCCTTTGTCCTTTTCAGGTATTTCAGGATGTTCTTGACCGCTGTCAAGTGATCCACTCCTAGATTACTTTGGTACCTCCCTACTAGACTTATAGCAAGGCACACATCAGGTCTGGTACACAACATTGCATACATGATAGATCCTATGGCTGAGGCATAGGGAATGACTTTCATTTTCTCTCTATCTTCTGCAGTGGTCGGGCATTGAGTCTTACTCAACTTCATACCTTGTAACACAGGCAAGAACCCTTTCTTCGACTGATCCATTTTGAACTTCTTCAAAACTTTATCAAGGTATGTGCTTTGTGAAAGTCCAATTAAGCGTCTTGATCTATCTCTATAGATCTTGATGCCTAATATATAAGCAGCTTCACCGAGGTCTTTCATTGAAAAACTTTTATTCAAATATCCTTTTATGCTATCCAGAAATTCTATATCATTTCCAATCAAGAATATGTCATCCACATATAATATCAGAAATGCTACAGAGCTCCCACTCCCTTTCTTGTAAATACATGCTTCTCCAAAAGTCTGTATAAAACCATATGCTTTGATCACCTCATCAAAGCGTATATTCCAACTCCGAGATGCTTGCACCAGTCCATAGATGGATCGCTGGAGCTTGCATACTTTGTTAGCACCTTTTGGATCGACAAAACCTTCTGGTTGCATCATATACAACTCTTCTTTGAGATATCCATTCAGGAATGCAGTTTTGACATCCATTTGCCATATTTCATAATCATAAAATGCGGCAATTGCTAACATGATTCAGACAGACTTAAGCATCGCTACAGGTGAGAAAGTCTCATCGTAGTCAACTCCTTGAACTTGTCGAAACCCTTTCGCAACAAGTCGAGCTTTGTAAACAGTAACATTACCGTCTGCGTCGGTCTTCCTCTTGAATATCCATTTATTTTCGATGGCTTGCCGATCATCGGGCAAGTCAACCAAAGTCCACACTTTGTTCTCATACATGGATCCCATCTCAGATTTCATGGCCTCAAGCCATTTTGCGGAATCTGGGCTCATCATCGCTTCCTCATAGTTTGTAGGTTCATCGTGGTCTAGTAACATGACTTCCAGAACTGGGTTGCCGTACCACTCTGGTGCAGAACGTACTCTGGTTGATCTACGACGTTCGGCAGAAACTTGATCTGAAGTTTCATGATCATCATCATTAGCTTCCTCACTAATTGGTGTAGGAATCACTGGAACAATTTTCTGTGATGTACTACTTTCCAATTCAGGAGAAGGTACAGTTACCTCATCAAGTTCTACTGTCCTCCCACTCACTTCTTTCGAGAGAAACTCCTTCTCTAGAAAGGATCCATTCTTAGCAACGAATATCTTGCCTTCGGATCTGTGATAGAAGGTGTACCCAACAGTCTCTTTTGGGTATCCTATGAAGACACATTTCTCCGACTTGGGTTCGAGCTTATCAAGTTGAAGCTTTTTCACATAAGCATCGCAGCCCCAAACTTTAAGAAACGACAACTTTGGTTTCTTGCCAAACCATAGTTCATAAGGTGTCGTCTCAACGGATTTAGATGGTGCCCTATTTAACGTGAATGCAGCTGTCTCTAAAGCATAACCCCAAAACGATAGTGGTAAATCGGTAAGAGACATCATAGATCGCACCATATCCAATAAAGTACGGTTACGACGTTCGGACACACCATTACGCTGTGGTGTTCCGGGTGGCGTGAGTTGTGAAACTATTCCACATTGTTTCAAATGAAGACCAAACTCGTAACTCAAATATTCACCTCCACGATCAGATCGCAGAAACTTTATTTTCTTGTTACGATGATTCTCTACTTCACTCTGAAATTCTTTGAACTTTTCAAATGTTTCAGACTTGTGTTTCATTAAGTAGATATACCCATATCTGCTCAAATCATCAGTGAAGGTCAGAAAATAACGATACCCGCCTCGAGCTTCAACACTCATTGGTCCGCATACATCAGTATGTATGATTTCCAACAAATCCGTTGCTCGCTCCATAGTTCCGGAGAACGGAGTTTTAGTCATCTTGCCCATGAGGCATGGTTCGCAAGCACCAAGTGATTCATAATCAAGTGATTCCAAAAGTCCAACACTAAGGAGTTTCTTCATGCGCTTTACACCAATATGACCTAAACGGCAGTGCCACAAATAAGTTGCACTATCATTATTAACCTTGCATCTTTTGGCTTCAATATTATGAATATGTGTATCACTACAATCGAGATCCAATAAGAATAGACCATTCTTCAAGGGTGCATGACCATAAAAGATATTATTCATAAAAATAGAACAACCATTATTCTCTGATTTAAATGAATAGCCGTCTCGCAACAAACAAGATTCAGATATAATGTTCATGCTCGACGCTGGCACGAAATAACAATTATTTAGGTCTAAAACTAATCCCGAAGGTAGATGTAGAGGTAGCGTGCCGACGGCGATCACATCGACTTTGGAACCATTTCCCACGTGCATCGTCACCTCGTCCTTAGCCGATCTTCGTTTAATCCGTAGTCCCTGTTTCGAGTTACAAATATTAGCAACCGAACCGGTATCAAATACCCAGGTACTACTACGAGCATTAGTAAGGTACACATCAATAACATGTATATCACATATACCTTTGTTCACCTTGCCATCCTTCTTATCCGCCAAATACTTGGGGCAGTTCCGCTTCCAGTGTCCAGTCCCTTTGCAGTAGAAGCACTCCGTTTCAGGCTTGGCTCCAGACTTGGGTTTCTTCGCGGGAGTAGCAACTGTCTTGCTATTCTTCTTGAAGTTCCCCTTCTTTCCCTTGCCCTTTTTCTTGAAACTAGTGGTCTTGTTAACCATCAACACTTGATGCTCCTTTTTGATTTCTACCTCTGCAGCCTTGAGCATAGCGAAGAGCTCGGGAATTGTTTTCTGCATCCCTTGCCTATTATAGTTCATCACGAAGCCTTTATAGCTTGGTGGCAGTGATTGAAGAACTCTATCAATAACACTATCCTCGTCAACTTTGCAACCAAGTTGAGTCATATGATTGTAGTACCCAGACATTCTGAGCAAGTGTTCACTGATAGGACTATTCTCCTCCATCTTGCATCTGTAGAACTTATTGGAAATCTCATATTTCTCAATCCGGGCATTTGCTTGAAATATTAACTTCAACTCCTGGAACATCTCATATGGTCCATGACGTTCAAAACGTCGTTGAAGTCCCGGTTCTAAGCCGTAAGGCATGGCACACTGAACTATCGTGTAGTCATCAGACCGCGTCTGCCAGACGTTCAAATCGTCTACATTGGTGGGAGGGGGCTTGTCACCTAGCGGTGCTTCAAGGACATAATTCTTCTGTGCAGCAATGAGGATAATCCTCAAGTTACGGACCCAGTCCGTGTAATTTCTACCATCATCTTTCAACTTAGCTTTCTCTAGGAATGCATTAAAATTCAAAGGAATGGTAGCACAGGCCATTGATCGACAACAACATAGATATGCAAAAACTATCAGGACTAAGTTCATGATAAATTAAAGTTCAATTGATCATATTACTTAAAGAACTCCCACTTAGATAGACATCCCTCCGGTCATCTAAATGATCACGTGATCCAAACCAACTAAAACATGTCCGATCATCACGTGAGATGGAGTAGTTTCAATGGTGAACATCTTATGTTGATCATATCTACTATATGATTCACGCTCGACCTTTCGGTCTCCAGTGTTCCGAGGCCATATTTGCATATGCTAGGCTCGTCAAGTTTAACCCGAGTATTCTGCGTGTGCAAAACTGGCTTACACCCGTTGTATTTGAACGTAGAGCTTATCACACCCGATCATCACGTGGTGTCTCGGCACGACGAATTTTCACAACGATGCATACTCAGGGAGAACACTTATACCTTGAAATTTAGTAAGTGATCATCTTATAATGCTACCGTCGTTCTAAGCAAAATAAGAAGCATAATAAGATAAACATCACATGCAATCAAAATATGTGACATGATATGGCCATCGTCATCTTGTGCTTTTGATCTCCATCTCCAAAGCACCGTCATGATCACCTTCGTCACCGGCGTGACACCTTGATCTCCATCGTAGCATCGTTGTAGTCTCGCCAATTATTGCTTCTACGACTATCGCTACCGCTTAGTGATAAAGTAAAGCAATTACATGGCGATTGCATTTCATACAATAAAGCGACAACCATATGGCTCCTGCCAGTTGCCGATAACTTTACAAAACATGATCATCTCATACAAAACCGTATAACTCATCATGTCTTGACCATATCACATCACAACATGCCCTGCAAAAACAAGTTAGACGTCCTCTACTTTGTTGTTGCAAGTTTTACGTGGCTGCTACGGGCTTAGTAAGAACCGTTCTTACCTACGCATACAAAAACCACAACGATGTTTCATCAAGTATGTGCTGTTTTAACCTTCACAAGGACCGGGCGTAGCCATACTTGATTCAGCTAAAGTGAGAGAGACAGACACCCGCCAGTCACCTTTAAGCAACGAGTGCTCATAAAGGTGAAATCAGCTTCGCGTAAGCGTACGCGTAATGTCGGTCCGGGCCGCTTCATCTCACAATACCGCCGAAGCAAAGTATGACATGCTAGTAAGAAGTATGACTAGTATCGCCCACAACTCATTGTGTTCTACTCGTGCATATCATCTACGCATAGACCTGGCTCTGATACCACTGTTGGGGAACGTAGTATTTTAAAATTTTCCTACGATCACACAAGATCTATCTACCAGATGCATAGCAACAAGAGGGGAGAGTGTGTCTACGTACCCTCATAGACCGGGAGTGGAAGCGTCAAGTGACGCGGTTGATGTAGTCGAACTTCTTCGCGATCCAACTGATCAAGCACCGAACATACGGCACCTCCGCGTTCAGCACACGTTCAGCTTGATGATGTCCCACGAGCTCTTGATCCAGTTGAGATTCACGGGAGAGTTTCGTCAGCACGACGGCATGGTGACGGATATGATGAAGTTACCAGCGTAGGGCTTCGCCTAAGCAATGCGACAGTATGACCGAGGTGTGTTTCTGTGGAGGGGGACACCGCACACGGCTAAAACAATTCAACTTGTGTGTCTTTGGGTGCCCCCTGCCCCCGTATATAAAGGATCAAGGGGGGAGGCGGGCCGGCCCCTTGTGGCGCGCCTAAGAGGAGCAATCCTACTAGGAATAGGATTGCAATCCTATTCCTAGTAGGAACTACAAAAAGGGAGAAGGGGGAAAGGAAGGAGAGGGAGAAGGAGAAGGAAAGGGGCGCCCCCCCCTCCTTCCTTGTCCAATTCAGACCAAGGGGTGGGGGGCGCGCGGCCCAGCCCTGGCCCTTCTTCCCTCTTTCTCCTACGGCCCATTAAGGCCCATAGCTTCCCCAGGGGGTTCCGGTAACCCCCCGGTACTCCGGTAAATTCCAAAACTTTACGGAACACTTCCGGTGTCCGAATATAGTCATCCAATATATCAATCTTTATGTCTCGGACATTCCGAGACTCCTCGTCATGTCCGTGATCTCATCCGGAACTCCGAACTACCTTCGGTACATCAAAACTCATAAACTCATAATACCGATCGTCATCAAACGTTAAGCGTGCGGACCCTACGGGTTCGAGAACTATGTAGACATGACCGAGACTCATCTCTGGTCAATAACCAATAGCGAAACCTGGATGCTCATATTGGCTCCTACATATTCTACGAAGATCTTTATTGGTCAAACCGCATAACAACATACGTTGTTCCTTTTGTCATCGGTATGTTACTTGCCCGAGATTCGATCGTCGGTATCTCTATACCTAGTTCAATCTCGTTACCGGCTAGTCTCTTTACTCGTTCTGTAATACATCATATCGTGACTAACTCATTAGTCATTTGCTTGCAAGGCTGATTATGATGTGTATTACCGAGAGGGCCCAGAGATACCTCTCTGACACTCGGAGTGACAAATCCTAGTCTTGATCTATGCCGACACCACGAATACTTTCGGAGACACCTGTAGAGCATCTTTATGATCACCCAGTTACGTTGTGACGTTTGATAGCACACAAGGTGTTCCTACGGTATTCGGGAGTTGCATAATCTCATAGTCATAGGAACATGTATAAGTCATGAAGAAAGCAATAGCAGTAAAACTAAACGATCATAGTGCTAAGCTAACAGATGGGTCTAGTCCATCACATCATTCTCCTAATGATGTGATACCGTTGATCAAATGACAACTCATGTCTATGGCTAGGAAACATAACCATCTTTGATCAAATGAGCTAGTCTAGTAGAGGCATACTAGAAACATATTGTTTTGTCTATGTATTCACACATGTACTAAGTTTCCGGTTAATACAATTCTAGCATGAATAAAAGACATTTATCATGATTTAAGGAAATACAAATAACATCTTTATTATTGCCTCTAGGGCATATTTCCATCATCGATGATCATCATTGATAGCTTTTATAAACCCATGCTCTAGCTCTAAATTTAGCTTCTCGAAGCGTAGGTTCTCATGAGTTTTTAGGAGTTCTCTATGATACTCTAGAGTTGTTTCATGATCTAACTTAAGAGTGTTTAGTTCTTCAGTTAGACGCTCAATCTCCTTCTTATTATTGTCATTAGTTTCATCTTGACTATCATGATTAGTAGCAAGTTCATCATATTTTTCATCATTAGTTTTGTCAACAAGTAACTCATCATCACCTAGCAAATCATCTTCGTCACTATTGAAATCAAGATACTTAGGGTGTGATACCTTGGGTCCTTTATCCATGAAGCATCTTCTAATTCCTTCATTCGGTGAGTCAAATATGTCGTAGGAGTTGGATGATACTAGAGCAATTCCAGCAACACCTTCATCTTGACTATAGTCGGAGTTGGAGTGATAACTTCTCTCAGAGTGAGTGGCGGAATTGAAGTCAGAAATCCATTCACCAATGTGAGCTTGATGTCTTCGTCTTGTGTAGCTCTTGGATGACTTGTCTTTCTGTGACGCCCCCGATTTGTCCGTACACTAATCATGCACGCAAATGTGTACGGCCAAGATCAGGGACTCACTGGTAGATATCACAACACAACTCTAAAAGTAAAATAAGTCATACAAGCTTCATATTACAAGCCAGGGGCCTCGAGGGCTCGAATACAAGTGCTCGATCATAGACAAGTCAGCGGAAGCAACAAATATCTGAGTACAGACATTAAGTTAAACAAGGTTCCATAAGATGGCTAGCACAAACTGGGATACAGATCGAAAGAGGAGCAGGCCTCCTGCCTGGGATCCTCCTAACTACTCCTGGTCGTCGTCGGCAGACTG
This sequence comes from Secale cereale, assembly GCA_902687465.1. Lineage (NCBI taxonomy): Eukaryota > Viridiplantae > Streptophyta > Magnoliopsida > Poales > Poaceae > Secale > Secale cereale. Next base: position 500,356,808 of record LR738713.1, read on the forward strand.
CACGTAGTAGTAGGCGCCTCCGGTGTCGTAGGAGTCGTCGTAGGTGGCGTCTGGCTCCTGGGCTCCACCATCTGGTTGCATCATCCGAGAAGAAGGTACAGACGGGGAAAAAGGGGGAGCAAAGCAACCGTGAGTACTCATCCAAAGTACTCGCAAGCAAGGATCTATACTACATATGCAATGGTAACAATGATATGGGTAATATCGGTGGACTGAACTGCAGCAAGCGGGAATAAGAGGGGGATAGCTAATCCGAACGAAGACTACGCTTCAGGCAGCCTCCATCTTGCAGCAGTAGAATAGAATAGATGGTAAGTTCACCAAGTAACATCGAATAGCATAATCCTTGTAATGCCCAGGATGGAGTTATACCTCCTACGTGTCGAGGCACGACTTAAAGGCATAAATCCATCCTAGAATGATCTCAAGTTTGGTATCTTTGCACGACTCATGTAAAAGAGGGATTAAAATGCAAAAGGAGATAGTTGGCTTACACTCGCCACTTCACACAAAACATTACATAAACAATCATCATACAAAACATCACAACCCGACTACGGGTGAAGAACCAAAAGAAAGATACCAAAACAACATAAAGCCACAGGTCAGGATCGAATCCTAGTAGAAACCACTACTGAACATCGAAACGTCACAAGCAAGCGGTCAAACTCTTCATCGAGCTCCCAGTGAAGAACTGGACCAGCTCCTGCTTCAAACTCGGCTGAACCTGCATCTGGTGTGGTGAAGTAACTGTGAGCCACAGAGGACTCAGCAATCCCGTTCCTGGGTAACACGACTATTTAAGCCTTGGGTGAGGACAAGGCTGAAGAAAGAACGAGAGGTGAAGGAACAACAAGAGTCTGCAGCAGCAACTAGCACTAACTTACGTAAAAGAGAGCGAGAAGAGAAGAGCATCGGTCGAAAGATGATCACGAAGTGATCCTAGCTAAAGCCGGTCAAACATAACCCCACCGTGTTCAACTCCCGAATCCCTATTCGGAAATTGACAGTCACGGTACACACGCTGGTAGTGTGTTGAAACATTGTGTCAAGTTATCTACAACCGGAATTAACAAGCTCCCATCTGCCACATAACCGCGGGCACGGCTTTCGAAAGTTCAAACCCTGCAGGGGTGTTCCAACTTGACCCATTACAAGCCCACGATCCGCGGAGTCGCAACTCCATAGTTGGGAAGACCCGAGTATTCTCGGAATCCCGTGCTCAAGTTAAACCGAACTAAGGTAAGGCTAATCCAGCAAATCCTCCCGGCGTGTCGACACCCTGATAGTAGCCGCGCGTATCTAAGTCTCAGGACACGACCGGATGGGCGAAGCTACGGGTATACCAGATATCTCGGGTTGCCCCAAGGCGGTCCCGCAGGCTCCCCGTTTGGGACCAACGCCATCAGCACTGGCCCCCCCTGCTATGTAGAATTAAGAATCCTCGGGGACGCGACCCCCTATGCAAATTTAATTATTTAATTAAGTTGTTATTATGAGGCAAATAGTACCAAATGTTGGGACTTGCTGGAAAAGACTTAGCACTTAGCGGTTTATCAAGGGGGTCCCATACACCCCAACCGTGTTAGGAACGCAAAATCAAGGAACATAACACCGGTTTATACGGTTCCTAACGGCATGAGTGGAACAAAACACCAAGCAAAAGGCTTAGCCTTCCACCCTGCCAGTATATAGATGATTTCATTTTTAAGCATTTATATAGTGTGATATAACCCAACCAAACTTCAACATGAAGCAAGCATCTTCAATCTTCACCTGCAACTAACAAAGCTATAAGAGGGGCTGAGCGAAGCGTACTTAGCCAAGCAACGGTTTGCGTAGGTAGGGTGGTTAAACATGGCAAATGGTTACAAGTAGGAGGCTGACAAGAAGACATGGGCATCGAGGCAAAACTATAGAGCGATACTCTAGCAAGAGGCAAAAATGGTAATGGTATCCGGGTTCGGTCATCTTGCCTGGGAATCCACAAGGGAGAAGAACGGATCCAAGAAGAAGACGGAGCAACAGTCGAGCGGATCCTCACAACTCCGGAATGAAACCGAAGCTAACAAGAGAAGCAACCGGAAAGAAAGAAACAACACGGTAAACACACAAGCATAAACATGGCATACGATGCACAAACAAGCATGATGCATGTCCGGTTTAAATATGCAAGGCATGGCAAAGTGCACAAACAAATACTACAAGTTAAGTGGAGATCAATATGCAATGAGTTGCATATTGACGAAACACCACATTTAATTATTTAGTTGACTCTCGTTATTTATAAGACAAGATTAAATGTTTTTAACATGGCAAGAGGTGAAGCATAATAAAACTACACAACTAGACAATTTAAATGAGGCCAGAAAATAACAACAACATATCCGAAAAAAATCCTCATGAGCATGTTTAATAATTATAAGCAAACAACAATTAAACATTATAATGTTGTTATCATGATGCGGATGACATGATCAAGTTTATGCAAGTTTTTATTAAAAGGTTGTCAAAACAAGATATGAAGCATTGTCACCGTGGTGGAATGAAAGGGTGCCACGGCAACGATCCGAAATGAGGCAAAGGTATCATATCGGTACCGGTAACTCGGTGAGGGACCGGTGCAAAACAAAAGGTGGAGTGAACGAGTTGAACAAGATGATGGGGTGATCCCGTTGCCGGGTTCCCACGAGTCGGTGGCGAGGCAACCGAGGAACATGACAAAAGGTGGAACGGGCACGAAGCACACACGGGAGACATTTCATACAACACAACAAGCCTGCATCACACGGGTCATCGACGGGGTTATACCTTCGGAACCATCGTTCTCGGAGGGGTTCGAGGTCGTAGTGGAAGTAGCCGTAGTAGTGGAAGTAGTGGTACACGGCCGAAGAGGAAGAAGTCGTTCACGTGGCGGTAGTTGTACTCGGGCGACGGTAGAGGAAGTAGTGGTACTCGGCGACGGTAGTTGTACTCGTGGCGACGGTAGACGTTCGGGCCGTAGATGTACTCGGTCGTCGCGGTACTTGGTCGTAGGGGTACTCGTGGCGACCGTGTAGTCGAACTTGACGGGTCGTCGGCGACTCGAAGGGGTACACGGGTCGTCGTTCTCGTACATGTAGTCGTTCTCGAGCTCGTAGCCGTAGATGTTCGGTTTGTCGAGGTACTTGAGGGTTCCGATGGCTCCGGCGTGGGTAGTGGTACTTGTCGTTTCCGGGCGTCGGTAGACGTACTCGTTACGTAGATGTACACGTCGTCGAGGTACTTGTCGCGTCGGCGTTCGTAGTGGTACAAGGGTCCAAAAGTAGAAAAACTTGTTGTTTTCCTGGTTAACTGAGATTAACAAAAACAGCACAACAAAACAAAAAAAACAGGAAAAAGAAAGGACTGCGGGGGTTGCGGCGCTGCTGGTTGCTGCTGGACGAAGGAGCCGAGGCAGAGCAGCGGCAACTTGGCGAGGTGATGGAGGCCGGAGCTGCGGCACGGCGCTGGACGAAGGGAGGCTGGAGGAGGGGCGCGCCGGGCTGCGGTGCTGGAATCGGGGCGAGGCAGAGGCCGAAGCAGGGCGGCGCTCGGGGCCTGGGCGAGGCCCTGCGGCGGAGCTCGCGAAGAGGCGCTGGGCGCTGGACGGGGAAGCCGGGGAGGAAGAGGCCCTGGCGCTGCTTGAGGTGGCGGCCCGCGCGGCGCGGCTACAGCTCCTGGAACGGACCTGGCTGAGCTGGAGATGCGGCGGGGCTCGAGGGAGAGGGAGGCATGGGCGCGGGCGCGCGCGCCGTGGAGAGGAGGCGGGGTCTTGGCGATGCGGGGCGGCACGGCATGGAGGCGAGGGCGCGGGCTGCTCCTGGCGAGCTGGAGGACGGCCGGCGCGTCGGGGAAGGAAGGAGGGTCGCGCTCGGGGCGGCTGCTCCTGGCGAAGGGGAAGAAGCAGTTGGATCGAGCAGGTCGAGGCAGGATGCGAACGAGGAGGGAGACGGTCGAGAGGGTAAGGCAGAGGCTCGGCCTCGAAGGAAAGAAAAAGGTGCGGCGGCGGAGGGGGAAAGAAGAGCGAGGGAGAGAGTTAGCGCTAGGGTTCTGGTGGGGTGGCCGGATGGGCCAGGAGAGAGGAGGCCCAAGAGGGAGGAGAGAGGGAAGTATGGGCCAGGAGGGAAAGAGGCTGACTGCTCCTCTGTTTTTATTTCTTAGCTGAAATAAACAAATAAGGAGAGAGCCAAAATAAAAGAAAAGAGGCAAAGAACAGAAAATAAAAGATGGGACATTTTTATAAGGCTTTACGGGTTATTACCAACCCAACAAAAATAGTTCCAACACAAGGAAGTGCAAACTAAAACATTTAGCTTGCAAATAAAAGGAGTTTAGATTTTTGGAGGAGCCTCGAAACAACGGAAAGAAAATACCGGCAAGATTTTGGAGGTGAAACTTGAAGTGAAAAAAACATGGGGAATTATGCAAGTGTGTTATGGTGATTCCGAAGCAATGGAATAATTAATATATAGCTCCCTAAAATATTGAGAGACTTTATATGTTATAAAGAGAAGTCACCTTCCCTCGATTTAAATGGACCGAAGGTCCACACGATTTATTTAGGTTGAGATGCAAAAATTAAAATGACATGATGGCATGATGACATGATGCAATGCGAAAATTAAATAACACAAATACAAAAGAAACACACGGGCAACCCCGGAACATCTGGAATCTTCGGGAAACTTCTGGAATCTTCTGGGACGTCGGTCTCGGGCGTCACAACTCTCCCACACTAACAGAGGATCTCGACCCGAGATCCTAGAGATATCGCCGGGTAAAAACGAAAAGGAGGAGGTAAAACAAAGTTGCTTCTTTGACAGACGAGTGAAACCAAAGAACCTTGAGAGGTTGAACAAACTGAAAGAAAGAATGCAACGGAGATGAACGAATATAAGAGCACTTCGGTAAAAGGAGGAACAAGGAGCACTATGAGAACCTTGTAGGTTGAAAGATATGAAGCAAGAGCTCACAGACCAAAAGAATATGAAACCACAACGGTATGGCCAAGGAATAAGAATGACAGAATTTGGACAGCACTCCGTCTGAAAATGGAAGGAATTAATAAAAACTTGAGGAGAAGTAGTGATACTTGATGAAAACAACAACATATAGCTTCTGAAACAATTAAAAGAATGACACAAGGTGGAAGAAAGATTCAGACAGCACTCCGGTTAAAAGATAGTCAAAACTTGATAAGATTAGAGAATTAGAATGGAGAATACAACACTCCGGTTAAATGATAAGCAAGGGAAAATAAGATCTCGATAAAAAACGAGATGATGGTTAAAGAGAGCAACATAACAATACCTCCGGAATGACAGAATAGAATATAGATCGTTGGAAACAAAAGATCGAAGAAGAAGATGACAACTTCTCCCACGAATGAATTAGAAAATCCTCCTTACGGAGAAGGGTTGAATGGGTTGTTGGAAAATGAATCAACAAAAGAATAAGCTTGATGTGGGCTTATGGAAAACATCTCAAAATTAAGAGGTGACAACCAGCCACTAACGAAAACAATTGATTGGGTTGAGATCAACAAGGAGATGAAAACCTTATTTCACCGGAATGATAATGAAGAACTTGGGTCATTTATAAGCACCACAATAACAACAATCCTTAGGGAAAGCTTTTAGGTGAAAATACAACCCAAGATAACTCCACAAATACAAATGAGGGGTTAAGGGATCTTCTCAAAAGAAAGAAATGATGGTTTTTAATTATCTCATTCTTGACAACTTGTGACTCATGAAACATGAAGGAAAATTATCAAGAATGACATAACACCACCTGAAAAGACAAGGTAGAAAGAATTGCAATTAGAAAGTATGATGAAGAATGCTTGAACTCCAACAAGAATCTTGATGAAGACTTCGAGGATGAATTAAAACATGATGATGAACCACCATGAAGAACTCCGGTAATGAAAGCATGAGAAGTGAAAGATGAAAAGAATATGAATCAAGGCCTGCGATGAATTAGATGCAGCTTGAAATGATATGATTGAAATAATTTGGGGCTCCGGAAGACAAGATGAACAACTTAGAACCGAGAATATGATATGATGAACAAACTCCGGAAAACAGAGATTAAAACACCTTGAAGGAATAAGAATAAGAATTATGTAATGCATCTCCTTCACCAATTTAAATTGATGACAACCATAGGATTTGGCATACTACTTATTCTCGTTGGGAAGAATTTAAGAGAGATCTAGCACAAGCTTGAGAAAAAAGTCTTCAACGAACCACCGGTAGGATTGTGAAAAGAACAAATGAATTAAAATGATAACAACGGAAGAGTAAACTTGAAAGAACCACCGTAAGAATGTGGAGACGAACGAAGAGACATCAATGAAGAATATTAGGAGGACGAAGTTGAAAACTGAGAACGAAGAAAATCTTCTGAAATGATGGCCTTCGGAGGATCACAAAGGAAAAGAATTCATGAAGTGCTTCGGACGGTAATAAAAGAATTCCTCACAATCAAAACGATAATGAGGATGGCATGAAGCTAGAACCACGAATCTTCAAGAGAACGGGCCAAGATTTAAGAGAAACACTTCTTCGGTTTCCAAATGTTGAGAATGAAGACGAGAAATGCCATGAAGAATTGTTGAGCACTCCGGAATGAAAAATTAAAAAGGTTGAACCAAAGATGAAAAAATTTTGAAAGCGATCTTGGAGAAGGCATGTGACTGATGGGGATCATTCTTACGTCACACTTGAAAAGAATTTGAGTATAACTCCGGAAAAATAGAAGAGTCAGGTAAGATCCTGGAAAAAGACCTGTGGGTTAGGGCCCACTCAAAGAAATCACCGTTGGAAAAGATTGCTTAAGAGATATTGCACCGGTTGAATAAAATGGTTTGAATAGATGACAAACCTCAAAAATAGCTTGAACGGATTAAGAATGGAATTATGAATCTTCAGCACTCCGGATAAGAATAACAAGAGGAGAAAGATTAATTGGTGCACCGGAATAAGAAAACATTATGAAATGAGGAAAATGATAAGATCAACACCAAATTCTTGAATTACATCCACCGGCAGAATTAGAGAACAAAAGAATGATGAACTAGAAGCTCTTGAGCATCTTCACGATGATTCACCGGATAAGAACATTGAAGGAAAAGAATGAAGGAATGTCACATGAATAAAATGGATACTTCATCTGAGAATTCCAGCTCCATAAAGAAAAGGGAGGGAGGGTGGGGAAAAGCAAAGATAACTTGGGATGAACAAAATGGTCACCGGTTGGAAAAGAATTAACATGACCATCTCGATGATCAAGAAGGACTAGCACTCTCATAGAAATATGAGAACACCGATTAGGAAAGGTATGGAATCAACATTGACATCGAAGCAACTCGAATACCAGAATCAAAACAAAACAAAGGATAGATATGCAACAGCCTAATCTTCACAACATCATTCGAACAGAGGATTGAACGAATGAATTCTGCAGGTACATCAGCTTGACTTGAAGCCACTTGGAGAGCACCATGAAAATAAAAAAAAGGAACAAGGATCAGATAGAACAAACACAAGATAGAAGCTTCGTTCGACATCTTCGTGCTGAAAGCTCATGGAACGTGTTACAAAAGGGTTTTGCAATCCCCGGATCAGCATAGCCAAGGACCCTTTATGATGCAACTCCCGATCAGAACAAGTCCATAAAACCACTTCACTCAATGTAGAACCCCAAACTTCAATCGTGCATCCGTTGGAAGAATGCCTAGAACTACTAGATGAACCCACCTTTAGATTTCCGAAAGTTTCCAGTTATGCAACCAGGTGTTGGGGATACACGGGAAGCACCGCGCAATCAACTCTAAACCTACATCCAGGTGTATCCATCCTTCAACACATAACCAGTCTTTCTCGGAAACTGTTTACCTCGGACCTTCGAAAAGCATCCACTATAACAAGCTATGGCAATACTCTCGAACTACCTCCCCAGTACTGGGTGATGTCGGGGTTATCTTGCCACTGGCCGTATAGGAGAGATTTTCGATGTCGGCCGTCTTAAGTATTTAGTACTGCCGCGATATGCTTGTGTCAATGATACCCCGAAGCTCAACTCCTCGGTAACAGGAGGCATCGAGAACAATATCCTTGTCACAAGAACATCGAAACAATCCCAGAATACTCGCGGGATCCTAAAAAAAATTTAGTGCAATTTTTGAAAGTAGAAGAGAAAAGAGTAATCGTCAAGAGTCCTCACCAGAGAGAAAGGGGATGAGAAGCAAAGAAATCCTACTCTCCGATATAAATAGGACTCAAAATATTTTCAGTGTGTGCCTAGACTCAACCGTCAACGATTCGATCAATCAGTGGGGGCTTCTAGGTCGGAGAAGGCTCTGATACCAACTTGTAATGCCCAGGATGGAGTTATACCTCCTACGTGTCGAGGCACGACTTAAAGGCATAAATCCATCCTAGAATGATCTCAAGTTTGGTATCTTTGCACGACTCATGTAAAAGAGGGATTAAAATGCAAAAGGAGATAGTTGGCTTACACTCGCCACTTCACACAAAACATTACATAAACAATCATCATACAAAACATCACAACCCGACTACGGGTGAAGAACCAAAAGAAAGATACCAAAACAACATAAAGCCACAGGTCAGGATCGAATCCTAGTAGAAACCACTACTGAACATCGAAACGTCACAAGCAAGCGGTCAAACTCTTCATCGAGCTCCCAGTGAAGAACTGGACCAGCTCCTGCTTCAAACTCGGCTGAACCTGCATCTGGTGTGGTGAAGTAACTGTGAGCCACAGAGGACTCAGCACTCCCGTTCCCGGGTAACACGACTATTTAAGCCTTGGGTGAGGACAAGGCTGAAGAAAGAACGAGAGGTGAAGGAACAACAAGAGTCTGCAGCAGCAACTAGCACTAACTTACGTAAAAGAGAGCGAGAAGAGAAGAGCATCGGTCGAAAGATGATCACGAAGTGATCCTAGCTAAAGCCGGTCAAACATAACCCCACCGTGTTCAACTCCCGAATCCCTATTCGGAAATTGACAGTCACGGTACACACGCTGGTAGTGTGTTGAAACATTGTGTCAAGTTATCTACAACCGGAATTAACAAGCTCCCATCTGCCACATAACCGCGGGCACGGCTTTCGAAAGTTCAAACCCTGCAGGGGTGTTCCAACTTGACCCATTACAAGCCCACGATCCGCGGAGTCGCAACTCCATAGTTGGGAAGACCCGAGTATTCTCGGAATCCCGTGCTCAAGTTAAACCGAACTAAGGTAAGGCTAATCCAGCAAATCCTCCCGGCGTGTCGACACCCTGATAGTAGCCGCGCGTATCTAAGTCTCAGGACACGACCGGATGGGCGAAGCTACGGGTATACCAGATACCTCGGGTTGCCCCAAGGCGGTCCCGCAGGCTCCCCGTTTGGGACCAACGCCATCAGCACTGGCCCCCCCTGCTATGTAGAATTAAGAATCCTCGGGGACGCGACCCCCTATGCAAATTTAATTATTTAATTAAGTTGTTATTATGAGGCAAATAGTATCAAATGTTGGGACTTGCTGGAAAAGACTTAGCCCTTAGCGGTTTATCAAGGGGGTCCCATACACCCCAACCGTGTTAGGAACGCAAAATCAAGGAACATAACACCGGTTTATACGGTTCCTAACAGCATGAGTGGAACAAAACACCAAGCAAAAGGCTTAGCCTTCCACCCTGCCAGTATATAGATGATTTCATTTTTAAGCATTTATATAGTGTGATATAACCCAACCAAACTTCAACATGAAGCAAGCATCTTCAATCTTCACCTGCAACTAACAAAGCTATAAGAGGGGCTGAGCGAAGCGTACTTAGCCAAGCAACGGTTTGCGTAGGTAGGGTGGTTAAACATGGCAAATGGTTACAAGTAGGAGGCTGACAAGAAGACATGGGCATCGAGGCAAAACTATAGAGCGATACTCTAGCAAGAGGCAAAAATAGTAATGGTATCCGGGTTCGGTCATCTTGCCTGGGAATCCACAAGGGAGAAGAACGGATCCAAGAAGAAGACGGAGCAACAGTCGAGCGGATCCTCACAACTCCGGAATGAAACCGAAGCTAACAAGAGAAGCAACCGGAAAGAAAGAAACAACACGGTAAACACACAAGCATAAACATGGCATACGATGCACAAACAAGCATGATGCATGTCCGGTTTAAATATGCAAGGCATGGCAAAGTGCACAAACAAATACTACAAGTTAAGTGGAGATCAATATGCAACGAGTTGCATATTGACGAAACACCACATTTAATTATTTAGTTGACTCTCGTTATTTATAAGACAAGATTAAATGTTTTTAACATGGCAAGAGGTGAAGCATAATAAAACTACACAACTAGACAATTTAAATGAGGCCGGAAAATAACAACAACATATCCGAAAAAAATCCTCATGAGCATGTTTAATAATTATAAGCAAACAACAATTAAACATTATAATGTTGTTATCATGATGCGGATGACATGATCAAGTTTATGCAAGTTTTTATTAAAAGGTTGTCAAAACAAGATATGAAGCATTGTCACCGTGGTGGAATGAAAGGGTGCCACGGCAACGATCCGAAATGAGGCAAAGGTATCATATCGGTACCGGTAACTCGGTGAGGGACCGGTGCAAAACAAAAGGTGGAGTGAACGAGTTGAACAAGATGATGGGGTGATCTCGTTGCCGGGTTCCCACGAGTCGGTGGCGAGGCAACCGAGGAACATGACAAAAGGTGGAACTGGCACGAAGCACACACGGGAGACATTTCATACAACACAACAAGCCTGCATCACACGGGTCATCGACGGGGTTATACCTTCGGAACCATCGTTCTCGGAGGGGTTCGAGGTCGTAGTGGAAGTAGCCGTAGTAGTGGAAGTAGTGGTACACGGCCGAAGAGGAAGAAGTCGTTCACGTGGCGGTAGTTGTACTCGGGCGACGGTAGAGGAAGTAGTGGTACTCGGCGACGGTAGTTGTACTCGTGGCGACGGTAGACGTTCGGGCCGTAGATGTACTCGGTCGTCGCGGTACTTGGTCGTAGGGGTACTCGTGGCGACCGTGTAGTCGAACTTGACGGGTCGTCGGCGACTCGAAGGGGTACACGGGTCGTCGTTCTCGTACATGTAGTCGTTCTCGAGCTCGTAGCCGTAGATGTTCGGTTTGTCGAGGTACTTGAGGGTTCCGATGGCTCCGGCGTGGGTAGTGGTACTTGTCGTTTCCGGGCGTCGGTAGACGAACTCGTTACGTAGATGTACACGTCGTCGAGGTACTTGTCGCGTCGGCGTTCGTAGTGGTACAAGGGTCCAAAAGTAGAAAAACTTGTTGTTTTCCTGGTTAACTGAGATTAACAAAAACAGCACAACAAAACAAAAAAAAACAGGAAAAAGAAAGGACTGCGGGGGCTGCGGCGCTGCTGGTTGCTGCTGGACGAAGGAGCCGAGGCAGAGCAGCGGCAACTTGGCGAGGTGATGGAGGCCGGAGCTGCGGCACGGCGCTGGACGAAGGGAGGCTGGAGGAGGGGCGCGCCGGGCTGCGATGCTGGAATCGGGGCGAGGCAGAGGCCGAAGCAGGGCGGCGCTCGGGGCCTGGGCGAGGCCCTGCGGCGGAGCTCGCGAAGAGGCGCTGGGCGCTGGACGGGGAAGCCGGGGAGGAAGAGGCCCTGGCGCTGCTTGAGGTGGCGGCCCGCGCGGCGCGGCTACAGCTCCTGGAACGGACCTGGCTGAGCTGGAGATGCGGCGGGGCTCGAGGGAGAGGGAGGCATGGGCGCGGGCGCGCGCGCCGTGGAGAGGAGGCGGGGTCTTGGCGATGCGGGGCGGCACGGCATGGAGGCGAGGGCGCGGGCTGCTCCTGGCGAGCTGGAGGACGGCCGGCGCGTCGGGGAAGGAAGGAGGGTCGCGCTCGGGGCGGCTGCTCCTGGCGAAGGGGAAGAAGCAGTTGGATCGAGCAGGTCGAGGCAGGATGCGAACGAGGAGGGAGACGGTCGAGAGGGTAAGGCAGAGGCTCGGCCTCGAAGGAAAGAAAAAGGTGCGGCGGCGGAGGGGGAAAGAAGAGCGAGGGAGAGAGTTAGCGCTAGGGTTCTGGTGGGGTGGCCGGATGGGCCAGGAGAGAGGAGGCCCAAGAGGGAGGAGAGAGGGAAGTATGGGCCAGGAGGGAAAGAGGCTGACTGCTCCTCTGTTTTTATTTCTTAGCTGAAATAAACAAATAAGGAGAGAGCCAAAATAAAAGAAAAGAGGCAAAGAACAGAAAATAAAAGATGGGACATTTTTATAAGGCTTTACGGGTTATTACCAACCCAACAAAAATAGTTCCAACACAAGGAAGTGCAAACTAAAACATTTAGCTTGCAAATAAAAGGAGTTTAGATTTTTGGAGGAGCCTCGAAACAACGGAAAGAAAATACCGGCAAGATTTTGGAGGTGAAACTTGAAGTGAAAAAAACATGGGGAATTATGCAAGTGTGTTATGGTGATTCCGAAGCAATGGAATAATTAATATATAGCTCCCTAAAATATTGAGAGACTTTATATGTTATAAAGAGAAGTCACCTTCCCTCGATTTAAATGGACCGAAGGTCCACACGATTTATTTAGGTTGAGATGCAAAAATTAAAATGACATGATGGCATGATGACATGATGCAATGCGAAAATTAAATAACACAAATACAAAAGAAACACACGGGCAACCCCGGAACATCTGGAATCTTCGGGAAACTTCTGGAATCTTCTGGGACGTCGGTCTCGGGCGTCACAACTCTCCCACACTAACAGAGGATCTCGACCCGAGATCCTAGAGATATCGCCGGGTAAAAACGAAAAGGAGGAGGTAAAACAAAGTTGCTTCTTTGACAGACGAGTGAAACCAAAGAACCTTGAGAGGTTGAACAAACTGAAAGAAAGAATGCAACGGAGATGAACGAATATAAGAGCACTTCGGTAAAAGGAGGAACAAGGAGCACTATGAGAACCTTGTAGGTTGAAAGATATGAAGCAAGAGCTCACAGACCAAAAGAATATGAAACCACAACGGTATGGCCAAGGAATAAGAATGACAGAATTTGGACAGCACTCCGTCTGAAAATGGAAGGAATTAATAAAAACTTGAGGAGAAGTAGTGATACTTGATGAAAACAACAACATATAGCTTCTGAAACAATTAAAAGAATGACACAAGGTGGAAGAAAGATTCAGACAGCACTCCGGTTAAAAGATAGTCAAAACTTGATAAGATTAGAGAATTAGAATGGAGAATACAACACTCCGGTTAAATGATAAGCAAGGGAAAATAAGATCTCGATAAAAAACGAGATGATGGTTAAAGAGAGCAACATAACAATACCTCCGGAATGACAGAATAGAATATAGATCGTTGGAAACAAAAGATCGAAGAAGAAGATGACAACTTCTCCCACGAATGAATTAGAAAATCCTCCTTACGGAGAAGGGTTGAATGGGTTGTTGGAAAATGAATCAACAAAAGAATAAGCTTGATGTGGGCTTATGGAAAACATCTCAAAATTAAGAGGTGACAACCAGCCACTAACGAAAACAATTGATTGGGTTGAGATCAACAAGGAGATGAAAACCTTATTTCACCGGAATGATAATGAAGAACTTGGGTCATTTATAAGCACCACAATAACAACAATCCTTAGGGAAAGCTTTTAGGTGAAAATACAACCCAAGATAACTCCACAAATACAAATGAGGGGTTAAGGGATCTTCTCAAAAGAAAGAAATGATGGTTTTTAATTATCTCATTCTTGACAACTTGTGACTCATGAAACATGAAGGAAAATTATCAAGAATGACATAACACCACCTGAAAAGACAAGGTAGAAAGAATTGCAATTAGAAAGTATGATGAAGAATGCTTGAACTCCAACAAGAATCTTGATGAAGACTTCGAGGATGAATTAAAACATGATGATGAACCACCATGAAGAACTCCGGTAATGAAAGCATGAGAAGTGAAAGATGAAAAGAATATGAATCAAGGCCTGCGATGAATTAGATGCAGCTTGAAATGATATGATTGAAATAATTTGGGGCTCCGGAAGACAAGATGAACAACTTAGAACCGAGAATATGATATGATGAACAAACTCCGGAAAACAGAGATTAAAACACCTTGAAGGAATAAGAATAAGAATTATGTAATGCATCTCCTTCACCAATTTAAATTGATGACAACCATAGGATTTGGCATACTAC